>CM035785.1:57494535-57767035 GCA_020466265.1 Siphamia tubifer | reverse complement strand
GGGAGTAACGTGTAAATGGACATGATGATAGGTGGTTGAACGCTCTTTGTAATGATGTCCTGTGTTGATGTCTGGCTGAATGTGGCTACATATTTATTTATTACTCTGCCAAAACCAAGTATTGAACCTGGGTGTGTATGTGGGGGCCTTTTCCTTTTCCGGGCCAAACCTCTGGAATTCACTCCCCCCCAACCATCCGTCATGTTCAGACCCTAACACTTTTAAATCTCTTTTAAAAACTAATTTATTTAAGATTGCTTTTAATGTTTACTTTTATTACCTCCACCAACAAGGTTATGTTTTTTGTTTGTCTGCCTGTTATTTAGCAAGATAACTCAAAAACTAATGGACGGATTTAGATTAAATGTTCAGGGTAGGTTGGTAATGGGGAGATCTAGAAATTATTAGATTTTGGTGGTGATCTGGGGGAGGGGTCTACCTTGGTGGAAGTCTGCGCTCTCAGAGTGCTTTTCTAGTTCTGACTGTTTTTAATGTGGTTTCTATTGTTTGCTGTTTTCAACATGTATTGGTGATTTAACATAATGATGCCTGATCATAATGTATTTGTGATTGGACAATATCACAGATTTCATATAATTCATGAAGTGACCGTGACCCACGCGGTGTTTTCATTTGTTTGTTTGGTTGTTTGAAAAATAACTGAAAAATGTATGGACAGATTTACCTTAAATATTCAGGAAATGTTGATACTGGCACAAGGAACAGGTGGTAAAAGTTTGATGGGGATCAGTGGAGGGGTGGGGCACACCGTGTCTTTCAGGGGGGGTAATTTTAGGTGTATGTTTTTAGAAATAAAGCAATGACTAGAGAGCATTGGAGAATTTCATTGTACCTGTAACAATGACAATTAAAGATCTATCTATCTATCTATCTATCTATCTATCTATCTATCTATCTATCTATCTATCTATCTATCTATCTATCTATCTATCTATCTATCTATCTATCTATCTATCTATCTATCTATCTATCTATCTATCTATCTATCTATCTATCTATCTATCTGTCTATCTATCTGTCTTGGGTCAAAATACACAAAAATAGTAACAATATATGTATAAAACTGCAGAGAAGTACTAAAATATACAAAAAGCTAGCTCTGTAGTAAAGATACACATATATACAACAACATGTAATGTATATATACATGTAATAATATGTATATATACATGTATATCTATCATGAATGTAATGATAACGTGCCTTCTTCAAGTGTTTTCACAGTTCATATCCTTTCATTTCATTTCATGTCACACTAAAAAAAACATCTGAGCAAAATATTTACTACTTCTTACCTCTGCCATTTCATTTGCAGCCAGTTGTGGTATTCACACTCACAAGTTGACAATGTTAGTGACTTAGTGTGATAGCTTACTAGGCAGACTGGTAAATATATTACTGGAATGTGTGGGAGTTAACCTCAAAGCAGTGATATTGGTAATGTATAACCCTGAGTTTAACACACTCTACTCCCAAAACAAAAAAACATGGCTATGGGAGGCTAGAGGGATGTAAGAAAAGTCTAAACCTGGATCACCTGACCTATGACGGATTTCATTTAAAGACTCATTTTGGCTTAATGACATAGTGTGGTCTACAGCTGCACAATATATGGTTTGAGCATCAACATCACAATGTACGTGTTCACAATAGTCACATGACAGGTTCTGTTAATGTAGAAGATAAATGAGCTCAACATTTTCTAATTTCAATAGAACCTGACACACACTGAGCACATCATAATCATCCTGAAGCAGTTTGGACTGAGTCACTATGGTAACCAAACTGAAAAATGAGCGACCAACAAGAGAAAATCACCCAAAACCAACAAGAGAAAATCACCCAAAACCAACAAGAGAAAATCACCCAAATCCAACAAGAGAAAATCACCCAAATCCAAGGTTTGGTGACAGAAAGAAAAGCAAGCAGTTGTGTAAAATTATTTATTTTTAATTTTTAAAAAAAAAATTTATTCATTTGTATTAATTTTTTATATTGTAGAACTTATTTATTTCATTTGTAAATTTTAAATGATTTATTTATTTATTTACATTGATTTTTATTTTTAGCAACCAACATGAGATCATCACCAAAAACCAAGGCTCAGTGTCAGAAAAAAAGCATCATCAGTGATGTGGCATTAGTTATTTATTTGTATTTTATTTTTTTATTATTATTTATGTGCATTTCTTTTTTTATTTATTTATTTTATTTTTATTTATTTTATTATTTTTATTTATTATTTAAATTTATTTTTTATTTGTATTTATTTTATATTTATTAGCTTTTTTTTTTTTTTATTTAATCCTTTAAACTTCCAAGGGTCCACATATAGGCCGGAAGTAGTTGCTTAAAAATGTTAAGCAAAGCACCCAAACCTGTCCCAAATGTCACATGACCTAATGTAGTTTGACAACGGGGATTCTCACACATCAGAAGATATAAAACACTTTCTGATCAAATATCCACAGCAGGTACAATCATTCATTTGTTCAAAATACAAATGTCAAACAGCTGATCTGAACCTTTATGTCTCATAATTATCCACAGAGGAACCATATTCTAACAAACACAGTCATAGTCCAACATAAACATCCAAAATAAACAAAAAAAAAGTCCATATGTAGTCCAGAACACATCAAAACAACATTAAATATCCACAAATGTTTTATCTATTGCATCATTTAACAGGACCTGCCTCTAATATCCTAGTTTTAATCTTAATATTTTCAATATAATCAAACACCAACTGTATGTTATTAAAATGGTTCAAGAACAGAGTGGAAGTTTAAAGGATTCAAAAAACATAATTTTTTTTATTTTGTATGTATTTATTTATCTTTTAATGATTAATGTTATTTAATTATTTCAGCTACAAGAAGGATGACACTGAGACGTATGTTCTGTGTTGACCACTAATCTGTTTGACCATTTGCCTCAGGACCACACAACTGTTATTTACTCCTGAGGACTTTTTCATATCACAAAATATATCGCAGAGTTTAAAAAAAATAAATAAATATTGCAATGTCAGTTTTGTCTAATATCGTGCAGCAGTAACATGGTCAGTAATTAAGTGCTTTAATACAAACAAGTGAACCGGGAAAAAAAAAGAAAAACAATGTAAAGGAGCGACTGAGGATGAATCAATAACCTCTGTACATTTCTTTTTCTGAATCAATGAACTCACATTATTGACAGACGTGATGAGCATGTGTTCGGTAGGGGTCCGCAGGTAGGCTAAGTGATGACAAATGGCAGACAGACTGACTCTGGCCTGATAATTGTTGTTGAAGGCTGAAACCTGCGTTGTTCATTTCACCTCGCGACAGGTCATCGGCAGGGGACGTGATCATTAATATTAGAACATTTCCATCCATCTAACTGAACAAGAGGCCAGTCATTTAAAGGGCTGGCGCTGGGCAGACCTTTCACGCCCTGTTTATAACAGCGATCTAAGCACATTACCAGAGCTGCGGGGTACCACTGCCAGTCATTAATTAGATACACACACATGCACACATACACACACAAGGCATTACTGGCAACCAGACACATGCAAGACAGGTACACTAACACACACCTGTTGCGCAATTTCAACCAGACATCAAAAGTCCACAGTGCGGTCCATGTGGCTCTGGTTCTTTGTAAAGGATGTGTACACTTTCCCACACACTTACTTAAGCTACTCTCCCAGTCATCCCAGTGGTGTTCTGTCAGGTGGAGAGCGTGTGCATGTGTGTGCAGGGAAACCAAAAAAAAAAGAAAAGAAGAGAAAGATGAAGAAAAGAAAATTTAGACCTCATCTGTTTTTTGAACTCTCCAACTCTTCATCTCCCTCACCGCACCTGACAGGCTTTACAGAGAGACCCAGGTTTCCAGATCAATCATTCAGAAGTATTTACAAATGCACAAAGCCAGACACAGACAGACAGGTTGGCACATGGCCACTCTGTTTGAGTGCTTTTCAATGTGTCTGTGGTGTCAACATCTATTTCACACTTATCTACACCTCAAAGGGGGAAAAAAAGATGTTTCAGTGACCTTTAGCAAGTGTCAAATCGAGAGAGAGGAGAACAGAAGGGATGAAGAGAAAGAGAGGAGGACGATTTGAAAGATCTGACGACGTACGCCTTACATAACCTTTTTATTTATCCGGCAGAGCATGCTCTTTATCAGAAACATGCTAGCTGATTCACACTCACATTCTCACACAATTTCACACACTGGATCTGACCGCTACAACCACAAACTTCTGCCGGACAATAAAACTTTCACTGTTCTTTTGTAGAACGAGTCTGACTCGCGTGCAAATACACTCCGGATTCAAACTACCAACTCTGCCATCATAAATAGGCAATGCCATTTGTCTGAACTCTGGCTCTCACCACTCATGTGTAAGGACTTAATTGTTAGTTTGCAGGCCCGGCCATAATGTTTCCATTAAGATTATGTCGATCGAGAAAAGCTTTTTAGTTTTCACCTTCAAATTACAACATGCTTTTATGAGGTCAGCTGTTTTCCATGTGGAATGGTTGGTTTTAATGCAGACACAGTCCCTTGGTATTCAGGTGGGGTCTAGTTCAGCGAGGGGAGAGTCAGGGGAAAGAGTGAGAAAATGAGGAGGAGTGGGAGGAGGAAGGAGATGAGGGGGAAATAGAGCGTTGATTGAAAGACTGTGATAAGCAGTTTTCAACGTAGGGCACCAGGGCCACTGAGTTGTTCTAACAGGGCTGTCGCGTCTCGAGGTGCAGTCAAGGAGAAGTCAGTGCTTTAGAAAGCTCCCTTGATTTCTCCATTTCCCCCTCCCTCGCTCATCCGCTCACACCACCCAGCCACACTTTCCTGCCCCTCCAAAAAATCAATATGGCTGTGCAAAGTGCAGCCAGGTCCACAGGGAGAGCCAGCTAACTGTAGGGCCAGGATGCCGGGGCTTACAAGGAGGGCAGGGAGCGTCCTCCAGGCCTGTCCCACAGGCAGTGTGAAGGACAGACTTGAGACCAGAAGACTAAGGCCACAAGAATACCCTTCCCCTCTGCATCGCGCCTCTCTCTCTCTCTGCTGCCTGGGTTTGGCTGGCTCAGTGGGGCAGAAGAGATCGATAAGCAGGTGGAGCGTTTAAAATCCCCGGCTCCAGAGGCTGATGTTCCGCTCCTCAGAGCACAGAAGACTAGCACATCGCTCAGGGCAGCTGGATGGAGGGATGGATGGATGGATGGAGGGAGGGAGGGAGGGATAGGTGGGTGGGTGTACTGGGTCTACAATGGTCACACCTGGTCACTGAAAGGTTTGTGATTTGTGACAATAAACAATTCAATAGCACTTAGCTGTACATGGTGTCTACGGGGTGTACACCCAGACTGCACACACACTGTCATTGTCTCAACATGACACAGATCAGTAGCATTGAAGCAGGTCACTCAGCTGTAGACCCACATACTCAGATACCATATGTCATTCTGAGGCACTTCATAGGGTATAAACACAAAACAAAAAGAACTGATAATCTGCCCTCCCTCTCCCCAAAATCCCATCACGATCGATAATCAGACAGTAGAAATAGTAGAAACCGCTTCAATCACATCTGACAATAAACTTACCGGGGACAATCACATTACAGATGTCCACAAATGCAGCAATCAGAGACTACACGTCATCTGCAAATGTATTTCCACACCTCCTTCTGGCTCCTTACCAATTCATCATCCAACCCATCCTTCTTTACTGTTCCACCTGTTTCTCCAACATGCTTTCTGTCAAAACCAAGACCAAACTCACCCGCATTACCTCCATCGCTGCCAAACTCATCGGTCTACCCACAACCAACGTGACTGTCCATCACACGCATGGCCTCAGCAAAAGAACAGGATTCGACAAACCCAATCAATGAACATCTCACCCCACTGCCTTTAGGACTTAGGTACAGAACCTTACGCTGTAAGAAGGCCTGTCTAGGAAAGGGCTTTATGTCAGTGGTAATAGCTGCCCCAAATAAGACATCCCACTAAGGACACTCAGGGTATCTTGGATCATGTTTTTTCTATATCGTATCGTCTAATGTCCTTTCCTCATTTGTGATGGAGTCTGTATGTGGATGGCTGCGAAGACAAGTTTCCCTTTGGGGACAAATAAAGTGTAAAGTAAGTAAAGTGTAACACATACACAGTGTGCACACATATAATGAAGAAGAGCATGATAGCTAAAAAAAAAAAAAAGCACTGTCTTTGTCAACAGCGGTAGTTCTCATTTCCATACAGTAGACTTGAAGAGGAAGCCTGTACATGATGTGGATGAAGTGTGCAAGGAGGATTTCAGTCCTGCCGCGTGTCTCTGAATGTGAGTGACTGATCACAGTGGAAGTGGCTTGTGTCTCTAATCCAGTACCACTGTTAGACAGTGCAAAGACCCAGCTCTGTGTATCGCAGCACAGACTGATCAAACCCATCATGTGACAAGCAACCTCTTCAAATGACGATGATTTCCCAGTTCTGTGTCCTTTCCACTCCATATTAGATCATCTTCTGACACTACTGAGTCTGGTACTTCATGTGGGATAAAGATAATGTGCAATCCAGCCCGAGAGGTTTCGAGTCAAGGGTAAACGAGGGGCTGAGGCAGGGGTACCATGCTGGATGACAGTTGTGACAATTAGACTGTAGTATTTTATAACCTTATGCTAAACATAAGATTTGATTCTGTATGTTGCCTGACACAACACTTCAAGGCTATTTTGTCATCACATTACAATTCAGTTATAAGTCGCATCAATGCATAAAATAAGGCATAAGATCATGAAACATATCAAAAACTGAGGATCTCATCTGTTTCCGTTTTCTAGGAAAACAACTGGGCTGGCTACCCATCATAATACAACTGGTTGGCTAAATTGTCTCTATAAACCATCATGTCTTTCCCATAGACAGTTACAACTACCCCTTGGATTATATGTTTAGAACAAATTTTAAATATGGTATTATTACTAAGCTGGAACAGTACTTAAAAGTTTAACTTAAGCCACTAGAAAAACATATGGCAAAAAACAGATGTGGCCTGAACATCTAGGACAGGTCTAATTCTATCTCAAGTAGTCTTTGACCCAGATAAACTGGCATTATGATGTGACCTCAGATTAATATTGAATTAAGGACCAGATATAATTTGTGGCTGTTTACACGACCACTGGTCTCTCTTCTGGGGAATCCTGAAGCAGATATATATATATATTTTTTTTTTTTTTTGTTATAATGGCATTAGCCAAATCCTGAGGTATAGCAGAAGGCACTTGTCTTGCTTGAGAAGCCAACTCATTTCTTTATTTATTTTCCCTTCACTCATTCTGAACAAAGGGAAATATTCTACCAGGAATTGAATAGCTTAATCCTCTTTTCACTCTTCCCAGTAGCTTGAATGGTGACAGATTAACATCCTGGAGGTTTACAAACCCAGTCATTTGAAAACGTAATTGCTGGTGGCACACACCATGCATGTGTTTAAGATGAGGGTTAATATTAAAGCTGAAAATACCCAGATGTACTCTAGTCAAAAGGGACATGGCTAGGTTGGGCCAGCCCCAAGAAACGTAAGCGCAGGCAGGATGGACCACTCTGTCACATACATATCAGGGAGTTGCAAGCTGTCCCAAACCCTCGCTACAGGCACTATAGTTACTGTTCAATTCTGCTAATTATTACAGCCAATCAGAGGGGTTAACGGGGCGGAGACTGGCCAGACCATGTTCTGGGGCATTTAACAGCTGGCAGGAACGGAGGTGAATGCATTACACACTGCCCTCATCCAATAAAAATAAAACACCCTGACATCAGAGGTGTACTTAGCACAGAGGGGAGGGATGAAACTGAGAGGAAGAAGGGGGAGCAGAAGAGGGTGGTGGGGTGAAGAGAAGACAGCATCTGATAACATGATGTCCAAGTGCCACCTAGTGACAGCTATCTTCTCTGGTCATTTAGACTATGGTGGTGGAGGTGGTGATGGAATGACAAATATACAACTAAGAACATCGGACTCCAGCTTTTCAACTCAAAGTTATATATATATATATATATATATATATATATATATATATATATATATATATATATATATATATATATATATATATATATATATAGTTTCCCCCAGTGCATTATATACCTGGTGGACCACCAGACCTTTCTAGACCTCCCCCCACCAGGCTAAGCGTTACTATTTATTTATTTATTTTATAGAAAAACTAGTAATACTAACCATAATGTTGACTTGAACATTACGGTTCTGGATATAGATTTAAATATCTGTATAATTAAGTTGAAATGTACCCTTTACAGTTCCTTGTTTTCCATTAAATAAATAATCAAGCCTTAATATGACAAATGTTTATCCCAATTTGTGGATTCTGCCATTGACATTTATTTTTTTATTGTTTTATTTATTTATTATTAATGGTGAATAATTGATATAATTTAATATTTCTAGTCAACTTTTAATTATTATTACACATTTTATTTAACTTCTCTTACAAAAACATGGTGGGCCACCGATGGGCTTCACTCACGGCCCTACCACCAGGAGAAAACGTATATGAATATATATGTCCCCTATAGTTTATTTCCAAAACCCAATCAAATATTCTGTTTCCCTGAGTGACCCCCTGTTTGTTCAGTGAGCAGAGGAGGCCTGTTACACTGTACACTGTTAGGCTGGTGGCCCTGGGCTCCTAGGTCCCCTCCCCTCATTAGCCCAGGTATAAATCACACTCTGCCAGTGCCCAGAGGTGAGAGGGATGAGAGTGGAGGTGAGCTTGAAATAATGCTTATGTCACGGCGGGTCAGCCCTCCATTATGGCCGTTTCGAAAACTATTAATCTTTCTTGTAGTCAGTGGCCTAGAAATAATTACTTCATCTAACCCATGTAATACAGCATGACCAGCAGTCGAGCCTGGTCAATTTGAGGCTGGGGAGGCAGGATGTGGGGTTGTGGGGGGGTTCCAGAGAAAGAGATAGAGAGAGAGAGTGAGTGAGAAGGGAGGGGGGAGCCACAAATTACCAGGCCCTGTCTCCTGCTACTGGGTGACTGATGTCCTGTTCACTTCAGCTGTGGCCTTTTACACTCGTAACACTGATTTAGATAGATACATGCACATGCTCTAAGAGGCAGATCATGTACAGCTACACATATGTACACACATTAATGTATGATTACACACACAGTGGGTGGGACACACAAGCAGATCATTTAAAACAAGGGTCAAAAATGAAAAATGAGATCTCAACGACACAAAGCAGATGGCAAAGTATAACAATATATCCTCATGCATAGTGTTCCATATCATAAAGCACTTTATTCTTTCACAGTACTTGACCTAACTCTCCTCACAAAAAAAGATGCTGTAGCTTCTTAACACTTTTGTTCTGCTCAGAATTAAGCCACGCATCAACTGATGCTTGATGAGAGTGATGTTTTTATTGTCACCAACCTTTAACGTCGCACAGCAGTGTTTCTAACTTTAGCTTCAAATACGTTATATGGGTCAAAATGATCAAAATTGAAGTTTACGCATAAAATCCCAGTAAAATGTTTCCTGAACACTTTCAACACAATTCCTACCATAAGTGCTTTAAATCATGCCTTTTAGGAAGAACAACAACTGACTTTGACAGCAATTAAAAATCGGCTCCAAACACAACTTTCCTTGGTGCTGGCATTAGGTATTTCCCCGTCATGTTTGATACAGTTGGAAAGATGGGGATTCCCTCTAGACAACCCTTAAATAGAAATCTACATAATTATAGATTTGAACCAATGGGAGGCCTCTCCAGTAAACAAAATCCCTTGTTGCTATGGCGATGTTGAAAAACGGCCTCTGATTGGTTGAGTTAGTGTCACGCAAGCATTTTTAATAAACTTTCAGATAAATATTAAATCTTCATTTCTGAAATTTGACCCAAGTGACTGGTTTTGTGTTGTAAGGTCACAAATATCCTTCACCTAATATCACATTAAACCGTCCGTATCTTCTATTGTTGGTCAACGTTGCCCCCTGGATGTGAAACTACCACATCTACTAGCATCACCAACATCAATGTCAAAAGAAAAATCTCGATCATGGCGGACACGGACAAAATAAATATGACCATTGGAGAAACCCATGCTGCCAGTAAACAGAAGAGCTATTGCAAACTCAGCCTCCATGAACGTCACAGGAAGTATGAATGGAGTGACATAAATAAATGCAGCCCTCCAGTGGCTGTCACAGCTGGCATTGCAGGTGCAAATTTAATTAGTCAAGGTGAAGTCTCCCTTGTTGTCTGAGAAGGGGGGGGGGTCCTCGCCATGCACGACTGTAAACACGCGCTATATCCTAATCAGGTGTCACCGCTGCGTTTGATCAGCCCGCGAAAACTTGTCACGAATCCCCGGCAGAGAGTGGGCCGAGGGGGAGAACAAAGGAAAAAAGCTGTCATGAGAAAACAGGGAGGTGGTGGTGATGGCAGTGGTGGTGGATGAAGAGAGTTTGCCCATTAGCAGTCTCTGTCGCCTATCTTTCTCCCACTCCCCATCTCTTCTCTCCTCCTCTGGTTTCTTTCTTTCTCTACTTGGCTACCTGCAGCATCCACCGTACTGTATCCTTTGGAGCAAGCTCTATGTCTGTAATTCCACGCTGAGGAAATCTCAACCATAGCTGTCATACTTATGCTTCATAACTGCCAACAAAGCTCCCAAAAGAAGCTCCCAAAGAAGAGCAGTACTTTTTGTATACCTCCCAAAAAACACACACATCTACAGCGGTACAAGCTGTACTCATTTTGTTTTTATCAAGCACTCTTCTAAGCAGTTGGGTCCTCCTGTTGAAAAGCCTGGAGAAGTAGAGGAAAACATGCTGTTCTCTGCCCACCCAGTACCTCCAGGCTGTATTGAGAACGCGCAGGTATACACATGCCATTAGATACTGTTTACCTTTCAGTTTGGGTGATATTGAATACATTAGCCGAATGAACCTCATAAGAAACACAGGCGAGTGACAAGGCCCAATCGTCTTTGCGACTACCATGGTAACTGAGATTACAGGCTAACAAAGAGCAGACAGGGGGAAAAAATATTTAAAACCCGAATAGTGATACATAAATTAATTAAAGGACAAAAAAACAAGTGGAGAATTAAAGTTGGAACATCTGTCAGCGTCTTAGCTTCCCAACGTAATACCAGTGTTAGAACATTTATACCCTTGAAGTTAATGATCCCCTCTTTAATTGACAGTCAAGAAAAACCGGCAGCGGCAGCATCCTGCCGAGACACCGATAAGAGGCCCCCTTCCCCCTCCCAAAAATAAAATAAGAAAAAAAAAACAGTTTAAAGAACCTTGGCAGTAATCCCTATTGTCATCCCAGCGCAGCAGAAGGACTTACAAACACAGATAACTCTGCTGAAGCTGTCTATTTCTCTGGAGTTATGGGGACAGCCGAGCTGCTGCGTGCCTCGAATCAGTCACTCAGATTAGCCCAATCCCTCTGTGCTGTCAGTCAGCCGAGACACTAGCCTGTCACCACATTTACATGAGTCCATCTCATATGACAATGCCCCCTATATATGACAATGGCTGCAACGAAGGGGTCCACTCGTTTGCAGATAGCGAGTAAAGAGTACAGCAGACAGGCTGTTGTTGGATTATGCTCATAGAGTATGCTGTGCTCATGTCTCCACTGACACCCCAACAACAAGTTTAAGGAGTCTTAACCATCGCTGTTTTTTTTTTTCCATCGTGGAGAGAATGTGGGAAATGTATGTCAGATGAAACTCACACCTACACTGACAAATACAGATACAAGCACACGCCGGGATGAACTTCAAATAACTTAAAACTACAAAATGAGTGTTGTGTGAAAACCATGAACTTACCTAAAGTACCTGTCGTCACAAAAGTTGGCTTCAAATATGACTTTAATCCGCCTACTTCACATAACATTATGGTGCACAAAGAACAAGAGGAAAACAACACTTAAGTGAACACTAAAGACGTAAGTGGGATTGGTCCTTATCTTGAATAAAGTAATGGCAGAGATTAAAAGGCCCACCCTAAATAATCTAAAAAAACAAAACAAAAAAAAAAGAAACGTACTAGTTAAAACATAAACTTCAGGGTGTTATGATAAGGGATTAGTTCCTGCAGAGTATAAGTTTGTACTTTAAAATGAATGTGTGACAATGAAAGGCACCTCAGAGCTAACAGTGTGCTGACTGCTTTTTATGCTTTTGTGACTCACTTCACTTCAAACAGTCCTGCGACAAATGACAGTGGATGCCTTCTACATAACAGGGCCAGGGCAAGCATGACACAGGGGTTGACAAGTGAACCCTCAAACTCCCTAACCCCTCACCCTTCCATGGCACACACTCATACACACACATAGCCCTGAAAACAGCCCTGACATGACCGCTCAGCAAACCTTCATAACCCTCCCTTGTGCTTTTTTTCCCCTCTCCATCTCACAAGAGACAAACCTCAATTCAGGACCGTTTTAGCCAAGCAAGTGGATGTGACCCACTGCCCCCCAGTCAGGCTAATCTGAATAAACAGAGCTGAAAAAACAGGCAGAGGAGGGAAAATCTGCCTACATTATGATAGGAGGAAAAAAGATGGGATTCAGCCAAGGGGCTCCTTTTTATGCACGTTTGATCAAGTGGTTGACAGCGCCTGTGGATGGAATTACGGACTGTTGAACAAAAAGTTGTGGTATGGGTGGGTGTGGGTGTGGGCATGGGCTTGTGTGTGTGTGTGTGTGTGTGTGTGTGTGTGTGTGTGTGGTTCAGACTGGACAGCTTGGTTTCCATGGCCTGACAGTGTTGGGCTTGTGACAAGCCTGCCGCACCACACCACCACATACTCTGTGCAACTGGCCCAAACAGCCTTCGCAGTCCATCACTCAGGACGGCCGAGGCGAGCGCCGTGAGAAGAGGTCAGACGTGGAGGAGAGAGGGAGGGAGGAGAGAGGAGAGGAGAGGAGGATGAGGAGGAAGAGGAAGGAGGGAGGTATGGTCAGGGGTTAAGTGTAGAGAAGACAGCGATGAAAGGCAACTGTCATGCACCAGTGCTCACCCAAGAGCACCTGTCTCGAGAAGAACATGCAAAGTGTGCTGGTCACGTCCTGACAATACCCTCAGTTTTGTTACACACACACACACACACACAAGTATCAAGAACACACAGACAAGCTCTTAGGAAAGGGCTGATACTCCACTGTTGGAAAGGCATCGCCTGTCTGACAGCATGCCAGTCAAGCTGTCGCTAGCTCCTTCGCATATGCAAGGAAAACTTAGGCTGATGAAGAAAAAACACACAGGGGCTCAGAGGAAGAATCACTGAGACATGAACAGACTACCTGAAGTGGGCAGACACTTCTCAAAAGACTTGATGCAGAGTAAATGCTGGAACCACCAAGACAAAAAGCGCCATGAAAGCGAACCCAGCATAACTAGGACACCTACTGCAGCCTGGAAAGTGTGGGAAATAAAGTTAAAGTCAAAGCGCTCGAATCCACCACGGACATTTTCAGAGGAAACGCCAGTACTTCTGTTTCTGATACTTTAGTGAGACAAGAGAGGGATATGTTAAGAGCTAAAGGAGTCATTTTCTTGAGTACATTTTGCGTGCTTTCACCAATGTTAACCTGGTAGAGCTGCGCAATATATTGTTTGAGCATTGACATTGCAATGTATGTCTGCGCAGGTCCTGCAATTAATTTTATTTTATTTATTCATTTTTTTAGCTATTTATTCATTCATTTATTTATTTATTTAATTTTTTTTATTTTATTAAAAAAATTATTCATTTACTTTTCTTTTTTATTTATTTTTATTAATTTATTTCATTAATTTATGTTTTTATTTTTTTATTGTTACAAGAAGGATGACACTGAAACATATGTTCTGTGTCGACTGTTAATCTGCTTGACCATTTGCGTCGGCACCACACAGCTGTTATATACTCCTGAGTATTGTTTTATCTCGCAATATATATCATGGTTAAAAAAAAACATTGCAATGTCAGTTTTTTTCTCATATCATGCACCCCTACTGATAGTTAATTATGAAATCCAGACTAAGGTTCCTGTCATTCTGCATCAGATTGCTGTTGTTTGTAGAGGTAGAAAACATTTGTGGTATTTTCTGAACAGTGGTTACCAAGGCCAACTCACCTGCAGCTGGCTAATCTAAAACCGATGCTAATCCCTGGCACTGGCTAAAAGAAGAACTTCCTATGTTCAGCCTCTACAAAGTATTAAGCTAAATGCCAGGGTTTTAACACACTTTCATTGCTCACATTTATGGAAAAGAACTTATGATGTACAAATTAACAGTTACTATTTAAGGAGCCTTGTGAACCTGGTCTCCTGCAGCTTTTGTGAATGAAGGGTTTTGGACTTTTCATTAGAACCAGATGTTGGGCAACGCCATAGCAGTAGGCACTTCCATTTTATTGGAAAGGTGAGTCATTACAAAGAAAAATAAATTCACAAATAAACAGCATGAAGGCTGCTCTGTCTTACGCAGCAGTTGTTGGATAGTGAAATTGTTGTTGTTGTTTTTTAATTGGTGTTAGCTAAAATTAGCAACACCCATAGCAGTTGTGTATTGAGGGAAGTATTGATATTTTTTCTTCGGAGGCTGAGACTGAACAAGTTTGACATGTTTTACTTCTGTAATTGTTAATCCTTTAAATAACCATGGTTTAAACAAGCTTATTGAAATACACGTCAGCCTATACAAAATTGTAGAGTGAGTGCATGTTCACGTTCACCCCACTAGAATACTATACAAACAGAAATAGAAAATAACGACTTCCCCGGATCATAGCCTCGAGTAGCTAATGAATCCCCTGGAGGGTCTATCCTCTGTGTATGAGGTGAGAGGGTCATTCCCATGTTTATTCAGCAATGAGTCCAATGAGCCACCGCCATCTATTGATTGAACTGATTATTCTATGTCTCTCTTGTGACGGGACACATGCATGACAGATGAACCCTACTTGGACAGGTCACATTCGATGTAATCTCATTGAATCTGACGGGTGATCTGGTCGACCAGTTTGCATGATCCACATCACAGCCTTGTTTGCGAATACGGTGACATCTGCGGCTAATGCTTCAACACTAATATGAGGTGTTCGGTAGAGGCTGTAAGACAGGAGAACTGTCAAGAGCTGTTTGGACAACTCTAGAGACTACTCCCATAGGAGAAAACCATACATGCAGTATATGGTGTAGTACCTAAAACTCAATTTAAATACACAATTAGTATGATGACAAGGTCACTGGTAAATTAAAAATGTATTCAGCATTTCAAATTGTGTTGACAGCAGTTCTCTAGATCTGCATTTTGATCGTATCCAAGAATATTGTTCTAAAATCGACCTCAAGAATGCAATGATACTACCACATGTTCAAACTGTGAGACAACTCAAAATGTAGGCTACAGTTTATTGAATCTGGTCTGTCAAAAGTAGCAAGATGGCACCGCGTGCTTAGAAGAAATACAAAAACTACACTGCCAAAGCCTCAGCCTCACCAAAATACAAGACTACCTGGGCTTTTTCTTTTTAATATTTGCTTAGATCATAGGTCTTCTTAAGCACATATGTGAGCCTGTCGCAAGAAGTCTCAGCTATCACCTCAGACAATGCAGCCGAGGCAATAAAAGTTGATATCCTTCCAGATGTAAACCAAATGTACCTTATGTTATGCACTTTTAAAATGTCATGCATGCAACACAGATTGCTATAAAAATGCTTGGTGTATAAGCAACATATTTATTATAAGAAGGTAAAACAGACCCTGTATTGGTTGATATGTCAAAATAGTATTTTACTACTTATATTACCTCTTATAAATAACAACTTGAGCCACTTTATCTTCAGGAAATACATGAACTAAGTTTAACTGTCACAAGCTGTATGGTTTACAATGAATAAATGTAAGAGTTTATTCAGTTCATTTCACATTTTAACACCTTCCCCTCTGACAGTGAAGATGCTTAAGGTTAATTAGAACACCTCTTTGGGTTTAAAATGTAGTAAAAACACACACAGAGACACACAAACACCAATAGAATGATTAAGCAAAATATGCAGAACGAGAACATAGGTGTAAACAAGTTAACTGCATTAAACTGCAAGTGCATCAATGTGTGACCATTAAATCTGTTGGTTAAACTAGTTTAAAAAGACACTTAAACCACAACTCAGTCAAAGTATATGAGCTAAAGATCAAATAGAAAAGACAATGTAAAGACATGTTGAGGAAAAGCTGAGCAGTCAACTAATCAGCCTCCACTTTCATAGTAGATCAATGAAAGACCTGGGGCCTTAGGCCTGCACTATATTACACACCAAAACTTCATATTCATTCATTGATTTTACTTTTCAGAATAGTATATCACTGAACTCCAATGGGAGTGAAAAATACAGGACGGGGCTTAGGTCAACCCTTGCATGGACGGATGTTTGCGCAATATTGATGGCGTGTGTGGAAAGAAATGACTAAATATCTGGATCAATAGCTAGTTTCCCTAGCTACGACAGGTTGTTCCAGATGGAAATGTATAAATACATCTTTATAGCTACTGGAGTGGCCTTAACGAACAGGGCTAAATGCCCCCCTTAAGGTAAACTCTTTGATTAGCCAAGGCCAGAGGTGACTGGAGGGGTCTGTTGTTGCCTGGACGCCACACTTTCAATGGCCTTGGGATGCTAATGCACACAAGGGCCTTGTAAAGAGCCAGGAATATGACAGGTCACAAGCCCTGGGCAGACTAGTCTGTGTTACCTGACCCTACTATTCATTTGTAATGATAATGGACCGTGGCAACACCACTCTCAATCATGCTCAAATAATATGCACAATTAATAATTCAAATTCTCATTTGATTTTTTTTCCCACTTTGCAATTAAATCCTCCATACTGAAAGATGTATTCACAACTGATACTGGGACCACATTTACTAGAGCTTAAAACACTAATCTGCATATGGGATTTGTAGCTACATTAGGTCAATAATATGTGCAGTTAAACATGTGAGGCACTTCATAATCAAACCAGGACAGATACTCTGAGCTCTAGAGAAGATTCGGCACGTTACTGCTGCTGCTGCTACTGCTGATGCCACAAGAGCTGCCTGGCTTTATTTACAACAAAACACAATTACTGAGAACAACACCCAACCTCACAGCTTCCCCTGCTCCACAACGGCCAATAAGGCCATAAAGAGGGAGGAACCACATCATTGCCTGCTCCTTAATTAAATGAAAGCTGTGAGGTTCATTTGCTTCCTTATTTTACACATTGAACTAGCCAACCCACTGTTGAAGACCTCCCAGACGCCATCCCTGCTTGGCCCTAAATCATGACAGGATAAACGGCCCAGTGGGTCCCTGCTGGACACCCAGCAGCCACCCAGCGGCAAGGCCAGAACAGGGCATGTGGTGGATTGACGCCTAGCCAGCGATAAGTAATTCTATAGAGGATTAGCAGCATGATAGCCTGATCAATACTGTGTGCTCAGGCCATTAGGAATGCAGTGAGGAAATGACCCCCTCCGGTAATAAAGCAGGGCATCTGGGTTCTCCTTCATTTGCCAGCTCCATTAGTGTAATGGTATCATTATCTGCCACAGCCGTATTTTTCTGAGATCGGGCTTTTCCACAGCTCAACTGGCGGGGGTCTGATGAAGCTGTGAGAGCCCCCATGCCGAGTGTTCCCCTTTCTGCCATTCTATCCAGAGCCTAGGTGTAAATCTAGCTCTGCTGGAGCTTATGTGCTACCCTGCCTTAGGTATCCATACCCATGTTTTATGTCAGCACCCAACACTATTTCTCCATTATTGGCTCATTAATAGAGCAAGCAGCATGTAGCTTGGGATAAAAAGGAGAAAAAGATGGCCGGCAGAGTGCAAAGCTGCTGAATGTGCTGAATCTGACACCCCCTCTTGCAAAAACACCGGGCCTGACATGACAGGACGTCGGCATTAGTCACCATAAATTGTTTCCTTTACACTAATTCACCAGCTAACATTTTGTGGGGGAGAATTGATTAACCATGACTGGATGTGCGGCCACATAATCAGCTTTTACCTCGCTAGTTGTTAATTTAACAGAATTGCCAAGGGAAACACAAACCATTTTAATGAGTGTTCAGAAATTAAATACCCTAAACAGCTTGCACTATGTGCCACAACCAGAGCAAACCAATGAGGCTGATCTAAGCAATGGGCTGGGCTGAGCTCAAGACCTCACAACATCTGGTGACCCTGTGTGATCATTACTTAGCCTGCTGCTCACACACATACACACTTCCTGTTTCGACACAGCACTTTATACTTGTCATCACTGTCCAAATGGCGAGTCTGCATCAAAGACAGCACTAGATATTGGGTGAATGGACAGGGTTTCACACTTGCCAAAGCATGAGTGGAAATTCAGCCTGTGATGACAAAACTGATAAAACATAATGTAATGTAATGTTTGCAATTCATTTGGATCCATAGCAAGTTCAACAAACCAGACAGAGCAGAAGCATGCAGATCCTATTGGAGTTTTCCAGAAAGTGTGTACACCTTACGTCCGTTCTCTAATTACATTTTATTTGTGAACTCAAACTGACATAGTTGGAGTGGGTTACTTCTCCATGCTCAGCTCAGTAGAAGGGTGGGTGTCCTGCTTTATTTCATTCAAATTTCTGCATCCCACCTGTCAGTTTGCTACACTGACTTGCCATGGGTGGATTTTCTGAGGTGTATGTGTATTCATTTGGCACTACTCCCTTGGCGCTCACATTCTCTAACTCAGACTGACAGAATGACATCACACCACCATCTCTCACTTTGTGCACCATTGCAAACACTTACTTACAGGACAAGACAACCATCATATCCAAGATATTAGTTAGAATAATAACTGTATCCTTTCACAAGCGCTGATATTATAACTAACCAAGATGCATCCAGCTCCTTCTTTGGCTGCTTTACTGTTATACAGTTATTTTGCAATTACAATTTTTGTTGCTCATCCTTTTATTTATCTAAAGAGAAAGGAAGCTAAGCCATTAGGTCTGTGCAGTGCTGCCTGACTGCCTGAGGGCCAGCTGGAATGAGTTCTCTCTCTGAGCCGCTCATCTGGCCGCCATGGCTGCTTTCATAAACAGGAGGAACCACGTCCTACATAGTTTCACTGCTGTCTAACATGATCCAAACACATGTGCCACAGCAGACGGCGTCCAAGTCAGAAGATAAGAAGAGAAGCAGACAGAGAGGCAGACAGATAGACGTACAGACAGATGACTATAGACGAAGCATGGCTCAAGATGCCTTTGGGCAAAGCAGAGTCCTTTCCTTCCTCTGCCTTAAGTGTCTTTACAAACCACAAACAGTGAAGTCACAGTTATCCCACCATTGAAAGCCAGATTAAGCCTGGGTCAGCACGAAAACGGGCTCAGTGGATGGGCATATGCACAGCAGTGCTTGTAGGTTATGAAAGCACACATCTGCACTCATGACTTAGATCATGAAGAAATGTTAAGTCCAAACTTTTCCTCTTTGCAGACTTTCATAGCCTATATTCAGGGAAGCTAATCATTCAGTGCATATGTTTCATTAGCAGATTAATACTTCAAATTGGTAATGCACAATTAAGTAATTATGCAGTCTATTGTATCTGCAATAAAGCCCAGGGCAGCTGTAGGACTACTGACCTGGCACGGTGCCAAGTCTGAGATCCACTTCACACTAACTTTACAATTTCTTTATTATTATTATTATTATTATTATTATTATTATTATTATTATTACTACTACTACTACTACTATTATTATTATTGCATTGCTGTTTTTTTAAAACGATGAACTGATAATTCACTTCTCCTTTCTCACAGCAGAATTGACATCTCACTGTCAGCGCCCACATTGCTTGTTGCATGCTGTTTTTGGTCAATACTAAAACCTGCACTATATATTTATTATGATTACTAGCCTAATTTTTTTTCCCTCACAAATGTCGCACACACTGCAACTGGATGGTATATTTTGTTTATAGTGGATATCACCGAACCGTAGCTGTGAAAGTTACAGCTTGTTATCACCAGCGTATTTACGTGATTTAAAAACCCCGTTACATTGCAACTGTAATTCTTCATTGTGGTAGATTGTGGGGGAAAATGGAAAACACAATAAAGGAAATAGGCAAGGTGAGGTATGCGCTGACATTCACGGCTTTCTAGCCTTCAAAATGCATCCAGCAGCACCGCACAAGGAGCATTAGATATTCAATGAGAGACAGGGCTTAGAAATATGCCAGACCTAACGGAGAAAAACGCTATCAATACCTTTCTTCTCTTCTCCCCCTCACTGTCACCCGATCTTTTCATGTTCCTGGAGTTGTGTTTACACTGCCTCGCTTTCATTAGAGGTGACGGTGGTTATTGTAGTATACGAATAATACAACACAATATATTCCCCAATCAAACGCGATGTATTTAATTGTAGTCTTTCCTGTTGTTTCACTAACGGGCATGTGGTAAATATTTTGTAGGCTCCGTGAATCTTAGTTGCGAAATTATTGCGGAGGAAGGGAAAAGTGGAGTCGGTTGGACTACAAATCCCAGAGATGATTGGTGATCAAGGCGGAAGTAGCTTCGACACGCTCTCGACGTTGCACGCGCATATGCGGCGCAGGTACAGATAAACAAACTGAACATATGCCGAACTAAATGCTTTTAGTTCAGTCCTCTGTTTTGTTAAAATGGCTGTGTTATTAAATATAAAATTTGAAACTGAAATAAAGCACGGATTAGTACACGTTGGCAAAAAAATAATGCGGTATTTTGCACTCATAATGGACTGTTAAGTTATTTATTAGGGAACAAAACATTAAGAAAAAACAATAGAGCATTGATTTTCTTTATCCGTCCCCCTTTTGTGAATCAAAAGCAGCCACCTTCATCTCAGACTACGTGTAAAAATAGCAATAATACGTTAAACATGCTCCAGTTCATGTCTCGCCAACCTTCTTTCAACTCCTCCATGCTTCTCAAAACCAGGTGCTTTTCTGTCTGTCTGTCTGTCTGTGTGGGCAACCATGTCAGTCCTTTTCAACTCACTCCTGCTCATGAAAGTGCACCGTACAGCGCCTGTGTGGCTGCCTCCATGTATCACCCTATGTTAAGTGCTCTCTCAGGGGTTCATCCAGATTGCTCATAACATGTTTTGAATTGTGATGAAAAGTACTCTTTCCATTGTTCCGATCCGAACACATGTGAAATACAGGAGATTTTCACGGATAGAGCAGCAGCAGCAGTGGGAGGGTGGTGCAAGGGCAGATTGCAGGGGTCTGAAACACCTGTTACATATTAGCATTACAGACTTTGATCAGTGTCTTCATTAGTTTCCTTTGTAATCTCTTTTCTTTTATGGTAGAGCTGACCCAAGTGAGCCGGGTGCTGTGATTTAACACACATGTTTCTTTCACCTGTCTTGTAAAATACTCAAAAAGCTCTCCCACTTTCAAAGATGTCTGTGTCTCTGGCATCCCTTACTAATAAACAAAAGGGGGTTCTTTTGATTCCTATTTATAACCTACATTTCCTCTCCTCTGTCCTCATCTTTCACTGGGAAAATATGTTTGAAAAATACCCTTGGAATCGGTTTCTGCAAACTAAATCCATGTGTACCCAATTTTTTTTTTCACATAAACATATGGGAGCCTATAGCACCTTTTAAAGCTACTATTGGAGGGGAAAATACGATGTTGTAAATTATGTCTTTGTTTCATCTCATGATGTCAAAAGCTGCCTTCTTCCAACCTCAATCACCCCGATCCATCATTACACCATGTTCTTTATATGCGTCAAACTATCAGTCACATATTCCCATTGTTAATCATATTTTGGACATTTTCAAGGAACAGAGGGTTCTCTGCAGGATTCCTTTGGCTGAGATTGTCAAATCTGGGGCTCTATGATTGAATTAATGCACAAGGTCTTTAAAGACAGTCAGACCACTTAGCTTGTCTGAGAATTCATGGACACGTAGAAGCTGCTTTTTTTGTCTTGTTTTTTGAATTCCATTGCTGGAAGCCCCATGCTGATATCTCATTAATATTCTCTAAAACTGAACAGTCATATGGTATTGTGGGCCCTATTAATTCATTCACAGAGTGCATAAACCTTTTTACAGTATACATACAATATAGGTCTATAGACGTTAAATTCGTTTGGATATTAAATAAGTGAGTGGTTGTAAATGTGTTGTAACTAATTTTCTTTTCTGTACAGATGTAAGGGATTGAAAGATTACCATTACCATGAATCGAATTTAAAAACATACATATAAACCTATGCAAGTCTGTTTTTTAGATAGTTTTAGACACTTTATGCAAAATTCACAAACTTTCAGCCACTCAATGAGTCACAATGTGTTTGACACATAACCAAGAATCATGGGACGTGTTGTTCACAGTTGTAAAGTGGAATGGATTGGAAATTAAATTCCGAAATATTGATCAATTTGACATTATTCAGATAAACATCTGTATGTTTCATTCTATTTCACTCTGACAAAAAAAAAATTGGCACATGCGATGTATACGATATGCTGTATTTTCTATATACTATATATTCTATAATTCAGAGTTTTCCTCATAGTTTGGCCAGGGGTGTGATTTATACTCCACAGTGACTTATATGTGAAATTATTAACACATTATTATATAAATTCCGAAAAACTGATAATATGTTATGTTAACATAAAAGGCACATTCTCAGTTCATTGTTTATGTGTCATGTAACGTTAGCTGAATGTGTTACGTTAGCATACGGTACACCTGAAATGTCGAAATGTCTGTTCTTGGTGTTGGATTTTTTAAAATAAATTTCCCCCAAAAAATGTGACTTATACTCCAGTGTGACTTATATATGTTTTTTCCTTCTTTATTATGTATTTTTTGGCTGGAGTGAAATATGGTACTCTGGTATAACCAAATGAAATGGGCTACAGCAATCAATAAAACTACATGATTTTCTACCTTTGAAGCTTGTTGGAAACATACATTATATATATATATATATATATATATATATATATATATATATATATTACATGTTATACATTACTGTATATACTATTTCAATATGAACACACATTAAAATAAATACACTACCCTTATAGGTACAGTGTTAAAAATCTTTTTCTTTCTTTTTTTTTAGTGTTCTCTGATGTCAAAAACCAGTGCTCTCAGCACAAAATTGGTTCTTTGATGAGCCTCATTCACATGTTCTCACTGTCAGTCATTGTGATGAGGAACATGTCAGAGAGGAGAAAGTTCTCTGGATCTTTTTGGCTTGATGGTCACATCTGAGGATCTGTGAACAATCATAATGTACAGACTCTTTACATGGAGGGAAGCCAATTACCTTCTTCAACAATGCCTGTCATTTGTCCTACAGTGAATCAGGCTCTGAAGCAGGAACCTCTCCTCTCATGTCCGACCTGCTGGGTTCAGCGCGAGGCAAGGTCACCCCTGTACACATTCTGATGTGGTATCCTGCAAGGTAGAGGAAAAAATCACTTTGAACTTCTTCTTGTCATCATATAGCCCTCTCTACTGGTCTGGTGAATATGTTTGCGCTCAGGATGGGGGTATGTTTTCTGTTATTGTGCATTGCGTCGGTTCAGGATGACCCTTTGACAAGGCTTCTTTTTGTGATATAATGAGCATCTAAAGGAACTTGGGAAGAATAAAATATGAGGACAGCACTGAGCCAGAATGTGCTAAAGCAGAGTAAAGGAAGACAGAGACCATTGTGTTGTGTCTGTATTAAAACCAGAGCCCACAGCACAGTCCTGCAATCATACCCCCCCCACCCCAATGCTCCAAACTATTGTATGACCTGCAAAATCTGAAATACAAGAGACAGACCTTTTTGAGTGAATAATGGTATCTTTTCAATGCAGGGATTTTCTATTGGGCCACCTAGACTTTATTATTGCGTTATCAAGTTAAGCTGTGGTTTGTGTATGAAAGAGAGGAAGAAAACTACTGGGAAAACTGAAAACAATACAGTCAAGCTTTGTCCTACACCACACAGGACCTGTGGTGAAGGTACTGTTAAGAATTGTAAACAGCATTTTTTCACCCACCACAACTTCTTCCAAACACTATCCACATATTATGCTGCCTCCGTGAAGGCAATCTTTGTTTTTTTTTATACTATTTTTTAGTATTTTTATTTTTATCAAGTAAGCATATGGAACAAGTATGTGCCTTCTTTGCTCGCTAGCTTTAAATGCTTAGCCTTAGGAAACTGTTATTTGTCAGTGCTATAAAGCAGATTGCTGCCCAGTGGTTTCAATTAACATCAAAGAGCTCTTCACAGGCAGTAATAGTTATATCAAAACCTGAAATGTATTATTTAGGTTATGTGCTGTAATCCACCAAACGATTGTGCCCTTGTGCAGAAGGGGGTTTTCTTTTTTCTTCTTTTTTTTTTTTTGCTGAGTTTTTCCGTTCCATATACTGTACCGCCTTGGCCATATTTCTTTGAAGTAGCCCCACATCCCTCCCGTTCGCTCTCTTTGTACCACCAGGACACCTGCATGTCTCACACCCGGTGGCCTATTAGTTACAGGGCATTAAAAGTGGCACTACAACAGATAGAGGAGATGAAAAGTCCAGTTTGCTGAGTGGGTAGATTCGGGGCGGACTTTGGAACTACTTCCAGGTGTAGCCATTTAATTACCCCTGAAACCATTTATACGGTGATGGTCCTATTAATTTTACATGTGTTATAGCAGACCTGGGCAAAATAAGGCCCTGGGGCCACATACGGCCCGATAGCTGGCCTACATGAGGTCAATGCAAATATATAACATACAGCTTTTATTTTGTAGAATCTGCTAAGTTAATGATTTTTCCCCCTCGTACTTTCCACACTCAGCATAAGGCTTATGCACTAATCGGTTTGTTGGTCAGTTTCAGTCCTTTCATATGTCAGCTAACGCTAAAAATGAAAGAAAAATTGATGAAGAATGCAGAGACTGGAAGAGAACATTGGCTACGTCCGAAATCACTCCCTAATCACTACAGTATATAGTGATTATTGCACCATGATGGCTGAGCGGTTAATGCTCTGGCTTCACAGCAGAAGACCCGGGTTCAGTTCCCAGACTGCGTGGGCCTTTCTGTGTGGAGTTTGCATGTTTGTCTTCCCGTGTCTGGATGGGTTTCCCCCGGGTGCTCTGGTTTGCCCCATCACCCAAAAACATGTTTGTTAGGGTAGTTTAACACTCCCATATTTACTCTGTAGCATTTTTCATGTAAATGTAATATGGAGTAAATGTATTTGTGAATATTCATGAATCAGTTATATTCTGTTCTCTACATTTTCATTGTATTGTTTCATTTACTGTGTGTTTTTTTTTAGATATTGAACAGAGCTAAGGGCTGTGGTGCAGTGGTTAACACTGGTGCCTCACAGACAGAAGGTTGTTGGTTCTATTCCCACACCAGACCTTTCTGTGTGGAGTTTACATGTTCTCATGTCTGTGTGGGTTTTCTCTAGGTACTCTGGCTCCTCCCACCATCCAAACACATGCACTGATGGTTAACTGGTTAACTGGTTAATCTAAACTGTCCATAGGTGTGAATGTGACAGTGATTGTTTGTCTATATATGACCCACCACCAGTAAACCAGGCATAAGTGTGTGTAAATCCAAACAGAGTTATGTGTGTATCTTGGTAGAGTGGAAACTAAGGTTTAAGATGGTGAAAAAATGATGTTTCTATCACAAGTAGAACCAAAGTTATGGTCATTTTAATATCCACATTTGGACATATTTTACAATTTGCATATTTTTAGATATTGTCCGTTAAAGTTTTGGACTGTTTTGGGGTAGGAAGTCCTTAGCAACGCATAATAATTTGTATCCGATTGACACAAATTGTTGACAGATGTTAAAGGACACTCTGGTGGACATGTCACAGAAGTTTTATATATTATAATAATAGGACAGAAGTGTGACGTATTATAATCATTTGGCTTACACCATTGGACAGAACATTCAATATAAGCTTTTACCTCGTACCAAACACTTGGGTGTTTACCCACGGAACGGAGATCGTTTTGTTCGGCGAAAAGAGGTGGAAGTCGTCTTTGTCTTTGCTCAGCAATACCTGAACTTTTGTCGCCTCTTAAATAATTGACTCAATAAACACCTTTATTGATTGGATTTCAATGTAATGACCACAGGAACTGAACATAGAGGTGTTAAGGTACCGTTTTTTGATAAGGTGTAAACACAAATAACAAATCACCTTCCAGCCTAAATTTGGCTGTAGCTCTGAACGGCTCAGCGCGACTTATGCCTGGTTTCGTGGTGGCGGGTCACATATATGTTCAGCCCTGAGATGAACTGGAGACTCATACAGGGTGTACCCCGCCTTCACCCATTGTAGCTGGTCACTGGGGGCCTACCCCAGTGACACCCCTGTGACCCTAGTGAGGATAAAGCAGGTTCAGGTGATGAGTGATAACCTTTAACAAAACAAAAACACTTGTTTTGGAGAGGAGAACATGTAATTTTAGTCGACTAAATTTATTTTAGTCGACTAAATGTTGTGTTCTCCTCGTGTCTGTGTGGGTTTTCTCCGGGTACTCCAGTTTCCTCCCACCATCCAAAGACATGCATCATTATTTTAGTCGACTAAAATATTTTAAAACCCAAATAGTCAGAAGGATTGTGAGGCCCTGCTTTCACGGTCTGTGAAATAATTTTAGTCGACTAAAATTATTTGTGATTGTTTGTCTATATATGTTCAGCCCTGAGATGAACTGGAGACTCATACAGGGTGTACCCCGCCTTCACCCACTGTAGCTGGATTAGGCCCCCAGTGACCCCTGTGACCCCTGTGACCCTAGTGAGGATGAAGCGGGTTCAGACGACGAGACGAGAACAGAGCTACAGGTGAAGTGATCAGGCCTTTAATAACTGTGAACTTTCCTCATGTGGCCCCATAGGAACATTAATTACCCCTCCCTGTGAGGTGAACATTTGAGAATACTCTGTCGATATTTGTAATAATTCTTCTGTGCTTTTTTCTTAGATTAGCAGGTGTGGGCGAATCAGAAGAGACCCAGACTTGGTGTGAATTAACAGACTCTTCAGCTTGTTTCCACAAGGACCAAAGTGCCAAAAGTGAGAAGCACCTGCAGTGGAGCTGATAAATATAACCTTTCTATAAATCTCACTGGGAAATATTGTTTCTTAAAGCCCCCTATAAAATCTCCCCAGGGACAGGGGCTTTTTTCCTATTCTATTATGATTATTCCTTATTGTCTTGCTTTTAGATGGAGTGTCATTAAAACTTTTGTAACCCTGTGGCCGAGGCTTAAAGTGCACAAGAGAGCCCTTTAAAATGGTTGAAATAGTACATACACCATTCAATACATGTCGATTAAGCCTCAATAAATGATGGCGTAGCACCACAGGAAGAAGCCCTTTGGTTAGCGAACAGAGAGAGCGTGCAGCCTTAAGTCTAAGATGTGGTACACCTCCTCGCCTGGGATAACTTCCAGACACCCAAATGAGGAAGCGCTTTGCTATTGCTGTGATTTGAATACCATGATCACTGAGCACTTTTATAGGAAACCCATTAAAAGTGAGGTTTTGACATACAAAAGAGCCCCTGTTTAAATCTCACGCACAATGTCAGGCTGAAAGACGTTATAAAACTCTATACAGAAGCATACATCCATGTGTGTGTCCTCGCCTCGCGCGCCATCAGGAGGGAATATCTTTGTGTAGAGGCAGAAGTGACCCTTTTTCCCCCTCTCTCTCTCATTCACTCTCTCTCTCACTCTCTCTCTCTCTCTCTCTCTCTCTCTGTCTCTCTCTCTCTCTGTCTCTCTCTGTCTCTCTCTCTCTCTCTCTCTCTCTCTCTCTGTCTCTCTCTCTCTCTCTCTCTCTCTGTCTCTCTCTCTCTCTCTCTCTCTGTAAAAGCCTGTACCATATCGCTCAGCGCCATGTGGCAGATTAATCGCACATTTGTTCAATGTGTGATACCATCAGTCAGAACCAGACTTAACTTTTTTAACAGAGACGGTTGGATGAAATACCTTGATTTGCAGAAGTGGAAAGTAACTCAGTAAAAGTACTTCATTACTGAACTTAAGTAGATTTTTTTTAGGTATCTGTACTTTACTTGAGGATTTTTTTCTGGCAACTTTTTATTTTTACTAACCTACATTTTTGTATAAATATATGTTCTTTATATTCTTTACAAACTACTTTTACAAACAGATGTGACAGTATGAAAAATCTGTGGAGGAAAGAAACTGTGACTTTATATATTGTAGTTATGTGACTTTTATCTCATAATTTTTACTTTTTATCTTAAAATTATGCATTTTTATCTCATATTTATAACTTTTTTTAATGTCATGACTTTTTATCTCAATTGTTTTTCCTACATTTCTTGCCCATATCTACAAAACTGACTTTTAAAAGCTTTATTGTATATACTTTTGAAACTTTTCAGATTTTATTTTCTGAAGTATTATTGTGTTCATGACAAAAAAAAGCTGTTTTATTTTTGTACGTTATTACAATTAAGAAGTTGTACTTTTTTTTTTTTTACTTTTACTTAAGTATACAAGTTGAATCAGTATTTCTACTTTTACTAAAGTATTTTTCACACAAGTAGCTGTACTTCTACTTAAGTACAGTGCGAGTACTTTGACCACCTCTGTTGATTTGTTAAAATACACTGTGATCTAAAGGAAACGGGGCAGCTGAGGTGGACACAATGACCCAGTGTGACCCCTGAGCCCACCTGCTCTTGACAGTGTTTATAAAGTGCCAACTCCTCTCATTAGTGTTACCATTACCCCAGAGTTATAGCAGCGCCACAGATCAAACGCAGCCTGAGAGAACAATGGCTGAAATGGCATTAATATGATATGTAAGAGTTCAACAAATATTTGGAGGGATCTCTTTGATGGGGACTGTTTTACATTAAGGGCTTTTTTTTATTAGGGCTTTTCTGCTCTTTAATGTGCATGTTTTCCCCCTGAGTCAGTGTTACCAGGTTTAAGTCTTGTGTGACCAGTTGCTGAATTCAGTAGAAAATGATGCACATGCAGGAAAATGCACACCAGCACTTGTTACACTCAGGATATTAAATTGGTTCTACATAAGCAAAACAGTGTCGTAAAAAAAGGGACTTTTTTATGTGTAAATCAAAAACAACTCAAAGTACATGAACATCTACTGTAGTCGTATGTCATTGTTTCTACTCCATTTGATTGTATTTTCAGAGGTTGTTTAAAATGAAGGAGAGCTCTTATAGTTTGAAGGGAATAATCATTTTTGATTAAAAATAAATAAATAAATTCAAATATCAAAAGCCACTGCTCATCTGTTAAAGAACTTGTGGGACAATTGTGCTGAAAATATAAAAACCTCAAATACACTGGCCAGTCTAAAAAAAAACAAAAAGCTACATGTTACATGTTATATCTCATCAATCCAGTTCATGTCTTGTCCTTTTGATGTTAGATGTTTGTTGAATGACATTTAGGATCATAGCAGGAAATACATCAGTAATGTAATAATCATTATGAATAGAAATAATCTATTTATAATAAAGAGAGGTGTTATGGGGTTTGTTTCAACCTTCATAGATAAATAGATAAATAGATAGATAGATAGATAGATAGATAGATAGATAGATAGATAGATAGATAGATAGATAGATAGATAGATAGATAGATAGATAGATAGATAGATAGATAGATAGATAGATAGATAGATAGATAGATAGATAGATAGATAGATAGATAGATAGATAGATATTACAGCAGTCAGATTTGTCATATAATTCTATAACACATTCAAAAGGGAGTGGGAGGAAGTAAAACTGATTGAATCCCACCCCTTCACAATAAAAGTGACAACATTACGTTATGATTGAAAGATACTAAATGTAAGGAACAAATAAACAATATCGATTGATTATTAATGAAATGGAAAAGGGGAGCAAGAGGGAGGAGTGAGGGAGAAAATGATAATTACTGTTATAATGACAACAAGTACAGCACAGAAATATATAATAATAATAATAATAATAATAATAATAATAATAATGTCAATAGTTAAATTTACTAGTATATGTTATAATGTATCCAGTATGTGTATATAATGTATATGTATAATGTATATATAATAATGTTAAAAGCGCGCAGTAATAAATGTGGAAGCAAGTCGCTCTAAAATCCATCTGACAGCTCGACCTGTACCCAAACCAGACTGAACACTGAAATGAACCCTGAAAAGTGTTTATTTATCCGCACACATTTTTCCTCATTTCAAAATTAGCTGACATTATGGAGCGTGCTTGTAATGACAGACATATTTAACACAAGTTGAAAGGTATAAATCACAGCCAACATCCCATATACAAAGCTTCTTATATTCTCATGGAGGCCGCCTTCATATCTAATTACTGTACGTCCAGCTGAATGGCAGTTTGGTTTATAGTAGAACATATAAGGCACTTTACAGCCCACCCTCAAAGGTTAAATTAAGATTTTGTAGAACTCGCGTAACATAAATTCTGTCTGTTTTCGTTTCCTTCTCATTTGGTCTTAGTGGCTTTTTTTTTTTTTTTGTTGCTATATACGCTTTTCTTCTGCTCTGTTTTCCTAAAGGCAGTGGAAATAGAGTTCACCAAAGAATGAAGTGCAAAAGGCATATCTAGAAAAACAACTGCCTTTACTCAGAAATAAATGAACTGTTGCACATGCAGCTATAAAAGTCTTTTAACTACACATCGTCTATTACTTTTGTCCACAAGTATCAAACATGAGGCCCGGGGACCAAATCTGGCCAAAGGGTCCAATCCAGAGTCCTGCACGGGTTCGGGTACCCGTGGGTGAACCGCAGATTTTCACGAAACGGGTGAAAAATGTTGTGCTGTGTCGGATACGGGTTTGGTTCGGGTCGGACGTGGTTCATAGGCTAAAAACTGTTCTTTAGTTTGGACTTGTATAGCTGCCTCCTGTCGGCTTCCTTCTTGATGCGTTTTTCAAGCACGTGTGTGTGTGTGTGTGTGTGTGTGTGTGTGTGTGTGTGTGCGTGTGTGTGTGTGTGTGTGTGTGTGTGTGTGTGTGTGTGTGTGAGCTCACGGATAAAAATATTTTTTGAGTTTATTATTTGTCTGCTACTGTTTAACAACATTTTTATTTGGCTCTTCCTTGGCTATGTCACTGTTCAGTATATTCGTGGCAATAAATGTTTGTATTTAAGTTTGGCTATCTGACATTTTCTTTCGGGTTCGGGTCGGATATCGGGTTCATTTATAGCGGGTCGGATCGGGTGCGGATTTTTTTTATTTTTTTTTCGTCGGAAAGCGGGTCGGATACGGGTTTGAACATGACGGGTACGGGCGGTTGTGGTTTGTCAAAATCAGAACCGTGCAGGACTCTGGTCCAATCTGCCCCATGAAGATATTAATGGTATAAAACTGATTTTAATTTAGGTTCTACATACAGAATAATTAGATCTGAATTGGGTCAAACCAGTAAAATATGATCAGAATGACCTATAAATAATGAGAATTATCTATAAATAATGAAAACTGCAGATTTTAATGTAAAAAAAAGTCAAATAATTGAAAGTCTTTATATTAACAAACCATTCTTTTACAAAAACCTGAAGAAATACCTGAACAAATATGAAGCAGCTGAAATATGTGAAGAGAAGTAAATGTCATTTTACAAATATTCTGCCTGTTACTAAATGTTTAGTGTTTTTGTAATTGAAATGTCAGTTGTTCTGCACATGTGCAAATAATAAACTGATAAACTGAGGCAGAAAATGGTTCAAATTCCACTTGTTTTTTTTTTTTTTTAAACACGTGTCAAGTTCTTGTTATTAAAATGACATTATGATTTTTTTAAAAAATGATATCATCATGTAATTGGACTTTTTTCACTCTTATTATATAACTAGTTTGGTCCTTTTCAGATCACTTTGGGCTGAATGTGGAACTGAACTAAAATGAGTTTAGCCACACCCCCTGCTTTAGCCACATTTTGAGACGGTCCCCGAGCGTCCCAGTCTGTCAACTGTCTTAAATGAGATGTTATTGCCGCCGCCATAGGTTAGTCAAGAGGGAAGAATTAGATTAGATGTAATGTAGCTATAATTCTCTAAACAGTATTGAAAATCTTTTGGACGCAGTGCCACATGTGTTTGCATGTCTGTTTGGTTTGGCTACAAACTGACAGCAGCTTCTGGTTATCCAGAACCCATTAGATGCTTTGATCCCAAATGGGCCTTGTTTCCATTTGCTGAAAATAGTGTTCTGTATTTATGCTGCGGTACATGGATCGGACCTCTGCGATTTGTTTCTATGTGTTAAATATGATGCCTTGCCAGCTCTTTTTTTAAGAAATGCCGGAACGCTGTCATCTCCACGCTGCTCGGGGCGTGTATTGTCATCATTACCGTCATCATTAAGTGACGCTATTTTACAAATATGGCTGCAAAACCATCATCTGTTTTGGAAACATCAGCTTTAGGTAGTTTCAGTGTAATTGACAGTGTCTGTTCATTGATCATTTTGTGGGAGATTCAGTGCAGCGTGTTTGTGTAATTACTCATGTTTTGGTGATGTCACAGTGTCAAACTAACATCCTGACCTCTGAAAGTTGTATAACATACATCACATCACAGACGTACCACACACCTAGACGTAATACTTTCCATGCACCACCAACACAAAAGCAGCCCCCCCCCCCCCAGCTATAATTTGAAGCCATTGAACAATTCCTGCAAATTATGTTGTTTTGTGGTGTATGGTTGAGGCAGATTAATAAAGAATGTGGCTTGTCCCGCTGGACTGAGGACAAGCATCTGACAATATCAGGGGAAAAAAACAGCGAGAGAGAGAGAGAGAGAGAGAGAGAGAGAGAGAGAGAGAGAGAGAAAAAAAAGAAACGCCACAGCTTTTTTACACATGTAGATCATATACATCACGAAGCCAAGTCCCTATTTCAACATTGTGTCAAAGGCTGCTCTGGACCACATCCCAAGCTCTTTGCTTGTTTGTCTTTTGTAAAAAAGGACAACTACCCCAGCAGTGCCAAAGCACCCCAGGCTCTTTGATATGTGAAAGCCTAACAGTGGGACTGCTCCCTGCTCAGCTGCTACACAGATGTGTATGTGTGCGAGTGTGTAGGGGGAGCCCGCTGTCTGAACCGAACACAGATTAGTGACTCCTTTTTTTATTCCTAATAAATAAACCCCAGTGCATGCTGGGGTATGTGTGAGGGGAAAATAACATGCCACTAGCCAATCAGAAGCAGGTGGTAGAACTCGGTGGCTCTAGACCCCGTAGCTCTTATCATAAAACAACTGCACTTTTAACTTTTAATTGTAGTTGTGGATATATTTTGGGGTTTTGGTTAGAAGTGTTTTATTACTTCAGACTGGAATCAAAGGAACAGAAATATAATTATGTTAAAAACAGGCAACAATTTTGTTGTAGTGGATGGTGGCCAACTTTCAAGCTGAACCCTTTGATAAGAGTTCTGCCACATGCAAAAAGAAAGAGGAAAAAAAAAAGATTTTCTGTACGTTGTAGCAAAAACTTATTTTGGAAATATCATACTACAGCGGCAGAATACTAAATATATTTGGACGTTGTTAGGTTGAAGCAGCATGAACCTTCATTTTCAGTGTGAAAATATTTTTATTTTATTTATTTTATGTTTTATTAATTCTATGTTTTTAATAGTGTTCACGTTCTACTGGACATTTGAGTGTCTGTTTGTCTGTGCAGCCTGTCAGTCAACGGCCAGGGCAAAAAATAATACTGAATGGTAGAGGTGACAATCCTGCTGAGGCCGCCACACACACACACACACACACACACACACACACACACACACACACACACACACACACACACACACACATACTTGTTTACATGTCTCATGAGGACCAACTTTGTATTCAAATAGCCATTGTTTAGTGAGTGTAAACACTTAAAAAAATTATTAAATTAAATAAAATGAAAATAATGGTGATAATAATTTGAATTTTTTTTAAATTATAGATAAATGTAAAAAATTCAATACACAAAAATAAATATTTTTTGTAAGTAGAAGTAAATGCAACTTCAAACCTTTGAATAATACATGTTTAGCTTTGCACCTGTTTCCCTGATGCTTTTTGGGGACATCTAGAAAAAACAAACTTATGTATTTATAGGGCCACATCATTTCTATTTTACTAGTGGGGACCTTTATTCATATTTAACCCTCGTGGGGACCTGAATTTTTGTTCTTGTGGTGTCAGAGGTCTCCATGGTGTGACTGTGTAAACATATCAATGTCCCCATAAAGATAGGAATACACACACACACACACACACACACACACACACTTGTTTCCATGTCTCATGAGGACCAGGTCTGTCATCACCTGTAGTTAAAGTAGCCATTGGGTAGTGAGTGAATATACATATTTTTTTCTTAATAAAAAAATACAAATTATAAAGAATACATACAATTCAATTCAATTAAAAATAATAATAATAATAATAATAATAATAATAATAATAATAATAATAATAATAATAATAATAATAATAATAATAATAATAATAATAATAATAATAATAAAACTTTGAAAAAGACATGTTTCACTTTGCACCTGTTTCCCTAATGCACAAAAAAGTTAAACATTGAATCAACTTAAAAATTATTTTTCAATAGGTCATGCATAAAGTTGAGTGAATAAAAACATCTAGTTGAGTGAATCAAATTAAATTAAAATAACCCTAACAATTTAATTTGGTTCACTCAACTAGTTTTTTTTTTTATGTGTGACCATAAAAAGACAAAATTGAAGAAGATTTTTCAAGTTAATTCAATGTTTTAATTTTATCAGTGTTAACGTGTTTATAGGGAACATCATTTACATACATTTCCATACTTAACACATATTTATATCTTACTAGTGGGGACCTACATGTATATTTAAACCTTGTGGGGACCTACATGTATATTTAAACCTTGTGGGGACCTACATGTATATTTAAACCTTGTGGGGACCTACATTTATATTTAACCATCATGGGGACCTTAATTTTGTTCCTCATGGTGTCAGAGGTCCCCATGGGTGTGACTGTGTAAACACATCAATGTCCCCATAAAGATAGGAATGCAAGAACACACACATGGATGCACTCCTTCCTACATTTGACTTCTTTGGTTCTCTTCCAACTTTCATGACGTCAGCTGTTAATCCATAAGCTGTATATAGTGAAGTGTTCAAATAAGGCCATAGGTGCAGGTTTTGTGCAGATCCCTGTGTGATGTTCCAGGCTGCAGTTTGGGGTTGATGGCCTCCAGTGAGCGTTCCTCTGAACATAGTGGGAGAGATTATGATGAAAGGAGCAGAGAATGAGATGACACACCCTGTCTCCATAATTCGCTGCTTCATCATGAACAGAGGCATTAAGCGCCACCCTTTCTTTCTCCGGAGAATGGTACATGTCACAGCGCACAGTGTCTCTGTATGAGTCAGTCACCTCAGGTGTTTCGCACACACATCAGTGTGAGTTTGGCAGGTCGTCAGATTACTTCATCCACAGCATCTGAGATCACAGAAGGAAAAGTATGATTGATAACGCCAATCACTGTAGAGTTTCCCCAGCCGCTAAAAAGCATGGTTGGATTCTGTGCCTTAAGGGTCTTCCAACATTTACACAATAATTTCTTTTTTTTTTTTTATTTCAATAAGGACTTTTAGTGTTCCTTTGTTTCACTGCTCAAACATATGAGATGTTTCAGCTTGCCAGGAATAAAACTCATGTGGAAAACTATTCAGATTTATGACACATTATCCACCTTTGCTTCATTTATACAGTACACTAAAGCACCAGAGTGGTTCTTCTAATGATTAAATTCACACTAAAGGTGCATAAGATAATTGTATGAACATCAACATCGTAATGTACGTGTACGCAGCAGTCACATAGCAGGTCCTGCAATTATTTTTATTTTATTTATTTTTTTATTTGCATATATTTTTTAGTTTTTAAATAGTTTAATTTATTTTATTAATTTATTTTTAATTTATCTTTTAATTTATTTGTCTTTTTATGTTCCTTCATTCATTTATTTCATTTAATTATTTTATTATGACACAGAAACTTGTTCTATATCAACTACTAATCTAATCTAATCTGTTTATTTACTATTTATTTATTTCATTTTTATTTATTTATTTTATTTATTTGTATTTTTAAATTTATTATTATTATTTTTAATTTATTATTTATTTATTTTTTAATTATTAATTTTATTTAATTATTTCAGGTACGAGAAGGATGACACTGAAACGTATAATGTCGACCACTAATCTGTTTGACCGTTACCGTCGACACCACACAGCTGTTATTTACTCCTGAATATTTATTTATATCACTAGAAATATTGCAGAGTTTAAAAAAATCACAATGTCAGTTTTTTCGAATACCGTACGGCTTTAATTCACACCTGAACCATACATGTTTATACGAGTGTTTAATGTAAAAGTTCTAAAGTCAGTCTGTTGTTATCAGAGGTGTCCAAAGTACTCACATTCTGTACTTAAGTACAAGTACAACTACTGGTGTGAAAAAATACTCTGGTAAAAGTAGAAGTACTGATTCAACTCCTTTACTGAAGTAAAAGTTAAAAAGTACAATTTCACAATTGTAATAAAGTACTTTTTTTTTTGCCATGATACTTATTTAACCAGAAAAAAAAAAGAAAAGTTTCAAAAGTATCTAAAACAAAGCATTGAAAAGATATTTACTGTGTTTGATATGGTCACTGTACTCAGTTTTGTGAGTATGGACAGGAAATTTAGGAAAAACAGAGGGGAAAAAAGTCACAATCGAGATAAAACGTCATCATAACATTTGAAAAAAATTACAAGCGACATTAAAAAAATGCATAATTCTAAGAGAAAAAGTCAATATTGTGAGATAAAAAGTTAAAATTGTGAGATAAAAAGTTAAAATTGTGAGATAAAAAGTTAAAATTGTGAGATAAAAAGTTAAAATTATGAGATAAAAAGTTAAAATTGTGAGATAAAAAGTCTAAATTGTGAGATAATAGTTTCTCCCCTCTCTTCCTTTGGCGACTTATTTTCCGTATTGTCACATCTGTTTAATTAACGAGTCTATTCTGAGAATGTCTCGTCTCGTCATCTGAACCCACTTCATCCTCACTAGGGTCACAGGGGTCACTGTGGGCCTGATCTAGCTACAATAGGTGAAGGCGGGGTACAGCCTGTATGAGTATTCTGAGAATGTAAAGAGTATAAAGTACAAATATTTATGCAAAAATGTAGGAAATGTAGTAAAAGTAAAATATTTCCAGAAAAATAAATACTCAAGTACAGACACGTAAAAAAATCAACTTAATGACAGTAACAAAGTACTTTTACTTAGTTATTTTCCACCTCTGGTATTTATTTTATCCATTTAAATGATTGAATTATAGCTGCTTGAACCACTGACATACTGATGAATACAACTGTTCCATGCCAGTAGTAACATGAACTGTGAGTTGGCAGCACTTGACAAGCATATAAGCATAAAATGGCAGCAACAAACACCATAAATACATATCTTTATTATTTTTGTACTGTACATAAATACATTTTTTTGTTTTTGTCCCGTACATTGTCAGTGTCTCTAATTAAAAAGTAGAAAAAGATGACCCCGTTTTGACCTGTCTAACATCTGACCCAAGTTTCACACTGTAAATCGACAAACAATTAAATAAAGCAGCAATCCAAATGCTGAACCACAAAAACATCAGACTGCCATTTTTGGGGCCTTTCCCATAACCCTTCGCTCTTGGTAATTAGTCAGCAATTGGAGATAAAGCATGTGATTGGGAGTGAAAACAACGTGGGGATCGCAGACTGTGGTTTGGAATGGCAAATTCCTATGGGAGACACAAGTCTGTCACAAAAGGAAACGCTTGATTTAAAGGCGTTGATTCAGTAAATTGCTCTCTCTGAGAAGACAGCACAAGAGTTTTTTAATTGCAAACATTAAATTACAGACTGAGAAACTGTGGCGCGTACTGTGCAGTTATGTATTTAGACAAAACGTGCAGCTGCAGCTTTGGTCCTGATAAGTGTTAGCGTCATCAAGATCAAAATTGTTGCTCATGGTGTTATCAAAATGTGTAATTGATCGCACAGACGTTTCAACATTCCTCCATTTGCAATTAATTACAAACAAAACAAAACAATGTTTATTTTATAGGTCTGTTTTCTATAGACTTTACCTTAATATGTTTAGGTTTTTAAATTTACAGGTGTTTTTAAAATCAGATGGTTATACTAAAAATGATTTGTTATTTATTATTATCTTTATTATTTTTCGGTGCATTGTGATGTTCATTGTATTTCACTAATTCCTTGTTTTTAGAAAAATAGGTGAATTATCTCAGCATTAATAAAGAATGTTCACTGTGAACCAGCCATGTGTTAAACTCATGTTCGTTCAGGGGTCACATTAAACCAAATTTGATCTGAATTGGGCCATACCACTAAAATAATAACATCATATATAAATAATGTCAACTCCAAATTTTCCTCTGTTTTAGAGAAAAAAAAAAGTTAAATTATGTGATGAAAATGTTCAAATCTACCAACTATTCTTTAAAACAATGTGAATAACATGAATACAAAAAAGCAGGGGTTCAAATGGGGGTACATGTACCCCAGGGCGTATGTGGACGAGTCTGTACTGCAGTGGGTACTTTTAAAAAGTAGGTACTTTTCGCACTATAAGACACACTGGACTATAAGGTGCATTAAGTGAAGTCAAAATTATGAGATAAAAAAACTGATTTAAGTTTTGGTTAAAAAAAATCCAACACTGATTTTACAGCACTGTACCTCTTTTTTTTCTTAAAAATTTTTTTTGGCCCGTGTCAGGGGGTACTGGATGAAAGTATTTTTCTAAGGGGGTACATCACTGAAAATACTTTGACAACCACTGATTTACAACATACAGATTATTTATTAGTGGATCAACAAATACACAAAACATTTAATAACAGGCAGAACATTGTTAAATGTTATTCATGTTTTTGTGAAATAATAATTTTATTGTAAATACAGTAAAATAATGTGAACATTTTGAAAAATAACAAAGAGCAAAATGTGCAGTTGTGAGTATTTATAGGTTATTATGATAGTATTTTACTGATCTGACCCATTTTGATCTGTCTGTGGAACCTGAAATATAATTATCAATATATTCACTATCATTTGTGTATTTCACTAATTTATCCCCGGGGCCAGACTGCACTGAAAAAAGTAAAACAGGTAAATTAGTGTGGTTCGCTCAACTAGATTTTTTGTGTGAAACTTTTTATCTCATCATTTTAACTTTTTATGGTCACACAAAAAAAAAAAATCTAGTTGATTGAACCAAATTGAATTGCATAGATAGATAGAAATTTATTGTCATTGTACAGTATACAACGAAATTCAGTGAATTTAACACTATGCGTGAATCACGCATAGTGTTAGGGTTAATTTAATTTAATTTAATTCACACAACTACATGTTTTTATGTGTGACCCATTGAAGAAGAATTTTGAACTTGATTCAATGTTTTACTTTTTTCAGTGCGGACCCTTTTTGGCGTCCAGATTTGGTCCCCTGGGCCGCCTGTTTGACACCCCTGCTCTAAATGGTCACAGTAAATATTTTCTTTGCATCTGGCATGTTTTAGTGTGTGGTAACTCATTTGTATTGTTAGTATGTTGTGTATAATTAACTCACTTATCCTCTCACATATATCCTTTTATTTTTTTTTGTTTGTTTTCAGAGCACTTGCACTAATCTTCCAGTGGCACCAAACAGATTTGTGTCTCTATATTGGGCTTGGAAATGGTTACCGCTCAGCTATGTTGATCACTTTGTGGACGGATGTGTGTTTTTATGCTGCGTGTGTGTGTGTGTGTGTGTGTGTGTACTCCAACCCAAATGTAATGTGTCCTCTAATGTGTGAAAGTGTGTGTGGATGTGCACACATGGAGGCTGGTTGTAGTTGGGTGTAAATGACTCGGTCCTAACTGTATGTGCATGTGACAAGTGTGTTGTGGGGGAAGACTATGTAATGTCAACAAACAGCAACAACAACAACAACAACAGTTACGCTGGCTGCCACTGAGCCTCAGCTATGTTGTAATTAGAAGTGGATGAAAATGTGGGACAACAGTGCCTTTAACCATAACCAAACATTTCTCTCAGGCGAAGGATTACAGACAGAAACTGAATGTGGTCTGCTCGCCCCTCTGCGTGCCACATGTCACCGCTCCTCTGGCCACCGATCCTCGTTCTCTTCTCAGCCACCGGCCATTTAGGTCTGCACCCCAGATGTGTGATATGGTCACCATCAACCACTTAAGTGACTCACCCTGTGTACACACATCCGTGCAAGTGCGTGCTGTGCAGTCTTATTATCCTCCAGTCTATGCTGCCTCCCACTGGTCGGGGATGATACTGACTGACACTGTGACACTATCTGGAAACCCCAATGTTCACAATAATTCAATATATACACTTGTAATAGTACGATTAAATTAAATGTATTCAGTTGCTGTGACATGTTCCTCCCAAATACTATTTTTTTTGTGGATTTAAGTGAACATAGATGAGGTACAACTGAGTGGAATTAAGTCCTTAAATGTTGAGAATGATATTGTTCTGTTATTTCTATCGTTTCAAATAAGGATGATTGAAAAAAAAAAAAACGTAACTGATGTACACTGTAAAAAAGTGCAGCATGGAGCTGTTTATTCAAACTAATAATTACCACTGAACACAATGTAAAATGATTGATTTATTGTGAAACTCTACCTTTTTGCATTTTCAAGTGTCAGTTTTGATTCAAACTGAACTAAATACACTTCCAAAGGACATTAATCAAAATATCATACTATAAAAATATACATATCAGTATATAATATTTTTATTTTGAGTCAAACATGAATCGTGCATTGGGTCAAGTGGAGTCATATGGTTTATGTCAAAATAAAAAAATCAGGTTGTAACAAGTGACTTATGTTAGATTCTGTGAAGTCATATATTTTACATGTGACAAACGGACTTCATTTTTTGCGATGTTACACTTATATAATAAATATAATTTCAGATCAATCCAAATAACCACCAATATCTATCACAGCAAAAACATTATAATCACAAAACAATCATTTTATTCAGGGGGGCTGTGGTTCAGTTGGTAGAGGGGGTCGTCCAATGACTGAAGGCTGTCCTGGCTGTCCAAGTGTCCACATGTCCAAGTGTCCACATGTCCAAGTGTCCACATGTCCAAGTGTCCTTGGACAAAGACACTGAACCCTGTCTTAGTCTCCCAGTTGGACTGACAGAACCTTAATAAGTAATGTTTTAATTGAAGTATACTTTAATAAGCATCTACATTTTAAGTTCTGGAAACTTGTATTTTTTTTTTAAAGTTTCATCAACTTAAAAATAATTGAGGCAATTGATTTCCTTACAACTTATTCAGATTTACAGTGCAGGGGTGTCAAACTCATGTTAGTTCAGGGGCCACGTTCTGCTAAATTTGATCTGAAGTGAAGCCAAACCTTTGAAATAATAACATAATAAAACATAAATAATGTCAACGCCAAACTTTTCTCTATAGTTTAGAGTGAAAAAAGTCCAATTGAACAATGGAAATGTTTATATAGACTTTCAAACAATGTGAAGAACATGAACAAAGTGGAACAATGATCAGAATTTTAACAATATTCTGCTTTTGTTCATCATTTCTACATGTTCATTATAACTTAAAGATCTCAGTGGATCAAATACAAAGAGACAAAACATTTAATATCAGGCAGAATATCGTTTCTCTTTTAAAAAATTCAGATTCTTCATATCTGTTCAGATTATATAAATTGTTTTGGACAAAATCATCTTTCTTTTAGTATAAATATGTGAAAATATTAACATTTACAAGCAGAAAAATGTGTATTTGTGAGTATTTATAGATTATTATGATAATATTTTACTGGTCTGAACCACTTCACACTGAATTGGTCTGAATGTGGAACCTGAACTAAAATGATTGTTCATATCTTAATAACTATTTTGGTGTTTCACAAATTCATCCCCAAGGGCCGGACTGGACCCTTTTTGGGGCTGGATTTGGCCCCCGGGCCGCATGTTTGACACCTGTACTCTATCCTCTCTAGAGACACAAATAGACTTCAATTATAATGAAAAAAAAAAGATCCATTTTGAGTATGTTTTGGAGTTAACAACATAATTTGGATGTCTCTGCGGTTTAAGAAATGCATTTAACATACTTCACATATCAAGTCCCGACCATTTATACGTACGAGAAGTTAAATAAATGTTAACAAGGAGGTGCAAATCCAATGTTACCTCATGTCTGTATTTCTCCGTGTCACAGAATGAATGATTTTTCGCTGCAGCTGGATCTAAAACGAGACCACCGCATGCATGAATGAGTGTCAGGCTTTGAGCTCTACCACCATGTCCTGGCATGAGGAGCACATCTGAGAAACTTGTAAACAGTCAACCATAATCATATGTACCCCGAACAGAGACATGATTAATCTAATCCCCGCCTGTCGGAAAATGCCAGAAAATGTCTCTATTTTGGAAAGCAATCAAGACATGCTTGCCCCGTGAATATACATGGTAATGGCTGTGAAAAGATAGAGTAAAAGAGTTTTATCCAATTTACTGAGTCGATCAGGTTACAGTGAAGGCATGCTGTGTTTAACCCAGTGAAATGTGTAGCCTGGGGATTACTGAGGTCTGTTAAGTGTTCCTGCCCTTCTCTCTTTCCCTTTTGCACATCTCGGCCTGACCTCTGTGCATCCTCTCGAAGACAGATATCAAATTCAACTTTAATTGGCTGCAATAAAACAACACAAAGCCTGCTTTGTTTTCCAAACACTCCGTCCAAATAAGTGCGTCCGTTGCCAGCATCCTGAGCCGTGCATGATGGGACTGTAATGCAGCAGGGACGCAGGGCTGCAAGTTAAAAGTTTGCAACTAATATGATAATAAATTAAACTATTGATATTATGATCATTATTATTGTTATATTTCTGTTCTATTGTTAATAATGATCATTTTCTACCTCTTTCTCCCCTTTTTCCTTTTCACCACTAATCAATCCATATTGGTTAGTTCCTCTTTACAAGGGCATAATAACAAACAAAATAACAAAAAAAAGAAGAAGAGGAAGAATGAGCCTAAAAGAGATATAATAACATCTCATTTCAGTTTATTCAACAACAAAAACTGAAATTTATTTTAGTAACATTTTTATTTCTTTACATTTCCTTTTGTTTCTATACATCATCTATATTGCATGATATTGTTACAGTGTTTTCCGCACTATAAGGTGTATTAAGTCAAGTCCAAATCATGACATAAAAAGTTAAAATTTCCAGTCACAAGGCACAACCAGAATTAATCCATATATAAGACAAAATTAAATGTTTTAAAGTGCCCCTTATAGTCTGTAATTATAGTCATCATCATCATAAGACCAACATTTACGTTTAGACCTGTTTTTGTCACATGATAAAGGTTCGGTGACGACAATATTTAGTACAAATTTTTCTTGACAAAAGCATCAGTACAGGTAACCAGTCTGTCCCACCAATGACACACATTCTTTAAGAGGCGGAACTGAGAAGGGGAAAAATTATTGTTTTCTTTCCTGAATGTCGTGTCATTTCCCGTTCGACATTTTAGAACCATCCAAATATTGGTGTGGACACGTCCATAGCATCCATACACAGTTTTACACCCATGCCTCTGTACATTTACTATCCTTCTATTCGAACATAATGTCAGTTTTTTGTGAAGGGGTGAGATTTGATCAGTTTTACTTCGTCCAACGTCCCTTTTGAATGTGTTATTTGACAAATGTGACTGCTAGGTCATTTGTTTATTTATTTACTTCTCTGTTTGTTTTCTTCCTTGGTTGTTTGTTCTTTTTTTTTCTTTTTTTTTTTTACTGTGTGACACAATCGAAATAAACTAAGTTAGGGTCTGCCATTCCTGTTGTCCTGCTCAGCCTCCTGTGGGCTCAGGTCAGGTGGGAGCGAGCCCCCCAGGCCCACTACTGTACAGCAGCAGCAGCAGGAGGAAGAGGAGGAGGAGGAGAGGGGGTTTGAATGTGGACAGAATGGTTTGCTCAGCAGCCTGTTGCTTTGGTTTGTTTGGAGCTGCGGTCCTCTCTGGAATATGTAACTGAATTCCTTTCCCTGTCCCACAATCAGAGTTTGCTGCCAGCTTCCCTGGCAATGAGGCCCTGAATTAGGGCCAGTCCTCCTGCTCATCCCACAAAGCCTTTCATGTTCCCAAACCGCAGCCTGAGCGAGGCGCCTCGGTTTCAACAGCAGCAGACCAGCATATGTTTGCCTAATTCCTGAGACATGATGACAGTGGTCTCCCAGCCACGAAAAGACAGCTTCACTTTTTTTTTTCTTCATCCTGCACTTTAATTATTATTTTCTGTTGTTGATGACTTCCAATAGTTACACACCACATGTTTTCTCATTACATATGTTTTTATTCTTTTTTTTATGAGCAACCCCTCAACCCACACCCCTAAACTTTTCCTACCCCCACCTCCTCCCCCCCTCTCCACCTCAGTCACCCTTCTCTTCCCACAATGCTTTGCTAACGCATGACCCTACGGCTGGAAAAAAAAAAAAAAAAAAAACCAAAAGAGCAGCGGGGGAGGCTTTTCATTGCCCAGCAGGAGATGGAATTATGGTTGGTTATTATTACCCACAACTGCTAGGTGTAAGAAAGGATCACAGAGCTGAGAGGTGGACACAGTCTTCCTGCCGCAGGTCACAGCAGATCACCAAAAAAAGCCAGGCCTGATCTCATAAAGACAGGGCGTTGGAAAACAACACCCAGTTCTGCACCCGCCGATGCCCTCTTGAACTTATATTCACACTCTCTGGCGCCTGGTAAATAATCAGAGCCTTTGTTTTTGCGCTGTCTAGGGAGGGTCACTAATTTAAAATTTTTTAAGTAGGATTACTAATTAATATACTGTATGTCTTCACCACAGCAGAGGTGGCAGCCGGTCAGAACAGGATGGTGTTCACCGAAGCTTTGATGAATGAATTAGACTGGATTCAAACTTGCAACCTTGCAGTTTCTTTGTCTTTTTTTAACAGCCAAGACCACTCGTCAGAAAAACAAGAACAACACCCAGTAACATCCCATGATCCTTTCTTGACCTTCCCTTCACACTTACTGGCGCCTGCAGTAGCGCGTAGTGTTGGAGACTTTGCCTTTGGTGTCTGTGGAGGTTTTTATTGATGCTGTGATGATCATAAAACCCACAAGAAGTGCTGCTCTTAATAACCACACAATCTACAGTGTAATCTTCAATTTCGTTCTTATTAAACACAGAGTCTGTTCTGTTGGTAAGGTGAAACACAGAGCCGCAAATCTGTTGCAGAGCTAGAAAAGGCTTCTGTGCAGCCAAGAGAAATAAGCAAAAGAATCACAGTGAAAATAATCAGAATTTAGTGGCACATAATGGTTTGCTTTGAAGGGGAAGGTATTCATTTTTTCTGTTCTTTATTCCACTTATCAGTAGCCCCTGCTCTCTTTCCCCGCAGGCCAGTCTTTTGGGAGCTAAGACTCTTTGGCTCACATCAACTGCCTGTGGCTGTCATTGCATGTGTTGAGTTTCACCGCTAGTTTCCTATGGCTTACTGTGGCCCTGCTATCCTCTCAGATGGCGTGTGACACACACTTATCCCAGGCAAATCTGTGCCATCCCCTCCTGCCAAGTCAAACAACTCTCTGTATATTGCTGATGTCCAACCCAATATCTGTAGACTTTTACAGAGGTATGCTTTTTTTTTCTGCTTTTTCATGTACAAATCTGACCATAGTTCCAAATACTCAATCATTAAATTCTCAGCACTGCTTGCTGAAACATTCAGAGTTTATTTTATTCCTGCGTGTACAGACAGCCGCAATACAATTTTAGCAGCCGCGGCAGGAGCCGTGTGTATTTTAACGCGCTGGCCATATGTGGCACCCTGACCTCTTTCATAAACAGAACAGTCTGCAGTGTACCACGGGTCTGTTTCACCCGTTTGCAAAGGAGAAAAAAAAAGGGGTGGTGAAGGGACACTTTAGGGGGGGGTGCTATTGGGGTAGTTTCAATGGAAGTCATGTTGGAGCTGTTCCCCTTTGAGGAAAGATGGGCAGCACTTGAAACTACATTTAACTGGGGTCCAGCTCATTCTTGTATTAGTAAAGCCAAAGACTTCATCCGTCTGTTCACCAGAAGGTTGACAGAATTAACTTGAAAAGGATTCCCTGTCCTTAAACTGTCAGGCAACATCCAGTCCTTCAGGCGAGTCCAAATATATTGGACTATTTCAATTCCAGTCCTCTGTGCTTTTGTGCTTTGTAGTGTGGTTTTGGATGTAGAACAGTAGCTAGGTAGAACAATTAGTTTCCACGAATAAACAGCTCTTTCCCTCCAAAACAGATGATCATTCTGTGTGTTAAGGGGGTCTTTGATTGATGTGGGTGGCCAGAGTTGAATGCTAGTACTCAAAGCAGACCCCTGGGCCTTTGAGCCCTATCATTGCGAGGGCCCCCCTGTGGCGCTCTACCTGCGGGTATCAGGTGTTGTGAGAGGTTTCGTGGGGGGGTGAGGCGGGGCAGGGTGGGGTGTAATTACACATGCATGTGAAGGAAAGACCTCTGAGGGTAATGAGGTTTGGAGGATGCTGCCATCACAGAGGGTGGTCCCTCCCTCCACTCTGACACCGATCCCCTTGCCTCAGTGTCCGCGGCTGCTCACGCGAGTCGCCCCAGACCCCGCCGTCCCCTCCTTTCCCTTCGCCTGGACAATCGGATGGACTTCAGAGGGGGTCTGAAAGTGGCGCATACCCCAGTTGTTCCAGCCAAGCGGGCTCCTAGAGCTGCTTCCAGGCATTTCATCACATTACATCAGATCAAAAGCAATAAGCTAATTACAAACGACTGTGGGCATGCAAGCAGTAAATACAGAATCAACATAATTGATTTAATCCTCTCAATGCTAAGTGAAAAACTTATCAATGCCGGGGCCAAAATTACAGCCCTGTTTTCCAGGGCAACAGCGACAATTGGATAAATTAGGAGATCACATGAAGTTCATTCAACCAAAGTAAAGTCTAGTGACGCCAACACAGTTCTTACACAAATGGAAAATGAGAGACAAGTCATTTTAGGCCTCAGCCTTGTGCCTAAGACACATTTAGACCTACTTGTTTTTGTTTGTTCATCTGTTTTCTTTTGCCGTGAAGAGATTTTTGTGCGCACAAGTTTCTTCCATCATTCACTCCTGCTGCAGACAGGGGGAAAAAAGGATGTTTTATGCATGCTTCAATATGCATCTTAAAAGCAAAAGCATTAGGAACGATAGCAAAAATGCAAAGGGTTTTCGTCAACGTTTACTTATTCATGATGCGCTGAGAAAAGCAGCGTATTTTAGAGCAAATCCATGTTATCATTGGAGAAGCTCCCCCACAGAAGTCATTTTCCACCTGAGGACATGCGCTTTAATGACAGTTTGAGGTGATGCCGCTGGAACAGAGATACAGCCTCCATGTTCACAACACATGCAATATCAAAGCAGAGGGGAGGAGGGGAGTTTTCCATATAAAACTTGAGCTGTATGATAATGATGATGGGATTCTTCTCCGTCTTATCTCCTTTTTTTAATCACCACACTGGCATGAACGTGCACCTTATTTATCTGCACCTTAACAGCTGTGTCTCAGTCAGTCCTTTTCCCTTTTGTATTTTCACATTATCTCACATCTAATCGCATCATGACATTTACATTCAGATTTTTATTGTCTTTATTACGTCCTTTAAGAATGTATTTCAAGTGCTAAAAATGCCAGATGCACTTGTTTAAAGGCCGTTACAGTGAATCACCGGGGCAGTTCATAAAATTACCATTTTCTGATCATGTATGCTGCAGAACATGTGAAAGCACAAGTGTGTATGAGTTTGTGCATGAGCAATAATGTGTGTCAATTTGGCTTGCCCCCTTCCTTGTCTTTTGGCTTTTGCTCAGTGGTGGCAGCCCTCTCCCTGACCTCTCATATGTCACACAGCGCTCTTAGCCAGCATTGTTTTCCTGGAAGATGTAGACTGTGGCCTGATCATGAACTATGAGCCTCCAACCCCACCAGTACGCTCGCTGGAACTCAGTAGAACAAGTAAGCCCTCTAATGGACAACAATGGAAACAGTTTTATTTTTGGTCCAACGTTTGTTTTATCTATCTATCTATCTATCTATCTATCTATCTATCTATCTATCTATCTATCTATCTATCTATCTATCTATCTATCTATCTATCTATCTATCTATCTATCTATCTATCTATCTATCTATCTATCTGTCTGTCTGTCTAGGGTCAAAATACACAAAAATAGTAACAATATATGTATAAAACTGCAGAGAAGTACTAAAATATGCAAAAAGCTAGCTCTGTTGTAAAGATACACATATATACAACAACATGTAATGTATATATACATGTAATAATAATAATAATAATAATAATAATAATAGATTTTATTTAAGGTACCTTTCAAGGCACTCAAGGATGTCGTACAAGAATAAAAACACAGTAAAAAACATTTAAAAACACATCACAGGTTCAGGAATCAGTATCCTTTATGTCTGTCTGTCTGTCTGTCTGTATGTATGTATGTATGTATGTATGTATGTTTGTATGTATGTATGTATGTATGTATGTATGTTTGTATGTATGTATGTATGTATGTATGTTTGTATGTATGTATGTATGTATGTATGTATGTATGTTTGTATGTATGTATGTATGTATGTATGTATGTTTGTATGTATGTATGTATGTATGTATGTTTGTATGTATGTATGTATGTATGTATGTTTGTATGTATGTATGTATGTATGTATGTTTGTATGTATACTGTATATGTATGTATATCTATCGATGTATCTGTCTGTCAAGGGTTTACAGAGTTTGTGAAAATTAGTGCTCTGAAGTAAAGTAATTGCAGTAAATGAATGTCCAAATAGCACCAGTGTCCCCTGCACCGCTGTCTGGGCCTCGTTATTTTCTTATTTATCCTGAATAAATAACCTCAAATTATCCATAAAAACATAATGCCTTAGAAAATCTTCCCACTTCATCTGGTTCTGATTAATGTTTTTACAGCATGGAATTAAATGTGCTGCAGACACGATCCCGTGCATGTATGGGCCCCAGAGGAGGGAGCAGAGCTGTGACTCCTTTAGAGGAAAAAAAAAAGTTCCCTTTGTTTTCTGCTCGGGACACGTCGTTCTTAACTGCTTCCATGTGGCCTCAGTCAGTACGATCTGAAGAGTGAGGTGGCAACAGATAATAACGCAAATAAAACGCATGGCAGTTAAAGCGAATATACCAGCTGTGCTGTTTGAAATGGCTCGTCGTCACTCAGCCGGTCGCGTAGGCGTGTGATTGGTGGAATGGGACATAGCGCAGTGTGATAAACTTATAGTCTCACTTATGGAAATGTTTGCATGAGCTCTTGACGGATGAGCAGCACTTGTGTTGCTGCAGTTTAAAAGAGTTCCCTATCTGTGTCTACCAAGACCACAGTAGCAGGTGTCTAATGTGACCATTTTGGTTATTCAACACATGAGTCCATTATGACCGCTGAGCCGTGAGAAGAATGGGGGAAGGAGGGCTGCTCCTTTAAATGGAATCTTTAATTTCACAGGCCTCTTGATATCCCGCCGCAGTTGCGATTGTGTAACAGAAAAGAGGAATCAAGGCTTTTGAAAGCACATTAAGCAGAAAGCAATTAACCAACACACAGTAGTTAATTTTTGTATTAATACTTCAACAGCTGGTGCAGATTGCTTCCTCATTTTTATCTCCGCTCCAGCTGTTCTTCCACCGACAAGAACATTAAAGAGGATTTGTCCGTAATAAAGTGGCTCCATATATAGATACCTCGCTGAGAAACAGACCCGTAGGGAACGTGGATTTACATATAGAGAAAGTTGGAATAACCGACGTCTTTTCAATACCCTGCTGGTCTTCCTCTCAGCGAGCGCCTCCAATGGGAGCTGTTTCAAAGACCCTTTTTCTTGTCTGCTGAGTGTTGGCGTTGGTGTACATTTCAAAGTCCTTTATTGACATCCTCTACAGATGTGCTGCTCGGAGGAACATTTGTTATATTGTGAATTGGGTACTAAAGGCAAGGCCCAGGAACATTTGATTAATGCTCATACATATGGTTGAACTGCCTGTGTGTATCTATGAAGCCAGAAGCCAAGAGGATGAAAAAAAAGAGAGAGAGAGAGAGAGAGAGAGAGAGAGAGAGAGAGAGAGAGAGAGAGAGAGAGAGAGAGAGAGAAGAAACAAATTAAGTGACTTTTTTCATCCTCTTCTCTGGGCAACAGCTTTCCATATTTGAAGGATAATGTGGGTTCTATTTCTGTCTGTGAAAACCAAATGTATTATGTTTTTAGATCAGGCGAGGTAAGAAGGGTCTGCCCATGGGGTCTTAGCTGACTGTCAAAACAAACATACCAGGAACAAGTTAAGACAGGCTGCCACTAGTGCCACATCCGTCCTGTCTTAAACCAGCGTAAACCACAAGACATATACTTATGCACCCAGGCAGTTGCCACACAATGCCACATGCCTACTTGATTAAGTGAGCACTGTATACAGCTGAGTGACAAGCCCGAGGCTGGAGAAGAAGACCTCTTTTCACCAACTGTTGTCTACTTTTGCAGCATTCATTTCACTGTTATGCTGCATTCCAGTTCAACCCGTAACTTAACCTAGTAAAGTAGAAGGACCCATCTAGTCGCCCCCCCACCCCCCCACCCCCACCCCCTGGCTTTGGACGTCACTATCAGGGTCATGTGGTCTATGAGTCTTTCTGACGATGTGAACACGAAATGCCTGAAAGAGGTAACGCAAAAATATTACTGTTACACATGCGCATCGACCAGGCAGCATTCCATCACAGCAGCATATAGTAGCTTATCTAATTTCAAACACTCTTGCATCCCCGTATGCACACAAAAAATTGGTTAATGACAATGTTCATGTAAATGCAGATAAAAAGGTTAAGACGAGACGCCAGTTTCGTGTCTTCTCTTTCAATAGTCTCTGTATAAATGTAGCCTTATTTTGAGAGTCTGAAGTCGTGCATTTGGGTTCAGTTATGACATTTATTTGAAAACACAAATGTTAATTATCATAGGTCAAGACCTCGCCGAGTCGACCAATCAGAAAAAGTTTTCTTGACAGACAAGTTTCTTTACAGAAAATACACTCATGATAAGAGCAGGATGTGTATGAAAGAAGGATTTAGAAGATTTATGTTGTGCTCTGTAAATGAACATAATTGAGAAAGTGCCTGACACTTGATAAGGATTTATGGTGCCACTTATCTAAAAAATGTTTTTCTGCTGGTTTTCTAAATGCTCGTCTTAACCGAGATCGCTGAGTTTGTTTATTGGCGTATCATGATTCTCGGCGCTAATTAAAACAATATTGTGTGGGCAACTGTGTCTTTACAGTCATCAGAGTGTTTAATCATTCTGGAGAAAATTATTTACAAAGGAGCACCTAATGATTTTTGCAATCTCAACACACGCTGTATTTGCTTTGTTGCTTAGATACTTAGTGTTAATAAAAGTGATGCACAGGGAAGAAAAAGTGCACCGTTTGCCATTTTTGTAGCACAGAATTAGTGGCAAACATTATGAGAGAGCAAGCCATTAAAGTAAGAAATAAGTCTTAATTTATGGTTCTGGTCTGTTTGTCATTTGGCTTGGCTACTGCTTTGTTGCATAAGCATGTGTGGAATAATTATGGACACGCTAAGATGGGATTCATAACGAGTGTGAGGATGATGAAGGCTGTGTAGGAGGAGGAGGAGGAGGAGGAAGGGACTGTAGTTCTTTGCAACAGTACCTCCAGATGTGCAGACAGAGGCCGCAACCCTTATGTGCTTCTACTTTAAAAGTAGTGGGAGAGTGAACATGGCCCATGAAGGTGATGTACCAGGTCTAGCATGTACGTTCATGTGTGTTGGTACAACCTTCCCGTCAAGTATTTCAACCCACATGTCACGGGAACATGTGTGTGTTTAAAAAAAAACGTGTTGGCCGGACTTTGTTCTCGCAGCTGATAGTTTTACAGACGCAGCCAGTGAACGCTGTGCTGTCTGTAAAGCATATGTTAAAGGACACAAAGATTTATTGGTGACAGGTTACCTGATTTCACCCCGCTAGTCCTCGCACACAATCAAAACACATTCTTTCACTTACTCACAGATTCTCCCAAACACCCGGCCTCACCTTGATGTTCAAAAGTCAATGCTAAGTGCCTCTTGCCCCAGATCATCTGCTCAGCTGGTTTCACTGGTAATGCACTTTAACTTCAAGTATCCAGCAGCTGATTGTCGTCCAAGCCACTCAAAGAGGGACTGCAGTGTCTCTGCTACTCGCTCTGCATTTCCAGGGTTCTTATTGCAGCTCTGGGGAACCAGGTGTTACTTCCTCGTGCTCTTTTTCAATATGATGGAGGTGGCAATTCTGGTCGGAGGGATGGAAAGCATTAACGCTAAGGCCGCAGCTTTGTTAAGTTAACTGGTTTTCCCAGCTGCTCAACATAAGAGCGAAACAAGATTCCCAAAGCAGAACATTTATTAGACTTTTTCCTTTGTCTGAAAAGAACTGTGTTGTCAATTTCTAATCTAATTGTCATGTTGTGCACTTTTTTTGTGTCACATCTGTGCATTTCATTCAAGATACATTCAAGAGAACAACTGCTTTCAATCATTTGGTCGATAATTTTGCACCATTTTTGTATTTAAATGTATTTTATTTAAATGTATTCCCATCTAGAGTTGAATTAACCCTCCTGTTGTTATGTTATGGATCAAATTGACCCATTTTAAAGATTTAACATTTAGGAAAAATAGTATTATTTCAATATGAAACTTCCTCTGTTTGCTTTAGTGAATGTAATCACATATTTGTGATCAGCCCCTTCATGTTTATATCACATAGATACTGTTCAGGTCAATTTGATCCAGCAGGTAGCTTAGCTGCGCTAGACGCCTTTAGCAGTAGCAAATCTATATTCCGACAGTAGTAGTCTAGTTTCGCTCAATGTAACTTTAGGCTAGATTTCCCTGAAACTGGCCGACCAATCACAGTGAAGTATAGAGTCAGAAGTGATGCTGCAACAATTCGAAGAGAAAAAACCATAGAAGAAGAACAACAACGGGCGGTGATTTCCTTTTATCACAGATGAGTGAAGAATGTGAGAAAACGTCAACAATCTTTAAATTATTTTTACAGAAGTGACAACATTCTTTAAGCTCCATAATCCACCATTTTATTTATTCATTCCTAACTTTCTCCGGACTCCTCCGTCAACTTTCCGACGCTCTAACTACGTCACGTTGGTCGTAGTACCGTGCTATTGCATACAGAGAATTTGAAAGACAACCTTTTAGCCCCGCCCCCCCTGACTATGAAGCACCACTAGACCCATACATGGAATGAATAGCGATAGCACTGCTAGGGTACCCAGTAGTCAAACTGGAGGTAAAAGGGTGTCAGAAATGTCAGACTGTTTGTGTCTTTACAACTGTGAGACATATGTTATGTTTCAAATGTTTGTTTTTCAAAAGTAATAAAATGGTGAAACTTTTTTTTTTTAAGTTTGAAAAGGTATTATTTTATGAAAAATGAGTGAATTATTCTAACTGATATTCCTTACCTCTAACTGCCTGTTAGAGGTAAGGAATACCATTGCACTAAATATTGATAGAGTAGTTGGTAATGTAATTAGTAATGAAATATTAATAGTGTTTCTGAGTATTTTTGTTGTAGTTTTGAATTTCATTTGGATAATTAAATATGCACTTGGTCACATTGACTCAGAAACACCACTGCTGTTCCTGACGTGAACATAAGAAGCAGGTTAACTTTTGAAAAAGGTGTTGAAGGAGGCTGTGCAAAGTCTTCTCTATCACATCCCAGAGATGCTCTTTAGAGTTCAGGTTTGGATTCTGGTGTTGAATCCATGTGTAAAAATGACCTTTCATAACTCTTAAGCCACTATATCAAAAACCCCACTGAACTGGAAGATTCCTGGCATTGTATGTCCATGCTCTCTGGCAAATTAACAGTTGTTTTAGCAATGAGATGCAACTCAATGCATCACTAAAATAACTAATTGCAGAAAGAATCTAATGAAAGGCTCATACCTATTTCCTTTATTAAATCCAGGTGGGGATGTTGTTTTGTTTTGTCTTTGCCAAACAATATATAAATGCAAATGAGCTGATGTCGGTTCATGCTGTTATTGAACAGAGGAGCTACTTTTTCAAGCATCCGTTTGGAAACTCAGTAACACAGGACACATCTGACGGAGTCTGATCCATGATTGGTAATTACAGCTGTCAATCATGTATTTAAACGTGTGGTAGGAGATGTTTTCCTTGTGCATGTTTTACTACACTGCTTAAAATCCCCTTCACACCTTGATTGCAACCAATTAATTAAATGATCTAATAGAGAAATGAGTCACCTGTGAAACGGACAGGACTGAAAAAACACCTTCCAATCATTTGAACCGACCCATGGAAATGATTGAATGGTAATATGTCTATCAAACTGCCACTTGTCCCTCCCCCTTCTGTGCGTTCGCCTTTGGCCATGAATCATACGTTCTCAGTTTCTCAGGGTGGGCGGGGCTCAGCCTTAGAGATAGGGTGAGAAACCCGGACATCCGGGAGGGACTCGGAGTAGAGCCGCTGCTCCTCCATGTCCAGAGGAGCGAGCTGAGGAGGCTGACTCCTCTCGTGAGGATGTATCCTGGACGCCTCCTTGGGGAGGTGCTCCGGGCATGTCCACCTGGGAGGACCCAGGACACGCTGAAGGGATTATATCTCTAGGCTGGCCTGGGAACACCTGGGGATTCCCCTGGAGGAGCTGGGGTGAGGGAAGTCTGGGCTACTTTACTGAGGCTGCTGCCCCCACGACCCAGACCCGGATAAGCGGGAGATGATGAGACAAACGTACCTTCAGCAGACTTACCAATCCCAAGTCACTGTGGAGTACAACACAAGCCCAGGCTGAGCCCAGGGCCGTAGCCAGGGCGAATTGATGTTGTGCAGTCCTCAGGAACAAGCATTACATGTTCCAATATTCTGGAGGTGTGATTTGGGGGGGGGGGATACCTGAAGACAGGGGTTTGGACTTTTGATTTGTGTGTTTTATAAATATAGCTTTAGCTGTCCTACCTTTAAGCAGCCCCTGCCTGTCTGAAAACACCTGTGATGAGCCAAGAGCTGCGTGTTGTGGAATAGATTTTCGACAGCTGGAAATGGACTTAGACCAGGGGTGTCAAAGTCATTTTAGTCCAAGGTCCACATTCAGCTGATCTGAAGTGGGCCAAACCAGTAAAAAAATAAATAACATAATAATAATAATATATAGACAATGTCAACTCCAAACTTTTATCTGTTTTAGAGTGAAAAAAGTAAAATTACATTATGAAAACAAACAATATTAGGCTTTATTTTATCATTTATATGTATACGTTCTGACAGATCACACTGGATCTACAGATAGACAAAATATTTAATAATAGGTGGAATATTATTAAAATTTAAAACATAATAAATTAGATAGATTAGAAAGATAAAAATTAAAAGATAGATAGAGCTAGCTTCTTGTATATTTTAGTACTTCTCTGCAGTTTTATACATATATTGTTACTATTTTTGTGTATTTTGACCCAAGACAGACAGACAGATAGACAGATAGATAGATAGATAGATAGATAGATAGATAGATAGATAGATAGATAGATAGATAGATAGATAGATAGATAGATAGATAGATAGATAGATAGATAGATAGATAGATAGATAGATAGATAGACAGACAGACAGACAGACAGACAGACAGACAGACAGACAGACAGACAGACAGACAGACAGACAGACAGACAGACAGACAGACAGACAGACAGACAGACAGACAGACAGACAGACAGACAGACAGACAGACAGACAGACAGACAGACAGATAGATAGATAGATAGATAGATAGATAGATAGATAGATAGATAGATAGATAGATAGATAGATAGATAGATAGATAGATAGATAGATAGATAGATACTGCTGCTAATCTCAAGGGTATGTGACACACATACCCTTGACTCACATGCTTAACCCACATGGGGTTAAGCCCCTCTCCCATTGCAGTGAATGTGAAGTAGCATTAGCATTAGCATCTACAGGAGAAGATGACGCCACAGTTGCTGCTGATTAAACTGGTTCATGTGTCTCTGTGGAAATAAAGCCTGTTTTTTTCCTGCATTTTTTCAGAACAAGCGATGGCACAAAACCAAACTGGATGCTACTCTGGTAAATGTAAACACACACAGAGCCAGAAGGGAGTGGGGAGTGTTCCTTCACACCTTCTGAACCAATGGGACGCATCATCACTGCGTCATGGACATGTATGAGGAAGTAGAAGTAAACTCTGTTGTTCCACCTCCAGTCATTTTTCTACCGTGAAAAAAAACAGCTGTAAACAAAACCATCTGGACGTTTTTTTTTTTTTTTTTAAATAGAACCAACACGCAATGAATTCAATAACAATGAAGAACAACAATATTAATGAAATAACCATAGTATGACTCCATTAAAGGTCCATCTGAACCTTCTGGTGACTAAAAAAGTCATAAACATTGAAACATTGAAGAAGAACAACACCATCAGAGGTCCCTTCTTAGAGTCGTTGTTTGTTTTGATCTGGGCTTTTTTTCCTCGAGGAGAAAAAAAATAACTATTGTCTTCTTCTCAAACATAGTTGGCATCAGTTGCTGAAAAACAGAAAAAAAACAGAGAGGAAGCACATTCAGATCTGCACATCTTCACTCCTGTATTAGATATAAACAACTCAGGTAATAAACTGAAAACATAATGATGACTATTACAGAGTGTTCCATCTCCTTAAATCTTACCCACTCAACCTTTCATAAATCACTCTCCTCCTCGTGCCAGCCGGTAGTCTCAGATGCAAGCTCTTTTGTTGGTAATAACTGAAAATTGGCAGTGCTGTAGTAGTTGTATATTTCTGCGTTCCTCTTCTGACAACTCCATTGGATAAATCCAGCGTGGGTGAAGGTTATGGCTGCACGATATTGGAAAAAAACATTGACTTTGACTTTTTTTTTAACCCTGAGATATATATTGCAATATGAAAAGGTTTTCGGGAGCTGTGTGGTGCCGACGCAAATGGTCAAAGTGGTTAGTGGTTGACCCAGAACATATGTTTCAGTGGCATCCTTCTTGTAGCTGAAAAAATTTTATAAAATTATTGATTATAAATAAATAAAAAATAATAAAGAAACATTTTTTAATTAACTAAAAGAGAAAGAAAGACAGATAAATGAAGAAAAAATGTAAATGAATTAACTTTTTTTTAAATTTCATAAAGTTAAATGAAAACAAATTTCACATTTCATATAATAAATAAAATACAAATACAAATTAAAAAAGACAAATAAATAAAAAAATAAACCATGAATAAAAATATATTTTTTAATCAATAAAATATATAAATAAATATAAATTTAAAAAACTTAAAAACAAATGAATAAATATAAATAAATTAAATTAAATTAATAAATTAAAAAAGTATAATGTCAAAAATAAATAAATAAATGAAGGCAAGTAAATAAAAAATAAACCATGAATAAAAATGAATATTTTTTTTTATTATTATTTTTATTATTATAAATAGTATAAAGAATAAATAAAATAAAAGTAATTACAGGACTTGTGATGTGATTATTGCGCACATATACATTATGATGTCAATGCTCTAGTGCCATTGCCACTGTTTTAACCACACACACACACACACACACACACACACACACACACACACACAGCTGTGTTAGGACACCTATGAGCCATGCACCAACTCTTTCCATAACTCCCAAGTGTTGTATTAAGACTTTATAGCCCTATATTCAAGTATATGTGAGCATAGGTTTAACATGCCAAAACAATCTGCCCTCTTTGTACTCTGTCAGCAGCTCAGACTCTACTTTTTTTTCCCGTGACTGCTTTTATTCACCGAGCATGTCTCCTGACTTTCCTGTGATCACCTGTGATATAGTAATAGAGCGTGGAGCCTTTGAAACTGACTGAAACAACAGCCAAAAATGATGATTATATACCATGCCTGGTCCTGAAGAGACGGCAACAAAGTTCACATTTTGTTCTAAAAAGCTTTCCTTTGATTTTTCCATTTCAAAGTCTGGTATCATACAAATATGCCGGGCAGAGATTATGCCCCCCCCCCATTTTATACATGCTGCTCTCATCACTGAGAATAGAGTGTATCCATAATAACTTGCACATGTCCCACTTTTGTCTTTGTGGTTTTCATTCGGCTATAAATTGAAGGTAGACACTTTTTTTTTTTTTTTTCTGGGTCTCTTTGGGTGATGTGTAAGACAGGTTTAAATGGATGTAATTTTACTTTGAAGCAATTGTGTGAGTCATTAAGTGGTGCCAGTTTGCTGTACATTGCTGGTGGTTTTTTTGGAGCAGCATAAAGGGCAGTCAAAGTCACCGTACTTCAGGTCCATATCCCAAAAAAAAAAAAAAAAAAAAAAGACATCTGGCAGTCATTCTGGTGAGAAAACGAGTGCCAACATGAACACATTAGGCGATGGACCAAATGCTCTAAACCTTAGACTAACACAGAGCGCATGACAACCCAAATCGAAACCTTTCGCGAGCTCCCGCATTTGCACTTTATTCGGCGTTGTGTTCCTCTAAAGATTTCCCTTCCCTGACGCCAGCGCTCTCTGTAGTGAAACCGATCCTTATTGAATTATGAAGGAAGCATTCGCAACCGTGTAGCCCAGCCACTCTCAAATCCGCTGTGGTCGGCATAAAGGAGATGGTTAATTTTTACATTAGAAGGACTAGGAATGATTTGGTGAGTGGCATGTTGTCACTACTCCCCAAAATGACCCCGAAACCCTCTGGTTCCTATTGGTACATCATGGTTACAGCTTAAATGACACCCCCATATATTCTACGAAGACAAAGAAACAGATTTTTTTCCCTGACAAATATGAGTGATTTTCTGAATTTGGTCCACTTTGTGTCCCACCTCAAAGATTTTCAAATAAAGTCAACCACAAAGTACATTTTAAAACATGAAGTGAACATTTCCATGGATCTTTGCATTATAACACACAAACACATTTTCAGTATATTTTCAAACATGTTATGGGTTTCTGAGGCCAAATTATCATGTCCCTACTGAGCAAAGTTAGTTTTTTTATTGAATATAAAACAAATAAAAATAGCTAGTAACCAGTTTTTTTTCTGCTAACATCATTTATCCATCTACTTTAACATCCATATAGGAAATATGAAAAAAAAACTATTTTAATTATTTATAAAATAGCACCATTTCATTTTGTCCCCAAGTTTTGTTCAACCCCGTAACAATCAATCAAACCTTTTTTTTTTAAATAATGGTTTAGTCCAACTTCCTAAGCATCCAGGAAGTGACATGATTGAAGTGTTTTCCCACTCAAACTGTAAAGACAGCTCAGTATTACCATACTTTATGACTTATATTTCATTGTTTTTATTGTCAGATTGACATTGTCTGGTACACTTTTCAGAACACAGATGGATCCAAACACAGACTCTGAGACAGAGGGATGTTTATTGTTGTGCACAGTGGGAAAAATGTAGCACGTTTCTGCCTGTAAGCCAATCAGCTGGGCTGCACCGCTAACATCCACGAGGAAGCAGGACAGAACAAGCATCAGAGAACGGAACCGGGTCAAAGCCAGAAGACCAGCAGAGTATAGACAGAACAGAAGAGGATCAGAGCCAGGGTCCGAGAAGCCAGAGAGGTCCAAACGATGAGCATGAAACCAGGGTCCAGAACCAGGAGATCAGATGCAGTGACAGAACAGACAAAAAGACAGAACCAAATATCCAGAACCAGATCATACATGAGGAAACCCAAGACAAATGTGACCCGTCACCACGAAACCAGGCATAAGTCGTGCTGAGCCGTTCAGAGCTACAGTCAAATTTAGGCTGGAAGGTGATTTGTTATTAGTGTTTACACCTTATCAAAAAACGGTACCTTAACACCTCTATGTTCAGTTCCTGTGGTCATTACATTGAAATCCAATCAATAAAGGTGTTTATTGAGTCAATTATTTAAGCGGCGACAAAAGTTCAGGTATTGCTGAGCAAAGACAAAGACGACTTCCACCTCTTTTCGCCGAACAAAACGATCTCCGTTCCGTGGGTAAACACCCAAGTGTTTGGTACGAGGTAAAAGCTTATATTGAATGTTCTGTCCAATGGTGTAAGCCAAATGATTATAATACGTCACACTTCTGTCCTATTATTATAATATATAAAACTTCTGTGACATGTCCATCAGAGTGTCCTTTAACATCTGTCAACAATTTGTGTCAATCGGATACAAATTATTATGCGTTGCTAAGGACTTCCTACCCCAAAACAGTCCAAAACTTTAACGGACAATATCTAAAAATATGCAAATTGTAAAATATGTCCAAATGTGGATATTAAAATGACCATAACTTTGGTTCTACTTGTGATAGAAACATCATTTTTTCACCATCTTAAACCTTAGTTTCCACTCTACCAAGATACACACATAACTCTGTTTGGATTTACACACACTTATGCCTGGTTTACTGGTGGTGGGTTACAAATGACAAACACTCAACTGATGGATCCAGGTCAAACAGTCCCACATCTGACACACATTCACATACACTTAGATAGAGGAAGAAACAGGTGGATGGGGGGGGGGCACCTGGTGACAGGAAATGAAAGAGGACAGAGTGAACATGAACCAACATGACAAAATAAAAGCCCAGACACTAACAATGACAGAAAGAACAGGAAGACGCACCAAAACTACCAAAATAAAACACTCTGGGTCTAAACTCGAACATTGCTCAAACTTTCAACACTGTTACAAACATAAATGATATTCATTTCTTGTTTTCCTCATGCTTTCTAATGCTCCATACTCGAGCTAATGTGGGTCTATGGCTATTTTAGCTAAAATCTTCAACCCTGTATGGCGATGCGGATGAATCTTTGTTACGGGGTTGAAGGTGGGACTGTTATTATGCCAGTCTCCAATGTCCACCCTGTTCAGAGAATCACCCATATGTTAAAATCCCTACTTTCTTATCTTTCCAATCGCGTCCCCAGTTATTTGTTTCTCACTATATTCTCTTGGACGGAACAGTCACTTTTTTTTTGCATCCCCTTTTATTTTATAGGATTATCACACACTTGTAATATTTTGAATTAATTGACTTTAAATTCACTGGGTGTGAGTCATTTATTTAATAATCTTGGCTCAGATCATGAATGTTTAATAAAGAAGCTACATGGCTCGTGTCCATCCACTTTCTCTGAACCAGCTTCACATTTGCTTATGGTAATTTATCTTAACAGGGCTTTTGCTTTTGAATAAAAGTTCTCCCTAAACAATTTTATAAATCCTTTCTGTCAGACAGATTTGTGGTATTTGAATCAAAATGCTCTCTGGAATCCTTTCACCCAACAGATTTATAGTACATCATCTGAATCAGCAGGGCTGGTGTGGTTTGCCAACAACACTCTGGAAAAGGAACCATACTGCTTTTCAGTTATTTTTCAAATCTGGTGAAGAAATACTCTTTGAAGTCGTGAAGTGATAAGTTGTAAATCACAAATATATACTCTTAACCTGGTATCTATTACATTTCAAGGCGAGGTTGAGAAATTAAAATTGTGTCTTTGGTTTTTAAAGTCAAGACTGTGTACAGCACATTTTCAACACAGAAACATAAGTCATTTTTTTATTGAACTCAAAATGTTGCTGATATTTTATTACTGTTTTATTTGGACTATATGGTTTTTTTTGTCAGAGTTTGACCGGGGGTGTGACTTATACTCTGGAGTAACTTATATGCGAAATTATTAACACATTATTATATAATTTGTGCACAGTATTTTCACACTGACAACACGAGGGCGCTGTTGAGCATGAGCATGTTCTTTATTCTATAGTTATCTGAATAACTGTTAATGTGTTAATGTGTGATGTTAACATACCAGACATGTTCTGAGTTCATTGTTTATGCATCATGTTATTAATGTCTTTATTGTCATTGAAATGGTTCAATCTACTTTAGGGGCCATAAAATGTACATTATATATATATATATATATATATATATATATATATATATATATATATATATATATATATATATATATATATATATATATATATATATATATATATACATACACACACATACAAATATACATGCACATATGCATCCACATGTATATATATATATATATATATATATATATATATATATATATATATATATATATATATATATATATATATATATATATATATATATATATATATATATATATATATATATATATATATATATATATATATATATATATATATATATATATATATATATATATATATATAAGCAGTAAAAATGAGTACCCTAGATAAAATAAATACAAATACAGTGGTACCTCTACTAATGAATTTAATTCGTTCCAGAAGTGTTTTCGTACAGTGAAGTTTTCATAAATAGTCACATTTTACATGTAAAAGCCCTGATTCGTTCCAAGACCCCTAATACTACCCCCATAAACCCATTAAAAATTATAAAACATTTTGGATGAAATATCTATTAAAAGTAAAAGAAAATGTATATTTTAGATGTAATGTATTGGTGTCAGTGGGTAAATGTGTCTTCACTGACTGAACATTAAACATTAAACCATTCAAAAGAACCATTTCATACCATTTTCATACCAGACATGTGGGTCATTTTCATACCAGACATGTGGGTCATTTTCATACCATTGTTTGTTTTAATTGTCACTTTCACCTTCAGTGGTGTTTGTTGACAGACGTCAGGCGGGTGTAGATCCAGGGACGATTGCTTTGGACAGTTTTTCGTGATCTTCTTGGGGTGCACGGGGCATATACGTCGTCGGGGTGTGCTACGGCACGGCTCATGGATATGTTTTCAGGGTGTTTTTTTCCACAAATTCAGAGGGTTCATGGAGGTTTTGTCGGCGTGTCTTTTGTTGGTGCTGGTGGAGTGATGGCTGCCTCCTCCTTTTTTTGTCGTCTCCTGTTTCACTTCTGCCGATGGCGTGGTCCGCTTCTTCTTTTCATTCGCACCAGGAATCACTTTCTTTGGGTTCGTGATGGATAATGAATGTGTGCTGATGTGGGGTATCAGTGGACGCACTCGGGGGACTAATGGGACAGCGGTGGTTCTGTCCTTTACATGTGTATGGTTTGAACTCTGTGATAAATTAGGGTCAAAGGTAACAAAAGGATCATGGGTATTTATGTACAGTACATACAGAATGTATACATTTGTGTCTCAGAAGTTTCAGTTTCCTTTTGTAAATACAATTTTCTTTCGTATTCAGAGATGAAAAATTTAGGTAACGGTTTTTCGTTACTTGGATTATTTAATAGTTGGGTCTTTCGTAAGGAGAGGTAAAACTGTACAGATATGCATCCACATATTTATAAGCAGTAAAAATAAATACCCTAAATAAAATAAATATAAATATCTATCTAAAAACGGCATAATGTGCAGGATGTAAAACAATACAAACATTTATAGAATAAAATAAAAGTTGTTCTCTATTCTATTTTGATTTTAAATGTTCTTTCACGATGAAATGTCTGGTGTTGAATTTTATCAAATACATTTCCCCCCCAAAAAAACATATACTCCAGTGTGTCATATATATGTTCTCCTTCTTTCTAACCTTTTTTTTTGGCTGGAGCAACTTACAGTTCTGAAAATACAGTACTAGAAAAATAGCCTTCACATTTTCCTAATCTTTTGTTCTTTACCAAACCACCCACTCATCCTACTACTGTTGCCCTCATCCTTTCTTTCCATAACAGGACTGGGGCCTATTGGCAAGAAGCTCAAGGTAAGGCATGGCTTTTTATCCCAGCAGAAGATATCTCATTTCAGACTAAAACATCTTGAATGTGACTCTGGATGGAAAAATCTGGAGCGTTGGTCCACTTCTGACCTTTAGGGAAATGCTAACTCTGTGGCTTCACAGAGATTTAACAGTTGTCATGAAAACATTAAATGGAGACCAGTGCATCTGGCAGTCAGACATTAATGCCGGTACATCACAATGCTGCTTTTCAGTGCCAAGCAGCAGTGACTCATTTCTGATAAACATCTGCATCATAAAATAAAAGCGTGGCCTTGCTTGCATCTCTGCAATGGTACAGTGAATATCAGTAATGCGAGCAAGTACTTTTTTTCCCCCTTCTTTTTTTAACTGAATTATGATTGTATTCAAAGCATACAGCTGTAACATATTGGGCACAGCTCTGGAGCAAAAAAAACTGGGCCTCCTTTCATGGTTTCATTATAAACACCAAGATTAGTCAATTATTGGTATAATTAAAGATGTTCTAAAATACACTTCTATAAACACACTGTTTATATTTGCACTGAATATGTTTGTATTTAAGGTGAGGCAAATGTATTTGTGTAGTACATTTCGTGTACAGGACAATTCAAGGTACGTAACATAAAACATATGAGAACATTAAAATGATTAAAATGCATTAAAATCAATTAAAATTAAGAGACATAAAAACATTTAAAGGGCGGCACGGTGGTGCAGTGGTTAGCACGGTGGTGCAGTGGTTAGCACGGTGGTGCAGTGGTTAGCACGGTGGTGCAGTGGTTAGCACGGTGGTGCAGTGGTTAGCACGGTGGTGCAGTGGTTAGCACTCGTGCCTCACAGCAAGATGGACCCTGGTTCGAATCCCGTACCAGACCTTTCTGTGTGGAGTTTGCATGTCCTCCCCGTGTCCGCGTGGGTTTTCGCCGGGCACTCCAGTTTCCTCCCACCATCCAAACACATGCACTGATAGGTTAATTGGTTAATCTAAAATTGTCCATAGGTGTGAATGTGAGAGTGATTGTTTGTCTATATATGTTCAGCCCTACGATGAACTGGCGTCTCATACAGGGTGTACCCCGCCTTCGCCCATTGTAGCTGGATTAGGCCCCCAGTGACCCCCGTGACCCTAGTGAGGATAAAGTGGGTTCAGATAATGAATGAATGACAGTTTTTCTTCAGACCTCAGGTGTTCAGGTAGTTTGTTCCACAGGTGAGGAGCAGAACAACTGAATGACGTTTGGGAACACACAGTAAACCTGTTCCTGATGACCTATGACCTCAGGGCTCTGGATGCTTCATGTGGAACCAGCAGGTCTAGGATGGATTTGGGTCCAAGTTCAGTTAGTTCTTTATAGACCAGGAGGAAGAGTTTGAACTGTGACCTTTGACCCACATGAAGAAAATGTAAGGATTTGAAGAGAGGTGATGTGGTCCAGTTTCCTGGTACTGGTCAGGTTTTGGATCAGCTTTTTTTTTTTTTGTTTAGACCACTTAAGACCCCCGCATCCCCCCTGGCCCGTCTGTCCTAACTTTAGGGCTTTTGACCTCCTTTTTAGACACAAATGCCCCCCTTTCCTTTTTCATGGCAGTGGTCACCTTAGCAAGAGGGGCGGAGTCAGCTGTGGCTCATTTGCATGAAAACATGAGGCACTGAATCAGAGCAGGTCTGTTTCTCCAGGTTGAAGAGGCTGCTGTATCTTATTATTTTGACCAAAGCATGTGACAGAGACACCAGGTAACTGTGTCCACTGATATGTCCCCTTTAATGATATCCTCCTGACCCCCATGAAAGTGAACGGGTTTATCTTTTTTATATTAAACAATTATCTTGATTGGAAACTGCACATTGCAACATTTTTTTTATTTATTCAGAATGTATTTTTTTAATGGGATGTCATTTACAATGAACAGAATTTTTAAGTACAACTTACAACAAAAATGCATTACTGGGCGTCAGGAGGATGCACTTTAATGGAATGGAGAATGGTCTGATGCAAAGTAATAAGCAATGATTGGTGAAATAAATATTGGGTATAAATCTGTCTGTGCTGTTGTAACTGTAATGTGTAGTGAGACTGATTGTTTTAATGTTATTATTGTACAATCCTTAGTGACTGTGGATTTTAAATGTATTATATTGTGAATGTATTTTTTTTTCAGGGTTCTCGCGGATCCTTGAAAAGTTTTAAAAGGCATTGAATTCATTGTTCTAAAAATAAGGCCTTAATTGTCATTAAAATGTCTAAAATAAAATTTTCAAAAGTCTTAAAAAAATTGACACATTAGTAAGATTTATGTCAGTTTGAAATAAAAAGTATTTGTTAACATTTAGGCAGATTATATTACAAAAATAATTTAGGGTGAGTAGAAAATGAGGCTTGTGTGTGTGTGTGTGTGTGTGTGTGTGGGTGTGTGTGTGTGTGTTATATATTAAACATTTAAAAGTTATGCTTCTTGATGTAAATGGTTCATGAATGTAGCATCAACTGGACCAAAAAGTCATGTTCTATTTAAAATAAACAGTTGGTAAAACTGCCCACAGTGGGTTTTTTTTCCTTTTCAACTTTAGTTCATTGTTGGCTTGGTCTTAAATTTAATTTCAAATGGCATTAAAAAGTTTTAAAAAATTCTTGAATTGAACTTGTCCTGAGCTGAACCCTGTTATTTAGCTCTAATCTGGTCCAGTACATCCACTGTCTGTCTTTAATGTACATTGTCCCTTAAATAAAGGATTTTTTTTTTTTTTTAAGGCGTGTAAACATTTAACACTCATTCATCTTGGACACAATAACTAACTCAACTTTGTCTACCTCACCTCACATCTTTTTTTTTTGGAAAGAAGTTGTCTTGTGCAATGGGAAAACTGAAACACAATGTACTATGAGCACACAAATACATCAGGCCCATAACCTTCCACCCATAATATTTTCATTTACATATAAATCATACATGATGTTTGGTCATATTCTTTGGGGTTGGATTTATTAAGAGTGCAACAAAGTATTAATAAATTAACTTTAGTTGATGTAAAAAAGGACAATGATGAATTTCCCTGTGGAAATGAATGTGGCTTAGAGCAGTAAAAGGACCTCAGTTGATTTTCAATTCCTGGAAGAAGAAAAAAAAAAAGTTTACTTAGACTGAGTGCATGTGCAGAAGTCAATAAGATCACTTAAACACAGTTGGTTGATGATTGCACTGAGCTGCAGCAGAAGACCTGAACTTAATCTTAACTTGTCCTTCCATATGCCAATGTCTGTTCCATTAAATGCTAGACACAATTTAAAGGAAACCTCAAAAAAACTCTGCAAGCCAAGTGATAATCAATAGCTTTCCCTCTTCTGTTTAATCAGATGGTGATATTTTTAATTTGTTTGTTTGTTTGTTGCTCAGATACACGGCTGTATCTAGAATATTTATTTGCTCCAGAGGTTTCTCTTCCTTGGGTTTGAGTTAGCGGTTTGCGTCGTTAGCGCTCCCTGTGGAATTCTCTAATGACAGTCCCAATTTGGAGCTTTAATGCAGCGCTGAACAGAACAGAAATCACTCTTCTCTTCAACCGACTGGTATGAAAAAATCGGCTCCGTCGCAGGCCAAAGCCATTGTTTTACAAGTGGAAACCCCAGCGACAATTATGCCTTACTGGTTATGGTTTGGCCGGCTGAGAGGCTGAGAGGCTGAGATCGCTAAAAAGTCTTGTTTGTGTTCATGCTCCTTTTCAGAATGTGGCTTTCCGCAGTTAAAAACGAAACAAACATACAAAAACAAACAAACAAACAAACAAAAAAGACCAAAACTCCAACTATTAACACCACCCAGAGATGCAGTTACATGGGTGAGAGTTTCCAGAGCTGTCATTCTAGCCAGTTCTAGAGATGTGATAATGCACATAAATGGAGGATTAGTGGTCAACCTTGGAAACACATGTGCTGAAAGCAAAGGAAGTGGAGCAGAGAAGGAAGTTTGGCACGTGCAGCAGCTGTGTGGGTTTTTGGGCGCCGCAGGCTTCTTTGATCTGCGCTACTCAGGTGTGACAGGGCTTTGGCAGACGGTTAGCCTGGTGCAGGGCTGACGCTCAGGCTGGACGGGCCCCAGATGGTCTCATCCACAGCCTGAGAAGAAAGAAAGGGCACCTGCCATAGAGGAAGAACAGTGATGGAGCAACAACAACAGGAAACACAACTACTGGACTGATCTGAGCACTTACTACTGTCGACTCTGACATGAGGAGATGGAGAAAGTGTTAAACTCCAAACTTTAATTGTTCCCTCTCTCCTTTCCTTCCTTCCTCCCTATCTTCTTTCCTCCATCCCTCCTTCCTTTCCTTCCTTTATCCTTCTATCCCTCCCTCCTTTCTTTCTCTTTCCTTACTCCCTCCTTTCAGTCCTCTCTTCCCTCTCTTTCTTTGTTTCTTCCTTTCCTCCCTCCCTTCCTTCCTTCCTTCCTCCCTCCCTCCCGTCTTTCCTTCCTCCGTCATTTCCTCCCTTCCTTCCTTCCTCCCTCCCTCTCTTTCTTTCCTCCCTTCCCTTCTTTCTTTCCTCCCTCCCTCCCTTCTTTCTTTACTCCCTCCTTCCTTTCCTCCTTTCCTCCCTTCCTCCCTCCCTTCTTTTTTTCCTCCCTCCCTTCCTCCCTTCCTCCATCCCTTCTTTCCTTCCTCCGTCATTTCCTCCCTTCTTTCCTCCCTCCCTCCCTTCTTTCTTTCCTCCCTCCCTCCTTTCCTCCTTTCCTCCTTTCCTCCCTTCCTCCCTTCCTCCCTTCCTCCCTTCCTCCCTCCCTTCTTTCTTTCCTCCCTCCCTCCCTTCCTTCTTTCTTTACTCCCTCCCTCCTTTCCTCCCTTCCTCCCTCCCTTCTTTCTTTCCTCCCTCCCTCCCTTCCTCCCTTCCTCCCTTCCTCCCTTCCTCCGTCATTTCCTCCCTTCCTTCCTTCCTCCCTCCCTCTCTTTCTTTCCTCCCTCCCTCCTTTCCTCCCTTCCTCCCTCCCTTCTTTCTTTCCTCCCTTCCTCCCTTCCTCCATCCCTTCTTTCCTTCCTCCGTCATTTCCTCCCTTCTTTCCTCCCTCCCTCCTTTCCTCCCTTCTTCCCTTCCTCCCTGCCTTCTTTCTTTCCTCCCTCTCTCCTTTCCTCCTTTCCTCCTTTCCTCCCTTCCTCCCTTCCTCCCTTCCTCCCTTCCTCCCTTCCTCCCTTCCTTCCTCCCTGCCTTCTTTCTTTCCTCCCTCTCTCCTTTCCTCCTTTCCTCCTTTCCTCCCTTCCTCCCTTCCTCCCTTCCTCCCTTCCTCCCTTCCTCCCTTCCTCCCTTCCTCCCTTCCTCCCTCCCTTCTTTCTTTCCTCCCTCCCTCCCTTCCTTCCTTTAGTCCATCTGTCCACACAGCTGAGGGACTGTTGAAACCATGCCGTTCCAGGACACAGTGGGAAAAGCAGTGGAATACTATGTGTGAGCAGATAGTCAAGTGGCATATCACCCTGGAATAGACAGAAGATTTGGCATAAAACAGGAAAATGAGGACTGGGAGTTTTGCCAGTGTGAGTGTTCCAACAGCCCAAAGTAAAACCTTTAGGAAACGTCTCAAGAGTTTTTCTTCACAGTCAGGATGTAACCCAGACCATCATCTCCACCAAACTGAAGACGGTACAATATAGACGAGGAATAAACTCCAGGGAGAAAAACAGTTAAAGCTATTAGTATAAGTGCAGGTGTATTCTTACAAACCAAAACTCAGTTTTTCTACAAAAACACTGAGGGTTTAAATATCTCATTTTCAGACACTTGAAACTGCTTTTCATGCATTTGAAATAAAAGTACAGAGTAAAATGCACTGGGGCTGGACCATAAAACCACAAAACTGATGATATAAACCATGATATATATTGGAATAACAGTTGTGTGGTGCCGACACAAATGGTCAAACAGATTAGTGGTCGACACAGAACATACGTATCCTTCTGGTAGCTGGAATAATAAAAAATAAATTAATTAATAATTAAAATAATGAATTAAAAATAAATAAATACAAAATAAAAATGTATACAAAAATAAAAATAAATTAACAATGCATAAATAAAAATGAATAGGTTAATTAATTAATTAATTAAAAAATAAAATATACATTCATTTAAAAATACAAATAAAAAATATAAATAAATAAATAACACAATTTTTTTTTTTTTAAATTCAACATAACTTTTGCCCTGTCGATGCTTAAACAGTGTCCTGCAGCTCTACTGTGAACTATGGGGGCTTATTACCCCAGCATTACTGTAATGGTCCCAGGCTTGACTGCAACTGTCATTGTGTTGACCCTTTCATCAGCAGTGATCAGCTAAGCTCCAGAGGAGCCTAATAGGCTGTGGTATAAAAACATGGTGCCATCATCAACTCAGCAAATTCACAGTTCGTCTGGTAACGCATCTTATGGTCTTTCAATAAATCAGTCCAAGTAAGGATTTATGAAAATGACTGAGTGAACCCAGAGGTCACAGGCAGTTTAATTTGATACTTGGCAGTAAATCCTCTAATTGTTTCTCAATGCGCCTTTACAGTTGTACAATTATACCACAAGAATACTAGCTTGCATATCTGGATACATAAAAGGAAACCAAATATCATTTTTATGTGCTGTCTGCAGGACACACCTATGTTTAATAAAACTGTGCATTTGATTTTGTCCTATAAACCTTGTCTGCAAAATAGGAAATTAGCCTGTTACTCCAATGCTTAATGAGCTGCATGTTTTTTAGGAATCCAAGTGAACCATTACTACCATTTTGTCATGATTTGGCGGGCTGTGTTTCAGTCCTGGGCTCTATTATTTCTTATGGGCTAATTAAGACATTAGCCATTATAGAAATTCCTCCACACTCTTTGTGGAATCAAACCAGTAGACTTGTCTTTCGACTTGTTCCAACTCCCTTGGTGCCTGGGCAGAGCGTAGGCCTGAGGTTTTCTCCCTCTGCAGCTGTGATTTTTTTGAGCATAGATTCAAATTAGTGAATGCTGTGACCTTTCTGACCCCATCAGTGGCAACACGACAACCAGAGGCTTTAGACCAGGCTTTATGAGGCTTTAGTTTATCATTTACATGTATACATATAATACATGTATAGCTTACAAATCGAAGTGAAATATTATTAAAGGTGTCATTCCACTGAAAACCACTTTTCCACTTTTCTCCTTTTGGAATCTGATGGGTCACCCAGAGTTACCATGGTGATGGGTCACCCAGAGTTACCGTGGTGATGGGTCACCCAGAGTTACCATGGTGTGGGTCACCCAGAGTTACCCTCCACTGGATGGATTTACCATCATTCATAGAAAACAACAGAGAAACTAGACACTCTGAAAAAGTTTGTCCACTACATGTCACCAGGACATTGGCTTTTGCTAAATTCTACTTTGTTTTAGTGAAACTACATGAAAACATTCCCATGTACAAAGAGAAAACGTTTGACTCGTGAGTATTTATATGTCATTATGAGACTGACTTGGTCTGAATGTGGACCATGAACTAAAATTATTTATACAGTACCTTAGTGTAATTTTGCATTTCATGAATTCATCCCTGGCACGGTGGTGCACTGGTTAGCACTCACAGACAGAAGGTTGTTGGTTCTATTCCCACACCAGACCTTTCTATGTGGAGTTTACATGTTCTCTTTATATCTGCGTGGGTTTTCTCCAGGTACTCTGGCTCCTCCCACCATCCAAACACGTGCACTGATAGGTTAACTGGTTAACTGGTTAACTGGTTAATCTAAATCACCCATAGGTGTGAATGTGACAGTGATTGTTTGTCTATATATGTTCAGTCCTGAGATGAACTGGAGACTCATACAGGGTGACCTCTGACCCCGCCTTCACCCATTGTAGCTGGATTAGACCCCCAGAGACCCCCGTGACCCTAGTGAGGATAAAATTGGGTTCAGATGACGAGTGATAATTTTTAACAGAACAAAAACACTGGTTGTCACATTGACAACCAAATGATTTTAGTCGACTAAAATTCCTAACATTAAATTTTATGAAATTTGGTCAACTGGAACTAAAATGATAGCTGGATTAGACCCCCAGTGACCCCCGTGACCCTAGTGAGGATAAAAGTGGGTTCAGACGACAACAGACAAGGAATTCATCCAAAGGGCCAGATTTGGCCCCCGGGCTTTATGTTTGACACCTGTGCTTTAAGCAGCTAAAAATGTGCACTTCCTCAGGTCCTCTCTTTCTGTTCCACTACAGCCTGACTGGAGTTTGTTAACTCTGTCATTTTGCAGGGAGACTTTACAAAGGTCACTGTCTGTGTATTTTTCATTAACAACCCGGCGCTGCTCACTCCTCAGCAGGATAATGAGAACCATCGCCTCGGCAGATCTGGAGAAACATTTTTGGTGTCAGCAAATGTCGCAGCTTGATGGCATATAAATGTAATTTATCAGCGTGTTTATGTTGCCGGTTTAGTAGGACATTTTTATGCCCCACTGGAGCAGGGATGCTGTGTCAGTTCATAATGACAATGTCACTTGCAATAACAGACAGATTTGGTATTTGTGCCGTCATCTCATAAAGCAGCCTTGCACAGTTTGTGAACTGTGACAACTTTATGATTATATTTTACTCTCTTAAGCATAACTTCACAATAAGAATATACTGCCACATTGCATGAGAAAGAACTGTGAATGAACTCTGAGACTGAACAACTCTTTAAGTTCCTGTTATTCTTATCGCAGTGATTCTTAAATCCAATCCTCGTGACCCAGTGTCCTTCTTCTTTATTATTATTATTTTTTAAATCAAATAAAAAAGTAATTAATTCATTAAAAATAAATGTAATAGATTTAAAAAATCTCAAATATATTTTAAAATATTAAAAATTTTTAAAAATCAAAGAATTTGTAAAAATTAAATTAAAAAAACACAGAAAATTCTACAAAAATGAACCCTTTGATACATCCTGGTCAGTCCAGTGGACAGTTCTTCTACAGTTGTTCTCTTGTATATTCATAGTTTTTGTTGTTTTAGTTCATATCAGTTCATATCATTATTGTAACTGGTCTGTTCTTTATACCTGATCTGTACTAACATGTTTACATGTAAATCAACCCTTTGTTATTAGACTGTAATTAACTTCTTAAACAAAAACTGCATTAAAAGGTTTTATTTCATAGTGTTCTGATATTGCATTTTAAATACACGTTTCTTTGGCTCAAAGCTTAAACACATGTTTTCCAGCTGAGTGGATGTTTTTGTAACTCTATAAAAAATAGGTTCGTTAAAAATATCACATTATTTTTTTCATGCCTAATGACGAATAAAAACATCTTGATGAAGGTTCTCATAATTCATACATACAAAATGAATTACATTCTGTTACATATTATTATTATTATTATGATTATTATGATTATTATTACTTAATAATAATAATAATAATAATAATAATAATAATAATAATAATAATAATAATAATAATAATAATAATAATAATAATAATAATAATAATGGATTGGATTTCTCTAGCACTTGTTTGGCCACTCAACGCACTTTACATTAGTGACAAATTATTCATTCGCTCCCACATTCTCCCTCAGGTGGTGGTGAACTACATCACATTACATCCTTCTCAGGCTTCTGAAGAACTAATCAATAATTGAACCAGGTGTTATAGAAGAGGGAAATAGCTAAAACATGCAGGACACTGTGTCACGAGGACTGGATTTAAGAACCACTGGGCCTTAGGAATGTAGAGAACAAGCGTGTCTTTTCCCTTAATAAAAAAGAACAAAAAAACTGGGCATTAGATCCTAATTGAAACCACTCCATAATGCGTTACACAAAGAATTCAGAATAGACAAATGCGATTGGTCATTGTAGTATTAAACTGTAGCCCTGTGTGCATTTGGTACATGCACATCAAGATATTATGATCTTCAAACAATACAAGGGATTGATCTTCTCCAGCTCTCACATCATATCTGTGAGGAAGGGACAGTTTTATGGCAGCACTAAAAGAATCTGGCTCAACTTGTAGGTTTGATCCTCCCAGGGAGAAGAAAAAAGGGTAACACTTTAATCATTTCAATACCTTTTGTTTTTTTGTTTTTTTTGCATGGACTTAACCGCATCGTCACTGAGTAATTGTCAGACTAATTTTGTCTTTTAACCCAAATTCCTTTGCAGATGTCAAATCTTCCAAAGTATCGTCTTCCTTTTGCTTTTAGTCATGTCTCTTGTGTCGTGGGCCAAACGATGCTGTCACTGACAATTATGCAGAGTGACAGCGACTAAAAGGGAGGAGGCTCCGTTACTAACTTGTAAACAAGTTGCAAAATGGAAAAGAATAGTCTGAGCCTCATGACGCTCTTATTGCTTATTTGTGATCAAAGACTTTATTCTATTGGAGAACGGCCATGCTTGTAGTCCAGCCATTGGCAAGCCACCATGGAGAAGCTTGATAACAGAACTCATTAGAATTTAGCCGTCTTGCAAAAAGAGGTTTTGCATGCCAGCTTATTCATGAGGTGAGCATTCCCCACTGCTGCTGTCACTGCTGCCGAGATGGATTTCATGTGGACGGCTGCCATTATATCAGAACCAGAGCAAGTCTGACAATTATCACTTTCTCAAACTGATGTCTGGTGCTTTTCTTCAGTTCACTTCAGTTTACTTCAAAATGTGTCACAGAGAAAAAGAAGAAAAAGAAGAACCAAGGAAGAAAACAACCAGAGAAAATAAAGAAATGACACAGCAAGGTAAGATTTGTCATACAATTCTATAACACCACGGTTCTCAAACTGGGGTCCGCGGACCCCTAGGGGGACGTGGCGCATGTCCAGGGGGTACGCGAAATTATTCACGTTTTTTTTTTTGCTGTTTTATTTTGAAATGCAGAAGTTTTATTTTGTAGCGAGCGGGCGGAAGTAACAGCGCTGTTTGACGCCAGCTTGACTAAATTGAGACGGAGCGAGTCACAGGCTATTTTTAGCCACCCTGCAGCGAACATGGATCGATTTTTGTGTCCGCCAAGTTCCTCAAGAAGTGGTAAAAGAAATGACAATGAAAATGACAATGACAAAAACAAACGCCCTAACCCTAAAAAGAGAAAGTACATTGATAGTTATATTGAGTTTGGCTTCATTGAGAACAATGATGGGAGACCAAAATTCCACCAAAAGTATCTGTCTGTCTCTCTGTCTGTCTGTCACACACACACACACACGGTTTTGTGTGTCTTTTGTTCCGTTTATTATTTTAAAATTATTTAAAATTGTTGTTTCTGAAGTGTTCATTTATATTATAATACCTGAAAATGTGGCTGGTTTGCACAAAAGCACTATTAAAAAAGGTTATCATTGTTTCATAATAATCATTGTTGAAGTGGTTTTTTATCATTTTCAGTATCGCGAGGATGAGGGGGGACATGGAAAAATGTCACCCCTCCAAGGGGGACCTGGGCCAAAAAAGTTTGAGAACCCCTGCTATAACACACTCGAAGTGGAAGGACGTAAAACTTATCAAGTCCCGCCCTCTTCTTCATCAATAGGTTGATTTCATGTGACGTCACATTGCGATATAGTCAGACGGAGGGCAGGAAGTGAAGCAGCTTATTTTGTTTATTTTACAGCTGCGACAATCGTTTTAACAGAGAAGGAAAAGTACCAAAGTTTGTCATTAACAAAGGTGAGAAGCTCACAGAAAATGCTGTAAAAAGTGGATTTTAAATCTGTGTTAGTGGTCGAGAGGAGCAGAGTCTGCTAATGCTAATGCTAATGTCCGTGTCTACAGCGACCACTTCATCAGAGGTTTGTTTCGAAAGCTAACTTTTTTTATGGATGTGCTATATAGCATTAGGTTGTGGTTAAATGTTCATTCACACTGTTGTAACATGGTTTACCTCGACACATCAAGATGAGTTGCAAGATTTGTTGCTACAGCTAGTGGCTAGCAGTGACTAATGTCAACAAACATGCAATACATCTTTACAAATAAAACACTCACCCTGGTGAAGATCTAATGATAATTATCGCTGAGCCTTTGGTACCCAGGCTGTGGACCCCCCCCCCCACTGACAAAATACCTCAGCTGCTGGTGTAGTAGTCTGCATAAACCAGCGCAATCGAGCATAGACAAGAAAAAAAAAAAAAACACCATAGCAGATAAATAAGACTTGATAAGTATTAAAAGAAATATACTTTAAAAAAAAAAGTAAAAGAGATAAAAGTGATAAACATATGAATACATGTACACTGTACATTTTGCAGTGTTAATTTGGAGACAATGGGACCAAATACACTCCAAAAATTTACTGTGTACATATAAACATTCCAATCCAACTGAAAATGTATGTTTTTCATTCTTTTTAAATGTCATATCTTCACATTGTTTTAAATATTTATTTAACACATTCTACAATTTAATTTCACTCCTTAAAATATAAAAAGGCTTCAGTGTTATGAACCCTGAAATTAAAAGTTTCCCTCAAGTGAAAGGAACCAACTCATAAAACAGAACAAAATATGGAAAAAAAAAAAAAAATACAAAAACAGAAGAACACTGAAGCAAGAAGCAGAAGAGTCGTAAATCCTTTTCTGGGTTTGAATGGAATCAACAAGAGTTTTCTTTCCTCAATTGTTTTCTGTTTCCAGATTTGATTGATAGGTCAGACATTTTTTATGGATCATTTCACTTCCAGTAAATATGTGCACAATCATGCTGCCTTCTTGAAATGAGAAAAAGTAACATGATTTCTTTTTGTTTTCAATCTTGTAAACCACAACATTTGTATGTTGTCCAGTAATGACAATGTCAGCCCCAACGAGCCCCCGAGGGTTTTTCTGGGCTGGAGTTCTGAAGGCCATACATGCAACACAGAACAAGAAACTTCACCAAAGCAACGCCTGCAACATTTTAGAAAAAAAATTAGATTTGTGATGTTTTTTAACCCTATGATATATATTGTGTCAGTAGTAAATAACAGCTGTGTGGTGACTAGTGGTCGACACAACAGCTGATAAAATTAAATAAAATTAATAATTAAAAAATTTATTAATTAAAAAAGAAAATGAAACATTTTAAAAATAATAATAATAATTACAAATAAATATATAAACAAAATTAATAATAAAAAAATTATGAAAAAATATTGAATTAAAACATTTTATAAAAATAAAAAAATATAAAAAATAAAAATAAATTACAAAATAAATAATTAAAATAAAACAAATAAATTAAAGAAAGAAAAATAAATAATTCCACATAAACTGATGTTGCTTTTCTTTCTTTGGTTTCAGATGATTTTTTCTTGTTGGTTTTGGGTGATTTTCTCTTGTTGGTCGCTCATTTTTCAGTCTTGTTACCATAGTGACTCAGTCCAAACTGCTCAGTGTGTGTCAGGTTCTATTGAAAACATTGAGCTCATTCATCTCCTACATAAACAGAATCTGTCATGACACATACATTGTGATGTTGACGCTCAAACAACATATTATGCAGCTCTAACCAGGACGACTCTGGACAACCACCTCAATAATCTGCTTTTACAGTGACCAGGACAGTGCAACCTCATGTGAATGATATATTGCGATGGCAGACACTCACAAAGAAGTGACTTTTATGCAAGTACACAACTGTTATTTATCACCAGCATTTCCACAGTGACTCCAATCTATCATTTCAGTCTCTGCTGAGACTTCAGCTTGACGATCTGAGTCAAATACACAACCATGTGCCTTTCATTAAATGTAAGAATTAATATAAAGTCTTTACACCATCGCTTAAATCTGACCAAAAATGGGAGGAAACAGAACAGTAGAAAAACCTACATTTATCTCATCTTGTAAAATGTTTCTCCTCTTTAAAATAAGAGGAAACTATATTTTACGCAGCAGCAGGTGTTGCAAAACAGGTCAATAAATTTAAAACACAAAGTCAAACTGACTCAGAATATACACAAATACAGACCAATTACTGGAAAGATTCATATGATTTTTCCTGCAACAAGATCTTTAATCCTTTTACTGATGCATGGAGTCGCTTTTCACTTCTAAAACAACCATCAGTTTAATAAACAACATACAGTCGTGTAAAAAAAATTATAACACCCTGTTTTCTTCAATTTCTTGTTCATTTTGACGCCTGGTACAACTAAATAATTTGTTTTGGACAAATATAATGATAACAACCAAAAATAGCTCATAATAGTTTAATTTCAAAGCTGATATTTATCCATTTTCCTTGTTTTCTTGATAAAAACCAAAATCATTTCAGTTCTTACATCAATATCTATAGCATTGTACTAAAAAAAGTTTTTTTTTTTTTTTTATCCTGCTTTTTAGTCACATGATACAAACATGAGTTAGTACTGGACTGCATAAGCATAGCTTTTTATGACTTGGTCTAATAATTGTTTCCAAAACAATATAAATTAAATATGAATTGTGTTTCAGTGGAAAAGTGGTTTAATGAGTCTGTACCAGAAGGGTTAAACTCATTTTAGTTCAGTTCCACATTCAGCCCAATATGATCTGAAAAAGGACCAGAACAGCAAAATAATAACAGTGAAAAAAGTAAAATTACATTATGATAATGTTTCCCTCAAAATGTGAATAACATCAACAATTTGACGCGACTTAAGAAAAACAACAATAACTCTTCAAAAAGTGAAAATCCTAATGTGACAAAGTAGTGAAATTAAATTAATTTTCCTGGAGGAAAAAATTGTTAATAGACAAAGTATCAAAGGAAAAGATACAATAAAAAAAAAAAGTCTTAACAGAACTATGACTGACTTGGTCCACTTTAGGACAGGACAAACTAGAAAAGGGACCAGTGAAAACACCTACTATATATAACATATAAGGGCGGGGAAACAACAAGACACAGGTGACACACATAAGGAACAATCAGCACACACATGGGAAACAAGGTCAAAGGTCAAACTAGACAGAACACAAAAGGAAATGTATCAAATTCAACAAGTGACAAACAGAGAAACAAAACACATTATTATATACATTATGTGACAAGCTCTGCTTTTTATAGAAGGTGCATCTGATGATGTATGGAGGGTCAACCATGCCACAATCCAAAACAAGGCTGAAGGCTGTCAGGCAGAGCCTCAAACAACAAGTAAAAGTTAGTTCTTTATTTGGGATGGTAAAATTAAAAAAAAATCTTGGCTGATCCCTGATCCTCATTAACTGGTTGAAGTCTGTCACAGAGAAAAGAAAACAACAATTATGCACCACAACACTTTTTAAACACGAGTCACACTGCGAGGTCGAGCGATGTTATGTTACAAACTGATTTTAAACTGTCACACATAGAGAAAACATTTATGTTCCTGTAAAGTCTGCTGCTAAATATGGTGTAAAAAAAAACAACCTTAGTGATTCCACTGCACTTTTGGGTTGTCATGGTGATAACTTGTTGTCCCACTCTCTGCAAGCTTTAAAAGTTCACGTCACCTTTATGTTTTTTTAGGTTTTGAGTAAATGTAACCTGGTGTGAAATGGTCGAACTACATTTGTGACCCACCACCAGTAAACCAGGCATAAGTGTGTGTAAATCCAAACAGAGTTATGTGTGTATCTTGGTAGAGTGGAAACTAAGGTTTAAGATGGTGAAAAAATGATGTTTCTATCACAAGTAGAACCAAAGTTATGGTCATTTTAATATCCACATTTGGACATATTTTACAATTTGCATATTTTTAGATATTGTCCGTTAAAGTTTTGGACTGTTTTGGGGTAGGAAGTCCTTAGCAACGCATAATAATTTGTATCCGATTGACACAAATTGTTGACAGATGTTAAAGGACACTCTGATGGACATGTCACAGAAGTTTTATATATTATAATAATAGGACAGAAGTGTGACGTATTATAATCATTTGGCTTACACCATTGGACAGAACATTCAATATAAGCTTTTACCTCGTACCAAACACTTGGGTGTTTACCCACGGAACGGAGATCGTTTTGTTCGGCGAAAAGAGGTGGAAGTCGTCTTTGTCTTTGCTCAGCAATACCTGAACTTTTGTCGCCGCTTAAATAATTGACTCAATAAACACCTTTATTGATTGGATTTCAATGTAATGACCACAGGAACTGAACATAGAGGTGTTAAGGTACCGTTTTTTGATAAGGTGTAAACACTAATAACAAATCACCTTCCAGCCTAAATTTGGCTGCAGCTCTGAACGGGTCAGCGCGACTTATGCCTGGTTTGGTGGTGGCGGGTCACATATATTAACTGAGCTCTGTGCAAGTTCTGCATTTGCTATTAATACATTCTACTGCTAATGTTCAAATTCATCATTTTTAAAGATATGTTATGCTTTATAACCTACACTACAATGAAAAAGAGTGTGTGCAGTGGAATGACTGATGCAGGATTTTGTTGTTGTTGTTGTTGTTTTTCTTTAACCGACGACAGAAAATTATGACCAGACAACGGTGATGCAGTCGACCATCAGTCAAACTGTCATCAGTTAACATCCATATCCTGTACATAACATAACAGAAGTGCAAATAAATATTGTGAGTGGGGCTTATTTCTTTAGTGTAGTTCTCATTAAAAAAAACAAGTTTCTAAAAATTTTGGGATATTTTGTGTTTTTTTGTCTAACAGAAAAAGGAAGAAAAAAAATAGGACTCACAGTGTTTTTATTGATCAGCTTGTGTTAGGACAGTGACATATTTTTAGTTTATTAATTGTTCTTTGTTATAGTGTAATTTTTCGTCACTCTCTCAGTACGATGATGACATCAGCTGTTCTGGTTGTTTCTAGACAAAGACCGGAGGCGAGGACAGTCCAGAACACTCTGTGACTATGAAGCTACTCTGTTGGAACTCAAGCAGAACCACATCTGAAATCCACCACAGGCTTCATGGAAACAAGTATCTGTTCAACTTGATTGCAGCATATGTGTGTTTAAAATATAAACGTATAGTATATCAGTGTTACTGTAACACTAACCCCAGATCATCACAGAAGCTTTTACACCACTTACCTGATGCTAGAGGGAGGGGCTATAAATGCCTTTTTTTGGAGGAAAAATGAGTTTAAATAACCCTTTATTGTACGTAAAGAAGCTATCTAAATGTTTTTACTCTCTGTGTTTGGGCTTCCTGTGGCTACTGGCATTTTATGAAATATGTGACAACAATAAACCTGTTTACATGAGTGTTTTTATTCCCGTTTAATTCCAAATCATTATATAGTTTTTAACAAATTTTAGCCTTTTATACAGTTATTCATATATTATTTATTTTATTTATCTTGTATTGCACTTTTTGGGGGGGGTCCCTGCAACATTTCATTGTAACTTGTGTGCAATGACAATAAAGTTTATTATTATTATTATTATTATTATTATTATTATTATTATTATTATTATTATTATTAAATAAAAGTTAATTCTGCTTTACGATGACCATGTAAACATCTAATTCCAGTTGAAAATGTTAATTCTGAATTAAAGTTAATTCTGAATAAAGTCACTGGTTTATTCTGATGTTAATTCCAAATAAAATAATTCCTGTCACATGTAAACAGTTAATTTCGCTTTAACATTATTCCTGTTGTTCTGCACATGCTGCTGGTCTGGTCGTGATGATGCACATATTCCGTGCTGCCGACATTAGTGTAGGAACGTTTTCTGAGATGGTTGTACTATGATGACTGACCAGGGGCAAACGCACCGCATCAACAAAATGTAAACACATGGAACAACCAAAAACACAAACACATAAAAACAAATGAAACAAAAGTGAAGCTGCAAAAGAAAAATGCTGCAATAATAGAAATGATGCAGAAGGAAAAACTCACAAATAATGCGAAAAACAAATAAGGAAAATACCAAAACATGCAAACTCCCAAAACAACTGAATGAGAGAAACACTGCAAATGTACTCGACAACAAAATGAAATGATAGAAGAAGAAGAAGATGAAGTTCATTAAGTGTGAAAAGGTTCGTTTCCCTTCGTCTTTTTTAAACACTCGTACATAATCTGTTACAATATCATAGAAGCATCTATGAGGGTCTTTACACACTAACCTGTTCAATGGATAAAGACGCAGTTGGAGTTCATTCATTTAAGACATTAGCGTGAAAAGGTGTAGAGCAGCACCGTACCTAAGCTGCTCTCATTTTTTAGAAGGAAAATCCCCCTCTATTAAAGGTTAAATGTCATGGTTAAGCTGTGTGTCCAGTGTATGATGCAGAAGGTTAAAGGTCATGTTTAGGCTGTGTCCAGTGTGTGCTGCAGAAGGTTAAAGGTCATGGTTAGGCTATGTGTCCAATGTGTGGTGCAGAAGGTGAAAGGTCATGGTTAGGTTGTGTGTCCAGTGTGTGGTGCAGAAGGTGAAAGGTTAAAGGTCATGGTTAGGTTGTGTGTCCAGTGTGTGGTGCAGAAGGTTAAAGGTCATGGTTAGGTTGTGTGTCCAGTGTGTGGTGCAGAAGGTGAAAGGTTAAAGGTCATGGTTAGGTTGTGTGTCCAGTGTGTGGTGCAGAAGGTGAAAGGTTAAAGGTCATGGTTAGGTTGTGTGTCCAGTGTGTGGTGCAGAAGGTTAAAGGTCATGGTTAGGTTGTGTGTCCAGTGTGTGGTGCACAAGGTGAAAGGTTAAAGGTCATGGTTAGGTTGTGTGTCCAGTGTGTGGTGCAGAAGCTGCTCAGTCTTGTCCATGACTGTCTCCAGTCTCTGGAACGTGTCCAACCTCAGACCGAGGACGGAGCCATTTTTCCTGAGGGTTTTGTCCAGTCCGTTGGCGTCGCTGGCTCAGATGTTCCTTCATGTCCAGTCCTTCAGCTGTCACTAAATAACCTGAACTGTAGAATCTAACACAACAGTGATGCTCCAGTTTGTAACTGGCTTCGACATGGACATTTGTCAGTATCTATCTACAACTGGAATGGTCTGTGAAACCACAGAAAATATATTCACTGTCCAGGTTTACTTTTCTTATTTCTCAAACAGATGGAAAAAGAGTTTATTATATATTTTTTTTTTACCTTGACATCTTTCCATCTGTCAAATAAGAAAACCTGGATAAGTTCTAGTCGACACTATGAACCCTATTGGAAATATTCATTGTATTTTGTCTTTTATCAAAAGGTTTAAATGAATGAATAAATCACAGATGTGTTGATTTATTATTTGTGTTGATTTATTATTTCCATCACTTTAGTTTTCCTTAAAAATTTTAACAAATTTTCCAGAAGTGGAATCTGTAGACCACCAACATGTGATATGGAAGATTGTCTATCTACACTGCAACAAATATTTAACATTTCTACAGTAAAAAAAAATTACAGTATCTTCTTGTTCTAACAATCTACAGTGTATAACTATATTGCAATGCATTATGGATAAAATATATCTACAGTAACTTCAAGCATTTCTTCACAATATCACATTGTAAAATTACAGATGGTTGTGTTTTCACTACAAATAACTTGGGGTGTGACGAGACATGACATGAGACAAGACACGAGATTGGGTTCATGAGATCAAGACGAGAGTTTAGAAAAATAAATTACAAATTATATGATTTTTATTTAACTGAGTTGCACATGGATTTTATAACTCTGTAAACGTTAACTTTTAATGAACTTCTTCGTCTATAAATTGAAACAAAAATAAAATTTATCATTTCCCAAAATGCTTCCAAAGAAATGATTTGAAAGTGGAGGCGGCATCTTCAACAGTAGAACCTGGATTTTCCGACGCCATTTTAGCTGCTGCTGGATAAAAAATCTCGCGAGACAGAATTTTAATGAGATGAGCAATCTCACCAAATTACATCTCGCGAATCTTGTCACACCCCTACAAGTAACAGAAATTATAATTACACACTGTTAATACTACAGTAGAAGGCGTGAAAGAGGACATAAGGTGGACACAGGGGAGTGAACCCCACATCCATCCACTCAAAGTGTGAGACATTATTAACCCACAATATTAAAATATGATTTTAACTTTATTGAATATAATCTGACCATGTAAATGTCTATTTTCACATTGCATGTAAAGACATGTCAAAACCAGCACATTTTTGGAGGATTTTAAGTGTCACCTTATCGTCCAGAAAATACAATAACCTTTTGTTTCCCAAATTTATGTAATTTCCCATTCAAATATTGGCATGGACATTTTAGAAACATCCAAATATTTGTATCGACAGGTCTACACTGTTCATACACAATCTTACACCCATGGGCAGCGGCCATTTACTGGTGTGTGTGAATGGGTGAATGTGAGAAATTGTAAAGTGCTTTGGGAACCATGGGTGAATAAATGTGCTGTATAAGCCAGAGTCCTGCACGGGTTTGGGTACCCGTGGGTGAACCGCAGATTTTCACGAAACGGGTGAAAAATGTTGTGCTGTGTCGGATACGGGTTCAGTTCGGGTCGGATGTGGGTGATCGCGGGTCTAATTTGCGGTTCATAGGCTAAAAACTGTTCTTTAGTTTGGACTTGTACAGCTGCCTCCTGTCGGCTTCCTTCTTGATGCGTTTTTCAAGCGTGTGTGTGTGTGTGTGTGTGTGTGTGTGTGAGCTCACGGATAAAATATTTTTTGTCTGCTACTGTTTAACAACATTTTTATTTGGCTCTGCCTTGGCTATGTCACTGTTCAGTATATTCGTGGCAATAAATGTTTGTATTTAAGTTTGGCTATCTGACATTTTCTTCCGGGTTCGGGTCAGATATCGGGTTCATTTATAGCGGGTTGGTTCGGTTTGTTTTTTTTTCTTCGGAAAATGGGTCGGATACGAATTTGAACATGACGGGTACCGGCGGTTGCAGTATGTCAAAATCAGAACCGTGCAGGACTCTGGTATAAGCTCAGTCCATTTAACATAAGAAAAAATATTCCTTTATTAGTCCCACTAGAGGAAATTCCAGGTTAACACCAGCACGATTATAGCACAGCACACAAGAATTATATTGTATATATTATATTGTAAATTATATCAGATATTTTTTTTTTTTTTTATCCTGTCCCATTAATAGTCATTGGTTGCAGTATTTAGGCTTTTAAGTCAAAAATGAAAGTTAGGTAGCACAACATTTTGATCATGATGGAAGTCTGGACTGTTGCATCACAGTCTGTAGGTGTTTGGGCTTAATCCCAGTTAAATCCAGATGTCTAGTACATTTCTGGGGTTTTAATATGGTTGCCATATTTAGCACAAGAGAAAAGGGAGATAGAGAAGTGAGTTCAGTACTTCAAAGGCTGTTGGACCTGTTTTTTCTGTTTTGTTTTGTTTTACTGATGGTTCAGTTGAACACAAATGTGTGGAGACAGGTTTAAAACATATGTTTTAACAATTGGTGAAAGGCATTTTGCAATGAAAGCATTTCATCCAGTTGAAAAAAGTGACATTTTCTCAGATAAAATTACAGGAATATTCAGCAACACTCGTGATCATTTTATACATTTGCTTCTTGGCGAAAAATGATGTGAAATAAAAACACATGACATATCTGAAAGAGCCAGGACTGTCAAAGTTTCTTCATTTCTGAGACTCTGAGAAAGCACAGAGCTCCACTTGGGCCCAGAGCGGATTATACCTATGTCAAAATGCTCAACGCATCTTCACAAGTCCCTCACAAGTGCAAGTTCTGCATAACAGTGAGATTTCAAAGACTTACACCAAGAGCTGTGATAGTACACACAACTGACTGTGTAAGTGATGAATCTTTACAAAGAGGCCTTCAGCGTCCCAGGAGATGTCCTCATCTTTGCAGAGAGAGGTAACACAGAGGACAAACCATAGCAGATACAGTAACTATCTCTCTAATGTATATTTATAGCACTTCACTTTCATTTAAAAAGTTTAAAAACTTATCAAAGAATGCTAAAGATCTTTCATGTCCCTCTGAGTTTAATGCAAACAGATAATTATGTTTACTTTTTATGCCTTGATACATACACTCTTTTCCTTCTGAATGTACCAGTCAGTATCAAAGATAAGACTGCACCTACATGGAAGCTTTGTGACTGCTCTCTAGTCTGCAATTTGTCAGAGTAATATTTATATTTGCTTTCATGTTTCCACTAGTAATAATAGCTTCTAGTCCAATATATGAGAAAAGAGAGAAGAAGAAAAGAAAAAACGTGAAATAATGTATTGGTTTGTCTGATTCTTTCTTCACTCTGTTTCTTATAATATGTATATATAGGGGTTGTAGGTTAAACATATATCCTTACTGAGCTCAGTTATAAGTGATGAATTCAGCCATTACTTGTTTAAATGCTTAACTGTGGAGGTTAACCAGGCATCCGTCTCCTCCTGTTTAAAGATAAAATCAACTTGAGCTGAAGCACTGTACATTCTAGGTCTTTTTCTGTATTTAATTAATTATTAATATACAAAAAATAGTCAAACTAAGAGGATAAAGTCATAACAAGCATTAAAATATAATGGAGGACATTATGGAGTGGGTTTACCTCTGACAGCTGATCGGTCGCGCTCCTTCTCCTGAGTTTGATCTGGTCTCTGTTCCATGCTAGTCAATCATCTGGAACAATAAACTAAGTTGCTGCAGGCGTGACGGCGTGGAGCGCAGAGAGAGGAGCACGGTGGCTACTCGACAGACTAATTAACCATACAGACAGGGCCTGGCGCCATAACCCAAGACAATTCCAATCTGAGGGGCTGTAATTGAAGTGACAAGTTAATTACAGGCTGATAATATCGTGCGTTCCTTGTAACACCCCCTCTCTAACCCCCTCCCCACGTCTCCCTTTCCTGCTTCCTCTGTCTTCCTCTGGTCTCTGGAACCTGCTCTACCTCCCGTCCTCAGATGTGTTAATTAACAACGGTGGCCCAACAGGTTTTGAGCTTGCGCACATGACCCTCTATACCTCTGACCTTCTCACCTGCGCTGGATGTATAATTAAACGGAAATAAGTCCACTTTGTCTCATTTTCATTTACAACATTTATGAGCTGCACTTTGTAGACTCCAAACTCCCAGTAGCCACAGCGGCGGCACTGCCACCGCAAGCCCCTCAGCACAGCCCTCTCCAAACCATCCCACCCAGCACCTCTCTGCACCTCTGTAATTAGTGTTAGCATCTTCTTTAAACAAGCTACATAAAGTTTAGTGGCAGGATTAAATCAGATCATTACCATAATATGGCTGTGCAATTTGCCCCTATCTTTCTGCTTTTCCGCCACATCAAAGCCCGGTGGAGCACTGGTGTAATTGGGCCATGCCGCCTTGTCAAGATGATTCAGCCTGATGGCTGCTCCTCTCCCTGAAAAACCTCCTGGGCATGATAATTAATGGAGAAGAAAGTCAAGTCAACGAGAAGAGAAGAAGGAGGAGAGAAAAGGAATTAAAAAAAAAAAAACCTTTGGACAGCTCCACATAAATATTTCACACCTCTGACTTATTCAAAATTAACATTATCAATTTGATGTATAATGGATATTAACTTTGTCAGCGCTGTTTCCTTTTAATTCAGATGTGTTTTTCATGATGTTCCTGAATCTAATTCCTTATGCTGTGACCTTATGAATGGATCTAATGATGTAAGTGAAGAGAAATCAAAGTTTGTTTGGCTCATTGTATCCCTTTCAGATCACTGTTGTCACTTTTGAGGAGGTGTCGACATATAAGGACAGATGCCATTCAATGAGTTCACTTGGAGATGATTTTGAAGCTGATTTCCCTTTGGAGTTAAGGTAACAAACAGTGCCTTGTGTATCTATTAAAATTTCCTTTTTGAATAGTCTCTGGAGACCAATGCCAATGGCATTACAACAACCTCAACGTCTTGCACTAAATCAGTTTTCTTTGATAATTTACATCATTATGTCACCTTGTAGGAAGAATGCAAATTATAGGCCTGCTGTGCTTTTGTTGACACTCTTTGCCAACACACTTTAGTAATGAATAAGGCAAGGCTTCAAACACAGACAGGTGCTGGGCGTCTAGTAACTCTCACTATGAATATCCCAAGCAGAAAGTCAGCCTGGGTCACTGTTGATTTGTTGCAAATTAGCACCATATGTTTTATATCTGCGTTTACATATGAATGACTCAAAACAGTGAAAGGGAGACTGGAGACTGGAGGTGGGCGATGGGGATGAATATCGATGATTCCTCTGTAATGTTGGGTCTTTGGGAGGGGAGGGATGGAGTCTGCCATTCAAATGTCCATCATCTGTTCAGCCAGTGAGGGAGGAGAGACAATGCCAGTGACAGTTGGTGACAGAGACAGCTGGTTGTCCCGCTAGCCTCGGCCTGTGATCCACAGTGAGGTGACACCTCAGCCCAGAAAAGAAAACCAAAGTGGAAAAAAAACATCTTTGACTAATCAAAACAGCAGGCCAGACGCTCTGCCTGCGCCAACAGGAGAGAGCAATGCCACGAGGACGCCTAGCTGGCACATCACACAATACTTCCTCTGTCACAGCGCCCCCCTTCTCCTTCTTCCATCTGCCCTTCCTTGAATCTTCACTCACCGGCGTGGGGGCGCTGGGGGTTGTCAGCTAAAACCAAGTAACCTTTCGCTTTTTCATTTCTTCCTCCCCAAATTTGAATATGAAAAGGGACTCTCTCTTACCCAGTCAAAGACCATCACTTTAATGACATTTGGCAGTCATTTGATTTATTAGGTTTTGGAGGGAGGGGAGAAGAAATCCACTAAATATTTCATATGCCATGCTAATCCTTGTAATATTGCCAGCTGAAGCCATGTACCTGCACTGCTAAGACGTGAAGCACATGGATTTCTCGCAGTGAGATGGCTGGAAATGCCTGTGAGTCTACTGAATAATAAAATAGCTGTATTGAAATATTTAGACTTTGATTCCCATTAAAGGAATCTTTAAAACATGAGATTTACGTTTCAGAAAGAAAAGAATAGTGATAGTGTAGACGGCAATCACACTACACTCACACAGAGAACCTTCAGCCAGTCTGGATAACAGCATCTCCCTCTGCGCTCCCCTATCAAAAAAGTGGATTTGGGGGAGAAACAGACGGCATAAGTTCAAACAAAGAGCACGCTACCAAGGCGGAACAAATGGCTCACAAGAAGCGGTTTGCGTGATAGCATGTGTTGTGTTTCTACGGTTGACGTCGGGTGAAAAGCACAAGCGAAGAGAGATAGGACCTACACATATATAGAAGACATTCCCTGACAAAAGTAGCTTCAGAACTGGGAATGAAAGGAAATGAGGTGTCAGCAGTTTCATCCCACTCGCGACACTTCTCTCATCTCAACCCTGTTTGACATTTCCACAGCTGCTCTGAGCAGTAAGTGTCGCACTGAGGATAGCAATGGTGCCTTTGTTTTGCAGAGCACTTTGTCCATTTGACTACGATCCAGATACACCAAGAAGAGAAGAGACAAAGAATGACAGAGACGTAAACGGAAGCATGTGGTTGAATATCTGCATCTCCAGACCTTGAGGCCTGCATTTGGCTGACAGTACACTGCCTAACATGCTGCTGCGTAGGCGAATGTGCCACATGGTGCCTTTCTTGCTTCCCATCTCAGGACACTTATGTTAAATTTGTCTCTCCCCACAAGTCCTTGGCAGCCGCTGCTCCTTCTTTCATATTTGACACTGACCTTGCTGTGACATCACCCCCTCTGGGCAATGTGGCATCACTGAGCGATATGATGAAAGCATCCAACGGCAGGCCACCATGACTACACACAAAACAGACGCTACTTTGAACTCTCTGTCTCCTTTTGTTTTCGCTGCAGTTTAAGAGTTGGGGTGGTCAGAGGCCAACGCAGCTCCTCGTAATGTGCGGCTCACATGTGGCCAAAGCCTGAGTAATGCTGCTTCTTTGGGTTGAGCCATGTCAAGAGACGTGACACAAATATCCGCAGACTGAAATAACAACAACTGTACGACAATAAACGCCGAAGATCTAACATTTCATTTTTAACCAACCAAAACCAGCGTACTGTTTTTCTATTCTGTTCCTCCTAACTGCACTGCTCTAGGCTATTTGCAGTATGCAATACCCAAAGGCTTTGGAGCTGGTAGGATGAGAATTTGCTGTGTTGACTAGAGAGGAAACTGTGATCTTTGTGTTCCCAGAAGATTCTTTTACTTTGGGAATATGTGTCATAGTGGCATATGTCACATAATAGTACTGTTTGTAAGTTTAAATCTAAAACCATGGTACACTGTAGATGTAATGTGAAATAATTATATATATATACTTATTAGTTGATAGCTTCACCAAGCCCACTCTAGAGCAGACTGAAGGCCCCTAGGAGACATAGAGAAGAAAATAAAAACCCAGCAGAGACACTATGAGGTGAATCTGGGTAATGAAGCAGATGTGTCTGTATTTGTGTATAGCGATGTACTGTATATACTACACATGCATGTGCATGGGTGCTAATGCTGGAGCTGGTAGTTATACATGCTAATCACAGCTACTGGGTGTGTAATTGGACATAACAGGCGTCACTCGGGTGGGGTGGGCGGGAAGAGGCAGTGCAGCTCCTTGAAGGCCCAGCGAGCTAATTTGCACACAGTGATATTCCTGCGTTGACAACTGGAGGCAAATAAATTAGATGGGGAAAGGCAGCCAGACAATATGCCACAGTGCACCCGCTGCTTGATTTGCCACCAGGGCTTCGGCACCCAGGTAGCACAATTACTGCCCATCCTCTCTCCCTAAATTGTGAAGCGGAAGAGAAGTGACACCCATAAGGCGTGCATCACTGTAATCGAATCTAAATGAAGGCTGTGCATAACCAGAGCTCCCACCTGAGACAGTAGGAGAGATGTGACCGCGCCAGCCTGTCAACACCGTGTCAACACACCCGTTCACAGCCCCGTCCGCATGCATAATCACACCGATCATTACAGTGTCAATGATGATAATGTAAATATAAAGAGTGGAAGCAAGAAAGAACAAAAAAGAGAAAGGTTGCAGGAACCACGGGCAAAACCTCAAATTAGAAGGCAGAAATAGTGACCGTAACCAACACCGATGTGACAGTGTGAAGGAAGAGGTTTCAGTTGAGTTTTAATCTGCGCTGTAACATTAAAACATGCATTCATAGTTGCGGTGCAGGTATTACATGCACATATAACACTTGTTGAAGAACTCTTGCAACACTGTGGATTGTAACTTTTACCCAACATGTCAGTGTCAGCTGATGGGACACTGACCACAGTACACTCATTTTGTCATCATGTTTAGATTACGCCATTTAAAAAGCAATCCTGTTTACAAAACTATTAGGGGTTGAATAACACCCTTCTCAATGGCCATATTACCCATTATTAGCTAAAATGGCCTTGGCAGTGGTGAGCGGTTGACAGGAAAAAATTGAGCACTAACTCAAACGTTCAGAGTTTATTGATGTGCACTGTGACAGCTAAATGTAATTGGACTTTTTTTTTTCTTAACACCACTGTATTGCATGTTACAATCTCAAATAATGAGCTATATGCATAAAATATGCCTAGCTTCTGGTTTTTGACATGCTTCGACTGTGACATGTGTAACACAGGTCATTGCACATGGTTGTATCTAATAGCTGGTTAGCAATGTAGCTTGTTAGCCCAAAAATGCTGCGCAGAAATTGTACACTCTTGTCACAAAGCCAATTACTCCTATTGAAATCTATACAAAAGAGCCATCACCGAGGCCCTTCAGTTTTTCTTGCCATCCCTACGCTACTGGGTGTCACAGCTTGCTTGTCTAGAGTTGGGCAAAGCACAATTTGGCTACAATCTTACTTGAACTGCAGAATTTGAGGTAGACCATTCTACAGTTTAAAAATACTGCACTGTTGCTCATAAAGTTGGATAATTTGGTTTTCAGACACATACTTGGTTTCATTCCTATTCATACTGTACACATCAATAATGGTGTAATGATTACCCACTGAGTCCCAGTTACACTTTATCTAAGAAGAATAAATCTCATAGTCACAATCATTCTATGAGAAGAGGTGAAAAATATTTTAGTCCAACTTTGAGTAACACTCTACATCAGGGGTTTCAAACTCACAGCACAAGGGCCAAATGCAGCCCGCATGATGAGATTCTGTGGCCCACTGCCTTGACATCAAAGTTTAGTGTTCGTGCGGTTCACACATAGTTCTCAAACGCAGCTTTTTGCTCAGTTTTGTGACGGTTTACATGACCTACTTGACTGGTATTGCACAATTAGTCCTCACCTATTTTCTTTGTTTTAGGTGTTAAATGTTTTTTCTATTCTGTCAACGGCTGTGGCTCAGTTGGTAGAGCGGGTCGTCCAATGATCGAAGGGTTGGCGGTTCCACCTCCGGCTGTCCACATGTCAAAGTGTCATTGAGTTCCCAGTAGGGTCAGGCAGGGCCGGTGTATTGGCAGCAGCCATCTACTGGTGTGTGTGAATGGGTGAATGTGAATTGTAAAGCGCTTTGGGAACCACGTGGTGAATAAAATGCACTATATAAGTAATTTAAACCTTTTTATTACACTGCCACAAATGGGTTACTATCCTATTTGTTACTCAAAGCGCTTCACATTAGTGACCCATTATTCATTCACTGTCACATGCGCCCTCTGGTGGTGGTAACCTACATATGTATCCACAGTTGCCCTGGGGCAGACTGACAGAAGCGTGGCAGCCATTTTGCGCCTGACCACGACCGAACATTCATACACCAGTATGAGAGGAGGCTGGAGGGTGAAGTGTCTTGGCCAAGGACACAACGGACTGACGAGGACAGAGCTAGATTCGAACCATCAACCCTTCAGTTACTGGACGACCCGCTCTACCAACTGAGCCATGGCCACCCCCACATTTTAATGGTTTTTACTGCCATGACCTACGTTTGCAGGTTACATTAATCTATTGATTAATGGTTGTTGTCCTTGTAAAAACTGAAGAAGCCAACTGGATGTGTGAAGAATCATTTGGACACAAAAGCTGTGTGTGTGTGTGTTCTTTTGTCTGCCTCCGTGTGTGTGTGTGTGTCTACGTATGAACTTGCTCACCATTGCAGGAGTTTAAATCATTGCTGATGTCAGAAGGGACACGCTCCATGCCACCCAGCATCATTATCAGCACTTCGTGGTGCTAAAGGGGAAGCATTAAATCCACTCCACCACCCCAGCGATTGAGACTGTCACTGTCATTAACCTGAGGTGACGTCGGTGCGGGCCGCTCAGCCTGTTAGCCATGATCCCCATTGACATCTACACACTATACTAACCTGCCAGCAACAGAGACGTATGTCTGTATAATGCTCAAGCCTGAAACCAAGCTGTTTCTGTTAATGCCACGTCTGGAATGAACCTTAGCTCGACTAAATAGACACCAGTATGAACCTTATAGAACCTATGGGTGATGATAAGGAGTTGTCGGTTATATCTGCTGGACTGAGCAGCTGAGTGGACTAGCACAGATCATTAAAGGTAAATGGATAATGAATATGAGTGGGATATGAATATAATAATAATAATAATAATGGATTAGGTTTGTACAGCACTTTTCAAAGCACCCAAAGTGCTTTACATTATTGATCCATTATTAGATTTGTGATCCTTCAACACAAAACCAGTCACGTGGGTCAAATTTCAGAAAGTCAGATTATATGTTTATCTTAAAGTTTATTAAAAATGCTTGTGTGACACTAATCCCTGTTTATTTACCAGATCTGTTTTAATGTATGAGCCGTCTGGTAACGTCAGGTGCTCAGGTAGTAAAAAACTTTAACTGTCCCTAGAATTCACAGCAAATCTCACGGAGAGGCTTCATTCAGTTTTTATTTCCAAAACTATGGAACAGTCGACCTGAGGATCTGAGGTCCACTGCAAGTGTTCATATTTTTAATTTGAATATTTTTAGCTCAGCTTTTAATTACATTGTTACTTTTAACAGTATTTAATTCTGCTGGTTTACGTATTTATTTCTATTTTATGATTATTATTTAGTTATTTTAGTTTTTCAACTGTACTGTTTGATTGATTGATAAGGGTCAGTTTTCACATGTGAATCTATAAACTGAAACTAATAGGTTGAATAAATGTAAATATCTATATATGATACTGGATAAAGAACATGCATTACCTAATATGAGATTGTGCAAAAATATAAAAGTTAAAAATGTCAGGTATTCCGTCAATATACTAAAACTAACTGAATGTGGAAAAAATGTTAACTGTCATGCGAGGTTTGATTTAACATCACTTCTGTAGCCAAACAGCAAGGTGCTAAATTTAGTTTTCCGTGTTTTTGTTCCATAATCCAATCATTCTTGTATTTCAGTCATCCTGTTGGCCTAAACAGTCTCCTCAGCGAGTGATTTCCTTCCCTGTCATGAGCACCAGAAGGGGGGGTGGAGAAAAAAAAAACAATAGACAGCACAGTTCTGGTCAAAGTGAGGATGGCGACACCCAGTTTAACGGTGGTGTGTACTTGTGCTGTAAGTGTAACACATGATTTACAGTACAGTGGATTTATTTTAAGGGATCCGACTGCCTTCTTGGGTGATGATGAAGTGGCAGAGCAGGGATAGAGGAAGTCGGCCAGTCTCTCGAGGCTTTGACCAGACATGTTTTTCTCTTTCTTTAGCCCACAATTAGAAGCGATAGTCTCCCACTCCTACCATGGCTCCCTCTCCTCAGCAGAGATATATTTATCTGAGGATAATTGGCCATTAAATCCTCACTTGACAACTGTGAAAATGCCACCCCAAGAGTAATCTGGCTGCCAGAAAATGACAACGGTTGGCAGAGCTGTCGACTGCTGGGAGCCACATCAGGAAAGGATGGATCTATTCCACACACACTCACACCCGTTCACATACACATTGAACGGGATGGGACGGGCTGTCCTAATCAAATTCCTTCTCGTTCACAGGCTTGTGATTTTTTTTTTTTTTTTATTATTTAGTTATTGTTTGAAAAAGAAAACCTCTTATTATGATCCTTATTAAAAGACAGGTCTCAGCACTTGGATAAAACAGCATCCTTTTAAACCCTTCAGTCACTAAAGAGGAATGTGCATTTTAAGAGTTATTTTCATTAACTTTGCAAGCACGGTGCTTTGATCACTTTATCGTGGCACTCTATATTCAATTACTCATGTCGCACTTCTTTGAAAGTCCTTATGTAAAATTTGATTCTTTATAGCCTAACGTCTGTCTGAGTCAAGCTGATCCTTATCTTACGGTTCAAAGTATCTGAGCTTATACCAGCTTTTTTTGAGGCTGTCGAAAGCCCGGCCAAAGCAAATGAGAAGACAGGGATTGCACTATACGTTTCTGTTCTTTCCATCCAAGCGCCTTGGCTGTCTCACAAGCTGCTAACTCGAATCAGACTGAGCAGCACATACAGTAAGTGTAATTATTCTCAAAGGACAGGGAGACCAGATCTTTGATTCTGTTTCAGATACTGGCCATAGTTAGCCCCTGGCTGAACATTTCTGAATGTATACACTATGTATTGTCTGTTTCACTCAAATCCATGCCAGATCTTTTTCTTCATTTGAAACATTAATTAAATTTTGTTTGCATAGAGGGAGTGTTTGATGAGAACATCATGGAAAAGGTGGAAACAAAAGTAAACCATGTTCAACGAGGTCATGTGACTGTGGTTTGGATTGTTGTTATTGACATTTTGGATCAGCATAGAGTGTGTTTGATTAGCACTGTTTACATTTATTGTTGTTTAATTCCAAATAAAGCATAATTCCTCTTTAAGATGAACCATGTAAACACGTAATTCCAGTTGAAAATGATAATTCCAAATTAAACTTAATTCCAAATAAAGTTCAACCTTAGACCCTCCTTCTCGGCAAGAAAAAAATTACCAAAACCCAGTGGGAAAAAGAATAAATCTTGGGGAGAACCACAGTGAAGGACAGATCCACTCCCATGGACGGACAGACTATAGATGGGGGGGCAGGTCCATCCATCAGAAAGGTGAGGGTGAGGAAGGAGGTCTGGGGTCACAGGTCAGCACAGTACACAAGTGAGTCACTGCAGATCCTGTTGTCTATGGCTCCTTATGCGGATACTGCTGAGAGACCTGCCACTCCCCCTAGAGAGGGGAGTAGGGAAAGGGGACACCGGGTGACTAGCCATGGACAGACTTGGTATGTAAGATAGGTTTAAGTAATTACAAATACAGACATGAGAGAGAGACAGAGAGAGAGAAAGAAGTCACTGGTTTATTCCGATCGTAATTCCAAATTCAATAATTCCTCTGCCATGTAAACAATTAATTCCTCTTTAACTTTATTCCTGTTGTTCTGCACATGCTCCTGGTCTCGTCGCGGTGACACATGTATTCTGTGCTGCCAACATTAGTTTGTTGAATTCCTATGGTTGATTCGGTCGAGCTGTTGCTTTGTAATTATCACAAAAATAAATGCAAAAATGGCATGTAGTGTCTGGTTAACATGTTGAGAATTGAAACAAACTCAAAACAGGAAGTGGACATTATCGTTTCCTTCCATTAGGCATCAAAATGTTAAGCAGCCATTCTATTCAATCAGAACCCTCTGTACCTCCAGCTCTTAAAGGTGTCATTCCGCTGAAAACCCACTCCTTTTGGAATCTGATGGTTCACCCCTATAGTTACCAACACATGCTGCGTTTGCTGCGTAGTGTGTCCCCTCCACTGGATGGATTTACCATCATTCATAGAAAACAACACAGAGAAAAGAGCCACTCAGAAAAAGTCTGTCCACTACATGTCACAAGGACATCGGCATCACCCATGTGGGGTTAAGTCCGCTCCCCATTGCAGCAAATCTGAAGTAGCATTAGCATTAGCATCTACAAGAGAAGACGGCGCCACAGTAGCTGCTGCACAAACTGGGAAAAAATGGTGGAGTAAACTGGTTCATGTGTCTCTGTGGAAATAAAGCTTTACTTTTTTTATGTACAATTTCAAAAGTATCAATGGCATCAAACCTAGCTGGATGTTACTCTGGGATGGTAAACACACACAGAGCCAGAGGGGAGGGGGGAGTGTTCCTTCATGCATTCTGAGCCAATCAGAGACGCCTCATCACCGCGTCATGGACATGTATGAGGAAGTACCAGTAAACTCTGTTGTTCCACCTCCAGTCATTCTTCTACCCTCCAAAAACAGCTGGAAACAAAACAATCTGGACCTTTTTTTTTAAATAGAACCAACACACAATGAATTCAATAACAATAAATAACAATATTAATGAAATGACCATAGAATGACTCCTTTAAAGCCAAATTAACTAGAGCAGAATACACCTTTTTCCCATAGTCAACCTTTATTCGGAATTAACATGTCCATGCAAACACAAAAGAAACAGCTTTAATTCAGAATTATTTTATTCTGAACAAATAATTCAGAATTAAAAAAAAAACCATCATGTAAACGTAGGTTCTATGTATTGTCTGTTTCACTCAAATCCATGCCAGATCTTTTTCGACATTTGATTACATTTTGTTTGCATAGAGGGAGTGGTTGATGGGAACATTATGGAAAAGGTGGAAACAAAAGTAAATCACGTTCAACAAGGTCAGGTTTGTACTTTGGGTGACTGTGGTTGGGATTGTTGTTATTGACATTTTGGATCAGCATAGAGTGTGTTTGATTGTCTGGCAAGAAAATCGCTGACCATGACAGAGCGGTTGCCATTGGAATGTGAACATTATCTCTCACAGAGGAGGTTGAGGTGGTCTTTTTCACTTTGTCTGGTAAACATGTGTTGGAAATAGAAGGCTGATTGAGTTACTGTATTTGTTGGGGAAGTGTGAGGTTATGGCAGCGTGACAGCGTTTTATAAAACAGCCATAAATTTATGGTTGGAAAAAGTGTGTGTTCAGTTTGTGTCCCCTGCAGTGAAATACTTTTCGGTGCAGGATTAGAAAGCCATGTCTCAACGCTGCTTCCAATCTAGGCCAGAACGCGAGCACGACATTTACAGCACCTCACCTGTGTAGGAGATATTTCAGGCTTTTAGACAAAGGTAGCTGAGAGAATGAGGAAACCATGCTTTGAGTGTAGCCTGTCTCTTCAGATGTCATTTGCGTTGCAGATCTGGGGGTTACTGGGATCGCAGCACCCTGCCAAAGCATGTTTCAGGAAACACCCATCTCTGATTTCCATCCAGGAAGCTGAGAGCTTTCTTTAATATTACTCAGATGGTACTGGACAAAAGGCTGAGGATGAAAAAGTAATATTACTTATAATATGGTGAGCTTCAGGAAAAGGGTGGATTCTGCCCCTAAAAGCTCTGGAATATGATGTTTATTAATTCAAAACAGTGTTTCAGTTTCACAATCCATGTTATCAAAAATTCCAACATTGTGTTGAGTGCAATTCCATGTCGAAGTGATAATGGGACAGAAAGTACAGCAGAGGTGAATAGAAGGTATGTAGCATCAAGTATTCACTAGAGAGAATAGTATAGGAGAGGGAGTGAGAGAAAGCAGTGTTTTTCTATTCCCTTACCTCTGCCCACCGGGGACAACACCCAAAACAGATGCACTTTACGTTTTAACAGTTTGTCGAAGAAGCTTTTGTTTGTTCCATTGTGTTTTTGTTTTTTTTGTTCTTTCCTCCGTTGCTTTTTTAACACCCCTCCTTTCACATCAGTCCTTTACTCTGGAGGCTTCCTCGCCGCTCACAAACAACAGCACTTCTCCCAGTCGGCTCTGTTTGATGACCTACATTACATTCCCTTTGCATGGAGGTACAGCGGGCTTACATGTTGTGTGTGCATAAACTGTGGTGTAAATGACTCAAACAAAAGGGAGAAGCAGTCGTACGAGGACGGAAAATGAAAGAGCGTACCATTGTAGGGAACACGTTTCATCAAGAGAGAGTGTAGTCTAAACACCACCGCTGAGGGTTTGTATCACTGATGACGACGTGTGTCGGAGCGTGTTCTTTGTGAGTGGAGGCTAGTTCAGGGGTTTTCAAATAGTCAGGCAGCCCTAGCCCTCCCCTGGGGGCACCAGAGGAAAAAATCATGTATCATTTGGTCATTCGTTTTTCAAAATAAAACCAAAAATAAGACAATGAAAAATCATTAATTGTTTAAAAAACCAAAACGAAAAAAATGGATAGTGATGCGTTTTTTTCCATTTTCCTTTTTGTGTTTAGATTAATAATAGAAAAAATGGATAATGGTCATTTCCTGTTTCCCTGAAGCAAATTGAGCAAACCGGAAATTTATCTGAACAACTGAAAGAAACATAGCCACCGGACGTGAAGATCATTATGGTATGATGTGACACCAATTTTCTCCATGGTCATATCTTCAGGTCTTAGGGTGACCCTCTTAGTTTCCCCAAATAGTACGTAGGTTTACATCTTTGTCACTGTGGGTCAAAGGTCATTTATGGTTTACTCCACTGGCTTCACGTGAAAATTGGATAAAACAGAAAACGGCATCATTATCAGTTTTTTCATTTTGGTTTTGGAAACAAATAATGAAGAAAGGACTTGTTTTATTGTGTTATTTTTAAAGTCTTACTTTCAAACACAGTATGTGTTGGTAACTCGGGGTGACCCATCAGATTCCAAAAGCAGCGTGGAAAAGTGGTTTTCAGCGGAATGACACCTTTAGGAAAATATTCGGATTGCTTTGTTTCAAGGTGTTCTTAGAGGGTAGAAAAATGACTGGAGGTGGAACAACAGTGTTGATAGATGTGAGATGACAATGGCCGGAAGGATGGGGGTGATGCTCAAGACGTTCTCCTCAGGACGAGCCATGGAACCATCATAGAGTGATGATATGTTCCATTCAGTGCAATCTATTTGACAGGACAAACACACCATCTGAAAGCAGATTCACATGTGTGTTAGGTCATATGTTTGGGCTTATTTTAACTGTCATAGTTGGCTTAATATTATGGAATTTTCTGATATGAAAAGAAGATAAGATGTCCCTCTGGCTCTGTGTGTGTTTACCATCCCAGAGTAACATCCAGCTAGGTTTGGTGATGTTGCTTATTTTGAAAACATGCAGGAAAAAAAACAAGGCTTTATTTCCATGGAGACACATGAACCAGTTTGGTCCACTATTTTTTTCCACTTTGTGCAGCAGCTACTGTGGTGCCGTCTTCTCTTGTAGATGCTAATGCTAATGCTACTTCAGATTCACTGCAATGGGGGAGGGGCTTACTCCACGTGGATGACGCCAATGTCTTCTTGACGTGTAGTGGACAGACTTTTTCTGAGTGTCTGGTTTCTCTGTTGTTTTCTATGAATGATGGTAAATCTATCCAGTGGAGGGGACACACCACGCAGCAAACACAGCATGTGTTGGTAACTCTGTGTGACCCATCACCATGGTAACTCTGGGTGACCCATCAGATTCCAAAAGGAGAAAAGTGGAAAAGTGGTTTTCAGTGGAATGACACCTTTAAAATCAAATGTAATTCTTTCTTTCTTTTTTTTTTAAATGCACACAAACATATATCATACACAAGTAGAGATGAAGATAAAGATGTTTAAAATAAAAAAGGTATAAGAAATAATAAATTAAAACAAATGAAAAATGTTCATGAAAAATATTGTTGGGAGGTAGGGTTTTTTCTGAGTTCATCAGGGGAGGCTAACAATCACACAATTTGAAAACGCCTGTGCGAGTTTTTACAATATTGTTGTACTGTAACTTGTGTGCAATGACAATATATTCTATTGTATTCTATTCTATTCTACTAACAGGACACGTGTGCTCATCAGGTTTGTCCCTAGAAGGTAAAATAAAGGTAAAACTCCTGTGGGACACTTCTTATCTCAGGTTTGACAAGTTGTTTGTAACAACACTTCACAGTAGTTCAGTTAAATTCTACCTCTGGGGTTGGGGTGTGGAAGTGTCAAACTAATGTGCATCTGTGGCTCTGATTCAGAAAATCAGACCAAATGGGTTTCATCTGGTTGGATGCTGACAATATTGGGACGTGCTTTGATAGTGTGAGCATGCCCCAGTGTTGTGCAGGCCCCTCCAGCACCGTGCATCATGCTCAAGTCATGTACTCACTTCTATTGTATGTAGTGATTGTGCTCAACAACCCAGTGTGCCTCTTTGAGCAAAACCGCATATGTTCAGCATGGCTGAAAAGTCAACTCCATGATGTTGGTCCAACAACAGCCTCTTTGATTACTGCTTTTCAAACACAGGCAATTTGGCCATCTGAAAGCCATGTTCCTGCTCCACATCCACCCATGGCAGTGTCACAACTTGTGTAATGTGTCATGTGGATGTCTGTTGGTTTGGAAGTAAATGCTCACTTTCTGAAAGAGCCGTCACACAAATTAAACCCCTTCATTTCCCCTCTCCAAAAACTAAAAGTTTGGTGTTATCCCTGAGAGCAGCGCTAAAGCAGAAAGCCGGTTAAGCCCCATTAGGAGCCTGTGCGCTGTGACGATCTCATTGGAAGTGCTGGATGAAAATTGCCCGGATTAATGTGTTAATCCACCTCTTTAAAATGCTAATGTCCATTTTATGCCCATTAAATCTCAGTGTGCGTTTTCTTTGATGCGTGCAATTTCTATCAATTAAACACAGAGGAGTGAAACAGGCAGGAGGGAGATTAGTTTCTTTGCTTCAAGCATGAATTTTTTCCTTTTTGGTTTCATATTTATCTTGAATGGGGAGTAGTGGGGGGGGGTTGTTTGGAATTGGCTTGTGAAATACAGAAGGAGCAACGTGATGATACGAAGAATTCTGGAAGGATTGCGTGCCTTTCACAGAGCTTATAACAAACCCTCAAACAACCACCAGTAAGAGGGAATATGTAAACATATTATGGAAGTGATTTTACATTTCAATGCTGTATCTGTAAAATATGACATATAATATAGCCATGCATTTGAAACACTCTTTAATGTCTTTTCTTTTATTTCTTGTTTTAAAATACAGTATCTTGTATATTTTTGACAGCATCTATTACTATAAGGCAGCGTTACCAAAACTTTATCCCCTCTATTCCTGAAAGAAAAATGCTGTGTTTCCTTGGGACTTAAACTTACGAAACTACATCTTAAGAGTGTGTGTGTGTGTGTGTGTGTGTGTGTGTGTGTGTGTGTGTGTGTGTGTGTGTGTGTGTGTGTGTACAGATACATAGATTATATTGCCACAAGTATTGGCTCACCTGCCTTGACTTGCATATGAACTCCCATAGTTAATGCATAGGGTTTAATCTGATGTCAGTTCATCCTTTACAGTTATAACAATTTCAACTCTTCTGGGAAGGTTTTCCACAAGGTCTAGGAGTGTGTTTATGGGAATCTTTGACCATTCCTCCCAGAAGCACGTTTGTGAGATGATACACTGACAATGGATGAAAAGGCCTGACTCTAACCCTGACCCTGGCTCTCAGTCTGCGCTCTAATTCACAATTCAATTCTAGTTAATCCACATCTAACTCATCCATGTCTTTATGCACCTTGGAACCAGAAGCGGCCACCCCCAAACTGTTCCCACAAGGAGCAGGGAACTGTTCAACGTGTCTTTGTCCAAAATGTGTTGATGCTGTAGGAAGACCTTTTGGACAACATAGCTTTTCCACTGGTAATGTTTAGCTGTGAAAAAGCTGTGCCACAGCTACACCATACTTTTATACAAAAAAACTCATTATCATCACAAAATGTAAGTAACATGTAAAAAACAAAACAAAAACAAAAAAAACAGGAAACAGCCCTAGTGGCCAGTAGGAACGTTATAAAGACATGGAACCAATGTCAAAATGTTTGTTTGATGGTGTTTGAGCCACTACAAGTGATACCCTCATACCCATACCAATATTTGGATGTTTCTAAGATGTCCATACCTATTTTTGGATGGGAAATTACATGATATTTAGGAAACAAAAGGTTACTGTATTTTCTGGACTATAAGGTGACACTTAAAAGACTTTAATTTCCTCCAAAAACCACAGTGTACCTTATATATGGTTTAATTGTGGTTGTGCTTAGTGACCCACATCTAATTAAATTTTCAATATTTTGTTATTTATTTTATTTTGTTAAAAAAAAAGGGAGGTCGGCATGGTGGTGCAGTGGTTAGCACGGTGGTGCAGTGGTTAGCACTTGTGCCTCACAGCAAGGAGGACCCTGGTTCGAATCCCGTACCAGACCTTTCTGTGTGGAGTTTGCATGTCCTCCCCGTGTCCGCGTGGGTTTTCGCCGGGCACTCCGGTTTCCTCCCATCATCCAAACACATGCACTGATAGGTTAATTGGTTAATCTAAAATTGTCCATACGTGTGAATGTGAGAGTAATTGTTTGTCTATATATGTTCAGCCCTACGATGAACTGGTGTCTCATACAGGGTGTACCCCGCCTTCGCCCATTGTAGCTGGATTAGGCCCCCAGTGACCCCCGCGACCCTAGTGAGGATAAAGCGGGTTTAGATGATGAATGAATGAATGAAAAAAAAGGGAAAAATATGTCTTTACATTCACTACCCAATGGCTACTGGATTACAAACTTGGTCCTCATGAGACATTTATGTGTGTGTGTGTGTGTGTGTGTGTGTGTGTTCCATGTGGCTGCAGCTCCTTTATAATGAAGACAGCGGAGACATTCTTTCTCTCACTTCTTCTTCAGCTGTATGTGATGACCACATGTCCTTGATTAGATAAGTGTGAAATGTGTAAATATTGTAAATTAAAAATGTTATTCCTTTGTTAAATGTAGTTTTTGTCGGGGAGATAGGTGGGTAGGTAGGTAGGTAGGTAGGTAGGTAGGTGGGTAGGTAGTTAGGTAGGTAGGTAGGTAGGTGGGTAGGTGGGTGGGTAGGTAGGTAGATGGGTAGGTAGGTAGGTAGGTAGGTAGGTGGGTAGGTAGGTAGGTAGGTGGGTGGGTAGGTAGGTAGGTGGGTAGGTAGGTGGGTAGATAGGTAGGTAGGTAGGTAGGTAGGTAGGTAGGTAGGTAGATAGGTAGGTGGGTAGGTAGATAGGTAGATAGGTAGGTAGGTAGGTGGGTAGATAGGTAGGTAGGTAGATAGGTAGGTAGGTGGGTAGGTAGGTGGGTAGGAGGTAGGTAGGTGGGTAGATAGGTAGGTAGGTAGGTGGCCCTGTTATCTCATATTTCATAATAGCTTTTCTAACACAATGAATGACACAATGGTCCTGGAAAGTCCTGGAACTGACAGATGATGGGGTGTGGATGTAGTTACCAGTCAGGTAATAGTCTGCACCTTATTCCTTTAACACTGACTAATCCATTTTCATCTTAGTCAGTGTGAACCTCCGGAAAGCCATGGGTATTGATTATGGACCACAATCACAGTCACAAATTACGAAGCTGAATCATGTGCCTGCATGAGCCTGCAAATAGAATAAGCAGTTTGGATAGAAATGAACTATGCGGTGAATCCTGTGGAATTCCTCTTCCCTCAAATGTAGGGATGACTCGCGGATGCCCTTACTGTTGTGCAAAGCCTTTTAAGACCAGGAGTGACATAGCTTGTCCAATCACAGAGGCCTCTGCGGCTGACCATAAAATGCTTCCAGATTTGTCACACACAGACACACACACACAGACTCATTGTTCAGAGTTAAAATGCTTCCAGTAAACTCGCATTTATCATGTGAGCACTATTTTTGAGGTAGAACGCAAGGAATGATTTATGGAGGCATTTCCACTTCTCTTGCGCTCACCCTCCATCATGAGCAAAATATGCTGCCGTAAAAGTAAAATACACCCTGTGCTACATGGTGAAAATGTACTAACTCATATTTTATTTACCCAGCCATTGTGTGACAAGTTGCAGTGTGCCAACGGAATGGCCAGTGGCTTTTTGGGAGGTCCGAGGAGTTGTGAGAATAGATTATTTAAATGTAGAAGTACCAGCCCTTGCAGTTCAATGAAATTACTAAAGATAAAAATATGAATCCAAAGTCACTCAAGTGCTGAAATCCCTCCGCCGTCACCCACCCACCAACGGCAGGTCCTTCCCACTAGCAAAACAGCCCCTCCTCCTCCTCCTCCTCCTCCTCCTCCTCCTCCTCCACCGTAGCCATATGTGGATGATTCAGTGGGATGGGTAATTTATTAAAATCAACCTAATTTTCCGTGATATATTAAATCTCTGCCTCAGTAATCGCGAGCCCCATTTCATTGAGCGAATTAGGTGCCCAGTGCTTGGTGCGATCAGAGGCCTGGAAAATGAGGCCCAGTCTGGTATTAGTGAATGTTCACAGCCTGCTAATGGTTGGGGGGGATGAAATAGATTACCATAACATTCATTACAGTTCAGTTGAGCAAAGTTGAAGAGCCAAATATAAGTACATGGTCAGCACTGTCATTACAGCGGCCTCTTTAAACACACATATGGCTCCTCAAGACATTCAATATGTTGTATGGAAATTGTTTTATAGTAGAATGTGTCGAATAGGTGTCAGTTACATACAATTAATTCATACCTACATGGGTCATTCTGCTGGATTAGTTCAACTTGCAGTCCATATAAAAAAAAAACAAAACAAGTATCATATTATGATCTAGGAAGCAAATGCTGATATATATGACCACTAACAAAGTGTTTCATATATATTCATACTTTATTTATTTTATATGTATAGTATCCAACAAAAGTACGATACTGTGATATATACCGTATACCGCCAGTGGCTCAAATTATAACGGGATATACATTTTTGGCCATTCCTACTTGATAGCTCTGTGTACAGTAGCCTATGTTAGCCCACCGGTATCACACAGTAAACAAATACACACGTGGGGGCGGACCTGAGAACCCGAACCTGAAAATGGGCTTGGATCGGGACTTTTGTGAACGCTGGTATGAGATAACTACAGAGTTATTTGAGCTGTAAGTCATGCAAAGCTAGTCTGTAGGTGCTGAAAACTCACATAATGATAATTAAAACTCAACATAATAGGTCTCCTTTAATGACTCCTGTTTTTCCTAAAGGTGAGAGTATGTGAGTGAAGAGGGTGGAAAGAATATTAGAGTTTGACTCCAGGACTGAAGGGTCTGTGCTGCTGCTGCCACAGAGTCTAAGCTCTTTCATACACATATTAAAAAATGATTTTGGATTTTTTGATTTGAATGATTTATTTTGAACATGTGCAAAGTGCAACAATAATCAATACAACAATAATAATAATAACAATGACATGTCCGAAAAGGAGTAGGATGAAGCATAAGCTTATTTAATCCTACCCCTTCTTCACTTCCCCAAAAACCTAAATTCATCTTGTAGCAATATAGTGCATAGTACAAAAATGATGATAAATACAATAATAACAATAATAACAATACCAATAATCAATAACTGAAGTACTAAACATAGACATATATACAAAAAACAAACAAACAAAAAAAAGTTAATACAACTGTCGTGCAAGCAGGTGGTGAAGTGGGACCTGAGCAGTGCAATAGATGTTCACTCTACCTTAACTTCATTCTACTAAATGTTTTGGGTTTTTTTAACTCTTCAAAAAGCCATTAATGTCAGATAAGATTTTACATGTTGGGTCAGGCACCATGTAAGTAGAACTTACAAAGAAAGAAAAATTTGAATTCAATAAACATATTAATAATAATCTGTAAATGACCTGAGGTTTGTGAGTAAAATGAATTTATATCTGCATGTAACGTTTGGTCACCCTTGTACAATACTAAATACTTCTTTATTCTAACTTAGTTATTACTGACAATATCCACAAAGAAAAAGTATACTCTATATTTTTTCATTGTAGTTTTCTCTACCTTAACAATCAGGAAATAACTAATCCTCTCTGTCCAAAGGTAAAACATTTGCCAAATCTTGTAATAACGTGCTTATTAAAATAGTGGTCCTTAAGTAGAAGTACAGCTACTTGTGTGAAAAAATACTTTGGTGAAAGTAGAAGTACTGATTCAACTCCTTTGTTTGAAGTAAAAGTAAAGAAGTACAACTTCTCAATTGTAATAAAGTAAAAAGTAAAACAGGGTTTTTTTTGCAATGGATGAAATAATATTTAACCAGGAAACAACTGAAAATTTTAAATAAATAAACAAAGCCTTTAAAAATGAGTTACTGTGTAGACAATGTGTTTTATTTGGGTCGTGGTACCCAGTTGTGTGGGTATGGACAGGAAATTTAGGAAAAATTCATAAATAGATTTTTTTTTTAAACTAATGATGAGATAAAATATTAAATTGTGAGATAAAGTCAAAATTATGAGGGAAAAGTCATAATTGTGAGATAAAAAGTCATAATTATGAGGAAAAAAGTCATAATTATGAGATGAAAAGTCAAAATTGTGATATAGTAAGTCACAATTTCTGATTTAATGATTTACAACTTGTTTTTTATACTGTCACATTTGTCTAGTTTGAAAAAAGTAATGAGTTTATTCTGAGAATGTAAAGAGTATAAAGTACAGATACCTAAAAAATCTACTTAAGTACAGTAAAGGAAGTACGTATACTCAGTATATGTGACTTAAACACTGAGCAGAAAATGTCTCTAGCAGTTGATACTTCACATATAACACCTGGGATATAACAGTCACCTAAGTCCTCACACCCTTTAACATTACTATTTGTTCCCTAACGTCTAATGGACGATGACACTAATCTAATCCCTGATCAGCTGCATAAACACTGGAATTCAGTTGGTAGTGAAGTTTCTCAAACACACCATGGCACCAAAGCGAGCGCTGTTCTGAGCTCAAGTTTGTTCGTGACCCAAAGTCATGTTGGATAAAACAGCAGAATACAAATGTGCACTTATTCTCCAAACTGTTCACAGCCTCGCAGAAATTGGATAACTACAAGTATAGCTCCCTTCACTTGTAGCCAAAACCTCACAGACCATTTTTGCGTGGAAACAGACAAAGCCTGGTCATTGTCATGTTGTTCTGCTTGTTTTGGGGTTGAAACAAAATTAGTTGCAACTGAGCTTGAGGTCCAGAGACAGCACGCTCCCACGAGGTTTTCGGGCCACCATTTGTCATTATACAATTTGTCGGTACTGTTTTTCAACAAACAGGAAGTCCCTTAAAACTAGCACAGGACCTGGCAAGGACGTGTTTGTACCGACAGGCTCGTATAACGGAGGACTGATGGGATTGGACAGATTCAAGATGGTGCGGTTATATCTGATGGCTGGGACTTTTCCCTCTTAGTTATTCTGAGGAAGGAGCCAGTACATTTGAACAGCCTGCCAGCCACTTTAGCTCGTGAGAGAGCAATCCCACAAAAAACATTGTCATTCTTGTATTGTTTTTGCCTCTGTTTTTTCTCCTGAAACACAAGCAGCCATGCGTTCCAATAACTGAAGCAGCATTTGGGTTTACACTCCCAACATTTCCATTACTTCCCCTCCCTTGTCTTCCAGTGGTTCCAGCTGGTGTTGTTGGATTGCATATTGCAGCAGCATGATCCTCAGGGAAGGCATTGTTATGGAAGTTGGGTCTACTGCACTCGAATCTATTCTAACTCCGTTCAACAGCCTCCTCGTCTTAAACACCACAGCTGTCAGCGATGTCACTACATGATGAGCCGTGACACCGCCGAATCTAGCAACGCTTTGTCACCCTGATACACTTAAGCATTGGTTACAGAGCTCCGGCTCGACAAAGACATGCTGTCAAGTAAGGAAAGACCATTATCTGCAATAGACACAAAAGTACAGGGGATCCCTGCAGACACAGAGATGATTAAGGGCTAAGTGTCATTCTTCCTGTCTCGCTGTATATATATTTTTTTTAAAGCACTGTATCTCTTACTGTCCTTTTTACCATGCGCCTCAGACTTATAGTCCTATCTCTCATGGCTTCTCTGAAGGGACACAGACCCTGACAACCATGTTGGAGTATTATTCTGAGGTAGCAGCCGTGGTCATACAGCACTTCTCCTCAAAACAAGCCAAAGAAGAACAAAATATAAGAATGAACCGATGAACCTGTGTGCAGATTTTTATGCATGTGGAAGGAAGGCTCTTAGTGATGAGCACCAGGACAGTGTGAGTGGAATCTGCATTGATGGGAAAGTATTTCAGGAATGCTCTCACACACACACACACACACACACACACACACACACACATACTCGTTTACTGTTATAAAACAGGACTAAGTTTTATAATCAAGTAATCATTGGGTTATGAATGTAATCTTCTTCTTTTCTTTTTTCTTTTTTATTAAAATGTAAAAAAAATAATAATCTGAATTTGAAAATTTAATTGAAAAAAGAATGAATAAATGTAAAAAAAATGTTTTACATTAAATAATAATTTTTAAAAAATAAATACTAAATAAAAATACATAAAGTAAATAAGTAATTAAAGATGTCATTGGACCTGTTTCCCTCATGCTTTATGAGGACTTCCTGAAAAAAATAAATGTAGGCTATTATAGGACCACATCATTTGTATTTTACTAGTGGGGACTTTTATTTATATTTAACCCGTGTGGGGACCTGAATTTTGGTCCCCAAAGTGTCAGAGGTCCCCATGGTGTGACTGTGTAACAATATCATTATCATCAATATCATTTTGTAGTCATTTGGTAGTAAGTGTAAACATCTTTTTTTTGTAAAAATTTATTTAAAAAAAATAAAATTATAGTAATACATTGGAACACGAAATGAAATTTAATAAATACATAAAAATGAATGATTAAATAAAAAATAATAATTTAAACAATAAAATAAATAATAATATTTCAAAAAATAGGTAATTAAATAATAAAAAGCTGGAAAAAAAACAACTAAATACATTAAAACAAACAAACAAAAAACACATTTTCAAATCTTTGAAAAATACATGTTTTGCTTTGCACCTGTTTCCCTCATTCTTTATGGGGACTTTGTGGAAAAAACTAATTCATGTATTCATAGGGCCACATCATTTGTATTCTATGAGTGGGGACCTTCATTTATATTTAACCCTCGTGGGGACCTTTATTTATATTTAACCCTCGTGGGGACCTTCATTTATATTTAACCCTCGTGGGGACCTTTATTTATATTTAACCCTCGTGGGGACCTTTATTTATATTTAACCCTCGTGGGGACCTGAATTTTGGTCCCCATGGTGTGACTGTGTAAATAATAGCAATGTCTCAATAAAGATAGGAATACAAACACACACACACACACACAACATTTAAATAGCTAGATTGAGATTATTGCACAAATGTTCCCTGGTCAGAATATGTACAATCTGATCAACTTTTATTTAAACAGTTGATAATTAACACTGAACAAACACCAAGTGTTGGCCGGTACAACAAACCCCGCCCCCTTCACACACATTTTATCTGATTAGTCCAATGTCTTATCATTGTGAAAACACATTTTTGGTAACTGTGACCTTTGACCTGCATTCATCAAAATGTAATGGTATCTATCCTGGACCCCCTCACACCTTTTCTGAAAGTGTGTTAGTTTTTGCATAAAGATGCTGACAGACAACAAGCCAACAGACAGACAGACAGACAGACATACAAATCAACTCCAAAACAACACCCTTTTGCCATTCGGGGGGGGGGGGGGGGGGTAATAACTCAAACTATGGATTATGACAGACAAATGAATATATGTGCAGATTTTTATGCATGTGGAAAAGTCTTCGTGATGAGCACCAGGACAGTGTGAGTGGAATCTACATTGATGGGAAAGTATTTCAGGAATGATCACACCCCCCCCACCCCACCCAAAAAAAAACCAAAAAAAAAGGGCTTTGGTTTTGGCGGGCAAAATAATGTAGCTGAGACTCAATGACATGGCTTTGGTTATTGGTGTCTGATTTCTCTGAGATAATTCTGCCTGATTTAGAAGTCAGATTCCCTACGGTGCTCAGGTCATACGGTCATTTGAAAATAATGGAGTCTATTTAAGACAAACCGGAACACATTCCTGTTTGACTTCTTAGAGTTTTATACAATCATTCTTAAAAAAATGTATGTGGAAAAAGACCAGAACCTTAAGCATCATTCTTTTTTTTAAATCTTTTTTATTGAAAATACAGAGATTATCAATAAATTAACAGAATGGTTACAAAAGATTTTTCTTTCTTTCTTTCTTTCTTTCTTATTTTATTTTATTTTTTTTAACTTTTTGAACACATTCAAAACTACCCCCCCCTCCAATCCCTGACCCCCACCCCAACTGGACCAAAATAAATACATTAATTAATTGTACGACTAAACCCATAGAACAGTCTCAAACTCATTTTCTTTCCAGTGGGTCAGACCAATAAAATAATAGAATAGCATGTAAATAATAATTCTAAACTTTTGTCTTTTATTTAGTGCAAAACACAACCATGAAATGACGAAAATATTTCCTTTTACAAACTATGCAAACAAAAAAGATGGTAACCTAAAAAAAAAAAAGAATATTTCCTGGGAAAAATAAATGCAATTTTAACAATGTTCTGTTTCAACATATGATTTTTACATGAAGAAGCAAAAAATTGTTAAAATTGTACTGAATTTTCTTTAGATATTTCATGTTGTTCGTATTTGTTCAGCTTTATTCACATTTTATTGTTACATTATAGTTTGTAAATGTAAATATTTCCAATTTTCAAGTTATTTTTAAAAACTAAAACAAACAAAGATGTGAAGTTGTCATTATCGGCATAATGTAAAATGTTTTTCACATCAAACCCAGAAGAAAATATGAATGTATTATTATTATATATATATTTCTGTATGTTTTTATGTTATTTGGCTGTAAACAATATTGGTCTGTATTTGGAACCTGAACTAAAATCAGTTCCACAGCCTTGACTGTGGAATTATTGACCTTTGCAACTTCATCCCAGGGGCCGCACTGGAACCTTTGGTGGGCCGTATTTGGCCCCCGGGCCACATGTTTGAGACCCTGCCATGGAATCTTTTAGTGAATTGTCATGCCTGTGGGAGCTCTTGGAAGCCGTTCAAGTATGAGAGAGAGGGTTCCCAAACAGATTGGAGTTTGTCTGAGCACCTGATAGCATGTTTGATCTTTTGTAAATGCAAAAATAGCATTTACGTCTTTCAACCACTGAGTCACAGTAGGCGGACACTTGACTTCCAATAATGTAAAGGTTCACTAAGTGCCAGCAAAGAAACAAATACTATGATGTTCTTTTGGTTCTTGGTTAAGTTTAGTTCCTCATTCAGTACATCAAATATGTGACCCACCACCAGTAAACCAGGCATAAGTGTGTGTAAATCCAAACAGAGTTATGTGTGTATCTTGGTAGAGTGGAAACTAAGGTTTAAGATGGTGAAAAAATGATGTTTCTATCACAAGTAGAACCAAAGTTATGGTCATTTTAATATCCACATTTGGACATATTTTGCAATTTGCATATTTTTAGATATTGTCCGTTAAAGTTTTGGACTGTTTTGGGGTAGGAAGTCCTTAGCAACGCATAATAATTTGTATCCGATTGACACAAATTGTTGACAGATGTTAAAGGACACTCTGATGGACATGTCACAGAAGTTTTATATATTATAATAATAGGACAGAAGTGTGACGTATTATAATCATTTGGCTTACACCATTGGACAGAACATTCAATATAAGCTTTTACCTCGTACCAAACACTTGGGTGTTTACCCACGGAACGGAGATCGTTTTGTTCGGCGAAAAGAGGTGGAAGTCGTCTTTGTCTTTGCTCAGCAATACCTGAACTTTTGTCGCCGCTTAAATAATTGACCCAATAAACACCTTTATTGATTGGATTTCAATGTAATGACCACAGGAACTGAACATAGAGGTGTTAAGGTACCGTTTTTTGATAAGGTGTAAACACAAATAAGGAATCACCTTCCAGCCTAAATTTGGCTGTAGCTCTGAACGGCTCAGCGCGACTTATGCCTGGTTTTGTGGTGGCGGGTCACATTTATCAGACCAATAGAGTGTTATCATATGGCAACACCAAAACAGGTGAGTCAAATCTGTTACATTAATATCTAACACAGTTGCTGCTGTCATTATTTGGGTAAATGGAACCGGTCCCGGTTCTACTCCAGTGCAAGCGATGGACAACCTTGAACTGAAAGACACTCAGGCTGAATCCTATTTCACCTCTTAGCTCTACCCTTTACTAACCTGATTCACGTCATCTGGCTGTGTGTCGCTACGCTCACACAACCATTTGAGTACCGTGAGGCTGAGGGTTTTTTTTATTCAAAACGAAGGAGCCTATCAGTGTCGCAGGGTGGGACTACCCCATGACTGGGCGGCTTGTGGCCGGTGTGACGGCAGGTGCTTTTCTACGACATTTACCAGAAGAACTTGGTGGGCATCGTAGTAGACGAAGTTCACGTCACGTATAAATGGTAAGTTTAAACCCTTCTGTTGATGTGTATTAAGCGGCTTGACTTCAACCTGAGTGGCTGAAGCGCCAGTCAAGATGACGGACAGATTTTTCATCGAATCATATCCAAGGATTTTAGATAATTATAATATAACTTGGTTCGGCCATGTTCTCCGCTGTCCACTGGACCACCCCACGAGAGCCATTCTACTGTTTGATGCTAAAGCGGCCGGTTGGAAAAGACCTCGAGGAAAACCCCGCACCAGATGGCTTGACGTCGTGGCGGATGACCTCCAACAGCGCGGAGTTGCCTTGTCACAGGCGGAAGATCTGGCACAAGATCGCCAACGTTGGAGACATCTCAGTAACTTTCCTGATTAGCTCAACGCATTTTGCATGAGCGACAAAGAAGAATAATATAACTTTGAAATCATATCGGTTGCGGAATAGTCCCAGGTGGTATTGTGAGATACCACCTGGTGACAGTCGAGTTACATGGGTTTAACATCTACAGCCTGGTGACTGAAAACACTGGTGCTAAAGGTCAAAGGTCAACCTGTGGATAGTCACATGCTTACGTGTGTGTGGGAATCGTAAATACATTAAACTAAGTCATAATATCGTACCTCTGGGTCTTTATGTTTGTTGTGTCAATCACGGGACTAACTGGAAAAGTTGGATAAATACGACATTGTCCGTTCAGACTGAAGTCACATTGCATAATATTGGATACGTATCAGTTTTAGGATCACATATGAAAGTCAGATTTTAAAAAATTGGATTTGGGACATTCAGACTGTCATTAACAGGTCAAATAGATGCAGCAAAAAAAATCGCATTTGGGAACATTTACCTGCAGTCTGAACAAGAACAAGACATGCTGTTGTTCACTCTTTTTAAAACGTCTCTCAAGCATTATTCTAAAAACAATAGGACATCACTCAGGGGACCAACAATAGTAGGTTTTTCATAATTTGTTCATTTTGCCCCACATTTCACATCCAGTATGGAGCTCTGAAGAGGAAATATCAATGTAAGAAGCCAGCTTTGCCAACCTCTAGGCTAACATGAATCTGTCTAACAGCCTGGAGTGCAGCATTAGTATTCACAGAGACAGACAGACAGACAATCAGGACCCAGTTTTATCACTCAGCATTTGTAAAAATCTGATCTGAGACGGAGAAGTATCAATAAAAGATCTCATTTCCAGCTTCACTCGAACAACTGCGCCTCTTTCAACCTACACTGTGGGTATCAATTGTGCCCTGAATAATGAAAAGCAATTATGTTGCTAAACAAAGCCGAGGCAGTAATAGGCCTTTGTTTTATTTTTATCCTCAAAATGAAAATAGATTTTTGGGCTGTGTGTGTGTGTGTATATATGTGTGTGTGTGTGTGTGTGTGTGTGTATATATGTGTGTGTGTGTGTGTGTGTGTATATGTGTGTGTGTGTGTGTGTGTGTGTGTGTGTGTGTGTGTGTGTGTGTGTGTGTGTGTGCGTGTGTGTGTGTGGTTTTCTTTTTCTAGATCCGGTGGGTCATGTTCAGGACACACTCCTCCTAACACCAGTCTGCCTGCAGCGTTATTTATTACAATGGAAGTTCCAATCCTGGTGAATTAGACGGCAAGTCAGTATGAATCTGGGGACAGCGGCAGACAATCTGGCTGAAATGAAGAGGAAACAGAAGTCGGCCGCTTAGATTGTGTCTCGATTAATTATTCAAGGATGAGATTCTATATCCAATGACCCCGGTAAAGAAGCACAAATAATTTAGCAAGCTGCCACATCGGTGCTTAGTGTGAGCCCATGAAGCGTGGTCTCTGACTGAGGTATCATAGGAGGCATGTGAACCTCTGCTCAGGCTGACGGCTGCATGACACACGGCCTCATGGGTATTGATGCTTGTATCAGGGTTCAGGGTTAGGGTTTCTCTCACTGGTCACCCATCCAACATAGTGACCTGGTCTAAAGAGCAGGAAATGTGTGTGCACTTGTTATTAACACTGAATAGTTTTGACCCAAGAAACACCAGCGTATTATTGAAATAGTGAAAATAGTGACACTCACTTCTATTTTAAAATGTTCACCAGCACGACGACAACTGTGCCCTTCTGTGAAGAGTGTGTAGGTGAGTGAGTGAGTGAGTGAGTGAGTGAGTGAGTGAGTGAGTGAGTGAGTGAGTGAGTGAGATAGTGAGTGAGTGAGTGAGTGAGTGAGTGAGAGAATGAGTGAGATAGTGAGTGAGTGAGAGAATGAGTGAGATAGTGAGTGAGTGAGTGAGTGAGTGAGAGAATGAGTGAGATAGTCAGTGAGTGAGTGAGAGAATGAGTGAGAGAGTGAGTGAGTGAGTGAGTGAGTGAGTGAGTGAGTGAGTGAGTGAGTGAGTGAGTGAGTGAGTGAATGAGTGAGTGAATGAGCGAGTGATAGAATGAGTGAGTGAGTGACCTTTTTAGCTTAGCTTTTAATTAAATGTTTACTTTTAACAGGACATAACATTTATTTTTTTATGTTTATTATTATTATTATTATTATTATTATTATTATTATTATTATGTAGTTATTTTTTAATTTTACACAGATAGATAGATAGATAGATAGATAGATAGATAGATAGATAGATAGATAGATAGATAGATAGATAGATAGATAGATAGATAGATAGATAGATAGATAGATAGATAGATAGATAGATAGATAGATAGATAGATAGATAGATAGATAGATAGATAACTAATAATATGTTTAAATGAGTAAGTTTTCAGGCCATGAAAGACTCATTGTTGGATGAAATTTGTAGAAGATTTTTCCAGAAAAGAACTTTTTTGTTGCTGTTTTTTTTCATAGGCGAGTGTGTCTAAAATGGTGCACTCTGCCTTATTTTAAATGGTTTCTACAATTCATGTGACTGTTTCATGCCATATCTAAATATATTTTTCATGTCTAACAATAAAACATGCAGATGTATTTGTGTAGCAGTGTCACCACGACAAAGTTCTGAACTTGATGACATACAGTGAAATGAGACAGCCACGTCTGACAGCGTGATTGTCACCCTGTTATTTTTGTTGCTCTTAAAAAAGCTATATACTTTCCACAGCCACTCAAAATGTGTTATAATTTCAGAGTGTGCCAGAGACAGAGAGGGAGAGAAAAAGAGAGAGACAGAGACAGAGAGATAGAGAGACAGAGAGAGAGATAGAGAGACAGAGAGAGAGAGAGACAGAGAGAGAGATAGAGAGAAAGAGACAGAGAGAGAGATAGAGACAGAGAGAGAGAGATAGAGAGAGAGAGACAGAGAGATAGAGAGAGACAGAGAGAGAGAGAGAGAGAGAGAGAGAGAGAGAGAGAGAGAGAGAGAGAGAGAGATAGAGAGACAGAGAGAGAGATAGAGAGAAAGAGACAGAGAGAGAGATAGAGAGAGAGAGACAGAGAGATAGAGAGAGACAGAGAGAGAGAGAGAGAGAGAGAGAGAGAGAGATAGAGAGAAAGAGACAGAGAGAGAGAGAGACAGAGAGAGAGAGAGATAGAGATGGAGAGAGAGACAGAGAGAGAGAGAGACAGAGAGAGAGATAGAGAGAAAGAGACAGAGAGAGAAAGAGACAGAGAGAGAGATAGAGAGAGAGAGAGAGAGAGAGAGAGAAAGAATTGGATGAACAGAGTGTGGGGGGGGGGACAAGCTGTTTTGCAGGGATGTGAGCACACAGATGCAGGTGTGTTTGTATACTGTGAATGTGATAGAGAGTTAGCCTTGATCTTATTAGTGGTGATTGGGGACTCTGTGAGACCTCACACCGGGCTGTGGGTGTAATTGGCCCTGGCAGGCCGGCCTGTAAGCATGTGGAGACTTAGGGTAGAGGAATGGGGAGGAGAGATGGAGGCCTTTGTTTGCGGCAGCCGCCACATGTCTGCCTGTGTGGCAGTGCCGAGCTCCCGGGTGTGGAGGCTCGGCTTTGGGGAGATGATTGTTATAGCACTGGTGTTGGCTTTAAAAATGCCTTTTTAATGGGAATGCATTTCACAGGCAAGAGCAACGAGATCTGGGAAGCCAACATCACAGCCGTAGGGTACAGAAGTTCAGCATGTGCTCATGTTGGGAAAATGTTTCATCAGTGGAAACATCCTGCCATCTGCTGCCGGACACGTGTATAACAGACAACCTTCAAATAAATCCCCACACATATCATGTATTACAGGATTTTTTTTGTGTAAGACAAATGTACTAGAACAAAAATATTCTTTTTTTTTCATGTAGAAATATACTATTAATTTTAAATTCTACCCATTAACATGTATTATTACTGTATTTTTCAGACTATAAATCACTCCAGAGTATAAGTCACACCAGCCAAAAAATACACAAGAAAAAAAGAAAAAACATATATGTTGCATTTTGGGAGGGGGAGTTATTTGATAAAATCCAACACCAAGAACAGGCATTTCATCTTATAAGGCAATGTAAAATAAAAACAGAATATAAAACAACTTCTATTTTATTTTTTTTCTTTGCTTGTGATTTGTGCCATTTATAGATATATTTTTTTAATCTAAGATACTCCTTTCTTTCTCTCTCTCTCTCTCTCTATATATACATATATATATATATATATATATATATATGTGTGTGTGTGTGTGTGTGTGTACGTATACGTATATATATATATGTGTGTGTGTGTGTACGTATACGTATATATGTACGTGTGTGTGTGTGTCTATACACATAATATACATTTTATGGCACCTGAAGTGGATTGTACTTCCAATTTTGTTGTACTTGTTCAACAACAATAAACACATTCTATTCTATTCCATTCTATTCTAACAGGTCTAATAGGTGGACAGTATGCTAACGTAACACGTAACACATTACTGGCTGTGGCTCAGCTGGTAGAGCGGGTTGTCCGATGATCGAAGGGTTGGCGGTTCGCGTCCCGGCTCTGGCTGTCCACATGTCGAAGTGACAAGACACTGAAGTAGGGTCAGGCAGCGCCGGTGTCTTGGCAGCAGCCGTCTACTGGTGTAAGAGTGTGTGTGTGAATGGGTGAATGAAGGTGAAAAAAGCGCTATATAAATTTCAGTCCATGCTCAACAGCGCCCTCTTGCAGTTGTCAGTGTGAAAATAACATACAAAATTATAGAATAATGTGTTATTAATTTCACATAGAAGTCACTCTAGAGTATAAGTCACACCCTTGGCCAAACTATTAGACAAACGGCGTCTTATAATCTGAAAAATCTGGTATTTGGATACACGTGACCATATTTTTCAGTTTGAAACCTTGATTTTCACATGACTCTGTTTTTTGCTCAGATCAACATGGCCGTTATTGTACTATTTCTACCTTAGTTGTTGTCTTTACGGATGCTAATTCTGCTTGTAAACAAACATGATGCATATGTCATCAGTCGTGTAACTGTGGTTGTAAAGTAGCTTAATTAAAGATCCATTCAATACATGACCTTTTCCACTTACCTCAAGCACTTTCCATGCTTTCCCTTAATGAATGAATGAATTATGCAGTAACCTAGGCTCAGCCAACAAAAGCCTTTTGCTGCCTAATGTGTTTGCCTAAATAGCAGTGAAGAGCAAGCCTACCTTTAAGTGGATAAGGTACCTCTGTTCAGCTTGCAGTAAGTGTCTAGTTTAATTTAATTCAATAATCCTGATAAATGAAATAAATCCCTTTTGGGACATCCATTCCTTGAGTAGTGAGATAATATAAAATGAGGTTCACGGAAGAAAAAATTAGGACATTATGGTTGATTGAGCTTTTACAAAAAGCAGAAATATTAATACGGAGATATTCTTTATGTTTATAATTTTGCAATAATGAATGAAGGCATCCATGTGGAAAACAATCAGAGCTCAAAATGGATGACAGTGATTGTGAGGCTTAGTGAAAGAATGCATTAGCATTTTCATACACTCCCAATGCAAATTGTTTCACTTAAACTTTTTAAATAGCATTTTGTGTTCTGACTTAATTTTAATAAGTTTGTAGATAAGAAAGCATACGCACAGACTTGAAAGGCAGATCGCGAGTCGCTGCAAACACATTTATTCAACGTTTGATTCATGAGAGGAAAGAGGAAAATTGAAAAGAATGAAAGAACATGATCTTCTCTGAGAAATAATACACTTTGTGCTGAATCAAGATTATTTAAATATAATATCCATATCAAACATTAATTTGAATTCAGTATAGATGCTTGTATAATTGAATGAGCAACTCACCTCAAATTAAGGAGGCCTTGCGTGGAAGTTAGTCATCATTATACTGAGAATGCTTTTCTTTTTCTTCTTTTTTTGTCATTTCAGTTTGACTAAATTGCATCTAAAGAATATATTTTGGACATTATATTTGTTTGTTCTAAATAACATTAAGTTTGTTTGCATCTGACTCAGCCAAATGACTGAAGAATTTAGCACAGACCCTATAAACTACATAATTATGAAGTGTAGCTCATGGAACAGAAGCCATTTGTTTACTTTAATAAAACTTGAATGTGTATATAGCAAATGCAAAGTGATTTTAAGCAATAATTTAAGCTCGTAAAAGCAATAACTTTAATGAGCTTTAAGCTGCCAATTGTTAAAACAGCACCACCAAATCTTCTGATCATTTGGTAAACATCAAGAACATTTTAATTCATTAACTGTGTGTTCTAATCTCAGTGAACTCAGCCATGATCTCACTCTGAATAATGGACTCACAGTGTTTGAGTCTGATATTCCTGTGCATTACCACACTGAACTAGAGCTGCACAATATACTGTTTTAACATTGACATCATAATGTATGTGTACGCAATAGGCACACCGCAGGTCCTGCAATTATTTTTATTATATATATATATATATAATTACTTTCATTGATTTTAGTTTTTGATTTAAAAAAAAAAAATTCTATTTATTCATTTCATATTTATTTATCTTTAATTATTAATTTTATTTAATTATTACAACATTATTACTACAAGAAGGATGGCATTGAAACGTATGTTCTGTGTCGACCGCTAATCTATTTGACCGTTTGCGTCAGCACCACTCAGCTGTTATATACTCCTGAGTATTTTTTTCATATCGCAATATATATCGCAGGTTTTAAAAAATTCCAATATCAGGTTTTTCTAATATCATGCAGCGCTATAATGAAGTGTTTTAATTTAACCCTTCCGTCACATACCTATCAGTTGTTTCCGGTGACTGCAGCCTCTTGTAAGTCAAATTGATTGAGTTGTCCTTGAACATCTGTTGTTCAGCCAAGCCTCAAAGGTAATCCTGCTAATGGCCCTCTAAGCTATCCACATAAACACACACATAAATAAAAATGTTTCCAAAGAGATTTGGTCATTGACTCGCTGCTAATCAATTCTGGAGCCGCATCTGTTGATGAAGGTTTGGGAAGTACAGAGCAAGATATATGTAACGATCAATGGCTGGCACTGGGTTGGCTGAGCAATGAGTGACAGTCACAGCTCCACTGGGAGTCAACATTTACACACAGATGGACCGGGCCTGTTGGATGTCTTGGCAAAAGCCTGCTGTACACACACAAACACTGAAAGACGGACCGACAGAATGTTGTCCATCAATGACACAAGACGGAAAAATTACGGGCTTGTGTGAAGTGGAGTCAGGAAAGTGAAGAAGTGGCATTCAATAATTAGAGTTGCAAAGCTCTGACACAGACAGATATGACGACTGCTGGAAACATGCCACTCCACAACGCCACAGTTTCAAGACTGTGGACAAAAGAGGGAACATGCCCACTAGACAGCGATGCGAACTCTGTGCCACAGCACTCATTCACTAAGTGTGTGTTCTAGGGCATTAACTAAAATGTCGAATAGTCGACACGTCGACTTTCGTAGCACGAGTCGACTTAAATTTGGAGAAGTTGACAAGTCACATGTTATTTTTTCTCGCCTCTTCTCTCTCTTGCACGTAAACACAGACCAGATACAAACAAGACACCTGCAGGTAAGACAGTTGTGGTGGGCTAACAAAACACACATCACATGTGTGGAAATACTTCATTTTAGATGAAAAAAAACCGCCATCTGAAGACGTATCTGTTAACCTGAGTGATACGAGCAGCATTAGCTAGCTAACCTGTGTGATAAGTAGCGCTGCATGAAGACAACACGCTCTTTTTTTCCTCCAAACACATGATATGGACAGTGTTGTGTTCCTCTTGTTGGCCTTAAACTTATTACACGTAATATAAAAAGTGAGGATGTGTGACAGACGTGTGGACAGTCCAGTTTTAGAGCCGTGGGTCCAGACCAAATGCAGACATATGTTCACCGACTGATGTTCAGTTACATTTAACAGAAAACTCTTTGCTAACGTTAGCCTTTGTTTTGTTGCAGTTAAATGTTGTTTGTATCAGTGGACATTGTTATGTTGCAGTGAACTTTAACACAAGTTGCTCATTACTGGACAGACATGTGTCCGTGTTTTTTGTTTTGTTTTTTTAGCGTGTGTCTGTTGTTTCTCCGCTGACGATATGATGACGTCATCACGACCCAGTCGACGCAACTCGACTTTATTGACAGATAAGTCAACTTGAAAAAAGCTGAAGTCGTTAATGACCTAGTGTGTTCTGAAGATGCTTGTTGGGCGTTCCCTATACACTTGATGTGGGCGGTAATAACCTCCAACTTGAATCATCATGACTGAAGACGGTGGAGGATGGGGAGGCTAAGTCACGCCCTTCTACTGGGTACTATGCTCGCAAAAATTGTGAATGGGAGTGAATGGAGTGAGTCAAGCTAAATTCTGATTCCTTTTGACAAGTGTTCTGAAAGTCACATATGATAGCGGTCAATAATAAATATTTGATGTGTCATAGGCAGACCACCTGTTTTTCATGGGAAGCAAATGTGTCATTAGGTTTTATGTGGGCTTAGTAAGAGACTACAATAGTGGAGTATGTGACGTCACGCTCAGCTGTGGTGTGGAGCCTGTGGTGGCGTCACATACGCACGAGGGGTGTAGTCCAAATTATGAATGGGATTTATTCGCAAATGAATCAGCCGTTGATTAACAGAAACAGTTGAAACACACATCAATAAATATCATGTATTATGAGGTACAACATGTGTGTGATTCAGGTCACATGACAAACCAGAAACCATTTTAGCATTTTATTTTCTATTGAATGCCATTGACAGAAACCATTTTAGCATTTTATTTTCTATTGAATGCCATTGAGTAATTTTCCGATCTCAGGCCCCATGAGCCTCCTGGAAGGGGCGGAGACTTAAGATCCCCACAGTCGTGCCCCCTGCGTATTATTGCATAGTCGCCTCACGTTGTGCTCGCGCTCAACAGATTCATATGCTGGTGATCCACGAGACAACGGTGTGAACTCCTCCCCTATTCATTTCTCTGAGAAGCAAATAGCTGGGTTTCGTTTGACGTAGACGTGACGTCGACGTAAGGCGCGAAAAATTAGCGGAGGTCGGAAGTGAGAAAGATAAGCACAAAGACAAAGCCTAGTCAAAGCGTAAAATGCCTATGTATTGTTATGTTTATGGATGCTCCAGTAGATCGAGCCGGGAAACCGACAAATGGTATTTTAGGGTACCAAAAATCGCCTAACGAATAGGAGAACAATAGAGAAAGCTTACAGAAAAACGTTGGAAAAAATGCATTTTAAATCTCCGTCTTCAATCTAGAGGAGTCCCTCAATGCTCGTGTCTGCAGCGACCACTTCGTCAGAGGTAATATTGTGTTTGCAAACGAACTTATTAGCATTAGATTGTCGTTAAATTCTCTTTTACTTAGTGATTTAAAGTTACCAGTAGTCTAATGTATGACTTGATTGGGATGATGAAGAGTCGGAGGTCTGGGCTCCGACAGTCAAACTCGGTTACGAACGAAAGCCAAAATTGGAATCTGCTGTCAAACGTGAGAAAAGGATGAAGCTTAAGACAGAACAACATCAACGTTTGCAATGGGTAAAGGTGATTTTGGATCTGCAACAGACGACTGAGAGCACGGATTTGATTCTAGATCTGACGTGGACGGTGGAGGGCCCTGAACTGCACCTGCCATGTTTGTTGACATTAAAGCCGCTACCGCTAACTGTTAGCATGTTTAAGATATAAAGCAATATAAGAACAAACACTCACCCTTGGAAACACCAAACTGTATCCATCACGGAGACCTTTTATTCCAAGGTTGAGAACCCACCCGCTGACAAAAAAATTGTACGCCTTCATTTGCTGCCTAGTGTAGTAAGAAGTCTGGAGGACCAAGTAATTTGTGATATCCACAGCTTCGATAGTTGGCAGATAGTTGAAATCAGTTGAATACGGATCACGTCCGATATATTTTTCCACAAGCTGTTTATACCTCTCCCGAGAAACTGGGTCTAAAGTGGAACAATAGCTGCTCTCCTGGCTCTCTTGCGTCTCCTCCGTGTTTACTTCCGACCTCCACTCAAATTTCGCGCCGCCTCCGCACGTCATCAGAACCACGTGACTGAAACCTAGCTATTCAGCTCTCGCAAAGCATTCTGGGTACGCAGCTCAGAGCAGCACTGTTGCGGCGCATCCAAAAAGTTGAGCAGAGCCCGTCAACCGCGGGCACATCACAGGCGACTATCAAATAGTACGCAGGGGGCGTGGCAATCCTCCATGATGATTCAAGATGGAGGCTGTCACCGCCCACACCAAGCGTCTGCGGAGGGTTGCGTTGTGAATGAGTGCTGCGGTGCGGTGTTCGCACCGCTGTCTAGTGGATCACCACTGATAAAGTTGGGCTCTGCTCAATTTTGGACGCGCCGCAACGGCTATTCTCGCCGCGTCGCTCTGATTCGCGTACCCAGAATGCTTTGCGGGAGCGGAATGAATAGGGGTGATGCAGAGGAGAGTTCGCATCGTTTTCTCGTGGATCAACAGTATGATAAATGTTCACCAGTATGATAGAAGGTTTGTCGTACAGGGTATTTCTTACTTTACCTGTATTTTAATGACATTTGGTCAACTGTAAAAGTACACTCTTATTGAGCACGTGAGCAAACACACCCAGTAAATGTGTTACAACATGAAAAGAATATATGATTTATTTGAACATTAAGAAATGGAAAATAAAAATAAAACATACAGTAAAAACAATACAAGCATGTTGAAAAGGAGTGGGTCAAAGTTAACACTTATGAAAGCCCACCCTTTACTGTATCAACTTTTCTAACAAAAAAACACTTCCTCCAAGTATATCTGATACAAACAGTATATACATAAATACACACACACATACATACATATAAAATGAAAACCACAAGCAGAAATACAGACGGAAATAATAACAATACTCAATAACAATATTAATATGTATTTGTATAAAAAGAAATGGAAAATACAAACAAAAATAAACCAAAGGGAATAAAAAGGACCTGACCCTAATTACATAATAGGAACCCAAAATGACCCACTGTGAACACAATAAATACAGAAGTATTAATCAAAGAAAAAAAATGAAACATTCACACTCCCATCTCATTCCCATATTCTATAAGGATATATGGTTTATATTTTGTTTTAAACTGATATAGACTCCTCCTCCAAACTCTTCTACAGTTCCACCTACAAAAACAAATGGAAAATGATTTCCTGTGTGAACGTATTCTGTTTATCTTAAAATTGTGTTTCCATCTCAGTTGATACTCTCCATCTCCATCCTTAAATAGTATTTGTACATTTTGCTGTAAATTATTGTTTAAGCTTGGTACATGATCTGTGCTGTCTGGAATTTTAGCATATGTGTTGGTTTGAGTAGTTTTGACTGTAGGAAAAGTGAGTGAGTGTGATGTTAATAACTAACATTGTGAATGACCCATATTACCCTTTTTGAATAATTGTTCATGAATCAATTGAACTTGTGTAGTATTCTGCAGATTTGGTTAATTTTGTCAACTGTCATGATGACTTTTATTTATGAAATGATGTTTTGTTTGATCCGCACAGCATGACATTTGTTTTTGTATTAATAAAAGAAAAGAAAATTAAATCCACAACACAACCTGCTACTTTTGTAGGAAATCAAATAAAACAACGAAAGAATGTCAAGACCAAAATAATACGCATACCTTCTGCTATTTCAGCAGGATACTCTCAGGGAGACAGTTGGATTCCTCTTTTTTTTTTTTTACACCTATGCTTACAGCTAGAAAAAGATCTGCATATGACAGACCAAGCTGGGCTTTTTTGGATCACTATTCCTGCCAAGCAATATTCATAAATTTAATTTCCAATCTGCTCTGCTTTTATTAGTTTGGGTGTTATTAAATGAGATTGCTTCATCTTAATATAATATATTTCCAGAGCCTGCAAATGTGGCTTGGAGTTGATATTCAAATTCAATAACATGGCCTGTACTTAGCGCATGGCACTAATAAATGCCAATGTATGATGCATATGGAGATAAGGCTCAGTGTAGAAGTCAGAGTGGGCAATAATAATGCTGTGAAAGTCCTTCAGAGGTGAGACATGCCTCTTTCCAGCCCTATACTCCAGCGCCTGAGGAAGCCCAGGTGACCTACATACAGATATAGACAGGATGGAAGGAGTGAATAGAGGAGAGGTGGGTGTTCATATATTCTTAGATTTTATTAACTAGATGATACAAATCCCTGAAGAATGTATATAGCAGTTTTAATACAGTACGACACTGAGATGAATCACAAAAGTGACCAACCTTGAACCATTGCACCTTTGACATCATATCTATAGTATCTCTGATTGGAAACTTATGGAGAGGAGAAAGTCGTACAAATGACCGAGGAGTTACAGTATATTTCAATAGCCTCAGTGTCTCATGTATTTGTCCCTGCAGGGTTAAAAGTTGACTACTCTATTTTTTTTTTCCTCTATTTTATCACTGGAACCTAACAACTGCTCTTGCAAAGGTTGCAGCTTAGGAAGCTTAGCTGCAGCAGCGAGTGACCTTTACTTTTATTATGAATATTTCTATTTCATCATTATTATAGAGTGAAATCTATGCATATGATCAGCACAATGGATTTCTTTTTCATTAGTTGTGTAAAATGCCAGTCAGTGAACGGAGGGGCAGCCGGGGCTGAGTGCCAGATTACCTCCCTCCCCCACTGGAGGGATCTGACAATTGGAATTAATATGCGTGAAGCTTTCCCTCTCCATTTGTTGGCTGAGGTTTTCTGGGCAACTTTATCAGGGGTAACATTATCGAGAGCTTTGCCGAGAGCTTCTTCATCATGCTCACATCCGAGTCTGCCCAACACTTGTCACTGTCAATCACAAGGTGATAATACACAGATGATTCTCTCATTTGGTTTAATAAAATCTCCAGGCTTATTTGAACTGCAGTCATTACAGCAAATAATTGCCGCATTGAGGTTTTAGCCAGGCCATAGCCTCGGGGATAAGAAAAGACTATTGCGATATGAAGGATTTGGCTGATGTTTTTTTTTAACCTTTACTCCCCAGTTGTTCATATTTCTGAAATGAATATTACATTTGAATCTGGATTTGGCATTTTTTATTCAAACTAACATTGTTATTACATATTATCTGGACATGGAGTCATCTGTTTTCACTCCTATATGTCTGAGCTGTCAGGACAGGTTTCACTGGGGACTAGCAATTGTCATTTTTAACTGTCATTTAACCCAAACTGCAGATCTGAATCAGTGTTTCTCAAACTCTCTGAAGAAATCGACTGCCTGAAAGGTACATATTTCATGTTGAATTTGAATTCTGGCAGTTGCTGATGCTGTACTACTGAAACCACAGCATATAAATCTTTAAGACACAAACAATCACACAAAAAAATCCCACTTGACCAGAATGCCATATGTATACATATTTATAGATATATGGCTCTCTATTCAAGTCTGTGCATTGTACTAGTTTACACTAAAAAAAACAACAAATTGACTCCAAAAATGTGACTTTATGTGATATAATCAAACGACAATTTTCCATGTAATTAAGTCACATAAACTTTAAGCAAGTGCCAAGTCTTATGGAATGTGTTTCAACCATATTAAGGGAATGTGACTGGGTATTTTGACTTTTTGTTTCATGATTTTGCTTTTTTTTTCCTCACGGTTTTGACTTTTTATCTTTTAATTTTCACCTTTGATCTAAAAATTTAGACTTTTTATCTAATAATTTTGACTTCACTTAATGCACTATATATAAGTTTATCGTCCAGTTCACCTTATATATGAAGAATTTAAAAAATAAACCATTCATTGACAGTGTGCCTTATAGTGACTAAATATTGTCATCAGCGAACCTTCTATCACGTGTCAAAAACAAGACCAAACTAGACGTAAATGTTGGTCTAGTGACGATAACTATAATTAAAAATATAATGCAGTTATAGATGAACAATAAAAAACAGACAAAATGTGGCTGAAGAAATAAAAAATATTCCTAAAATGTCTCTTAGTTTTTGTTGACAAAAACAAAATGAGATGTTATTTTAATTTTTTTAGCCGTGTATTTATTATTTATTGTTGCTGTCTCTCATGAGGAAGTCATTGAATTATGTCCCCACCAATGTCAACATCATGATTACTCCCATGCATTCACACACACACACTCATACACCAGTAGACGGCTGCTGTCCATACACTGGCGCTGCCTGACCCTGGGAATAACTTAGGGTTCAATCATTGGACCAACTGAGCCACAGCCGCCCCATTTGAATAAGTTATCACACACACACACACACACACACACACACATTATTAAATAAGTTTATAAATAATTTAATGTTAATAATTTGCACTTTACAAGGTTTTATAGTTAATTTGATGTTTTGTTTGACTTTTAAGTCAAGAGTCCTTATGTTTAAGACAATCAGTTGCCACAAATATTTTAAGTTTGGAATTAAATGATTTTGTTTTTGTTTTATGAGTAATCAAAAGCTTGATTGAGCTTGATTGAAAAAAAAAAAAAAATGTTATGTTTATGAAACATAAAAATCCTGAGGTTTCATGCTTGAAATTGTTAAGTTCACTTCAGTTATTGCAATGAAAGAAAGATGAATAAATATTCCTAGTAGTAGAACCTGAAAATATTTGAGTTGGCTAATTTAGTCAATTTAATTTAATTATAAACTAAAATGACATTCACCATAAACTCCAAATATATAAGCTCTCATTTAATGTTCATGTCATGAACTCAATAAAACTGTGGTAACTGATTGTCTCACTTGTTTTAGTTCTGCTAACGTATTCATGTTTATAGTGTAAGTACAGTCTATTTACCATTTTAAAGTGTATGTAATCTTTACTCATGTTGTTCACTGTTTACATCACATTTATAGAGCGCATATTTAAGTAATCTTTATTGATTTTTTTTTAATAAACCCTAAGTTTCAAACAATTTCATTAGAGTTTGTTTTAAAATATAGCTTAATGTTTATTAGGACCAATAATATTTTTTGAGTATATGCTGTAACAGTTAAACTAGATTAGAATATGTATCAACACTTATCAGCACAAAGGGCACTTGTAATGTTTGATACATATTTTAATTTCTAATATTATGTTATATTCATTGGAACTTTTCTCCCCTCAAACATCAAAGATGTACCTGAAAGTATTGTTTTCCACCATTAAAGAAAGACAACTATTCCAGTGGGTCATATATTTAATTAGCTAATCCAATCCTTCCACTTACACTCATAATTACTTATTAGTATATTTGTTTGGCCAAACAAGGTCACAACAGTTGATTAGAGAAACAGTATTAGAGAAACAGAGACAGTAGCAAAGACGAAAACTCATTACAAAAGCAGTGGTGTGAATATTTGCTCCATTGTTTGTGTCAGACACTTTATCTCAATGTCGATGAAGACAAAGTAGTCATGAACGTATTTGTTTTGAGGGGGTCTTTGATTTGTATGTGTCAAAAGAGAGTTGGTGACCTTGCATCACTGGCTGCCCCAATAAAGAAGCAGGACACTAATTAGCTTTGTCACTGAAGTGTACTTGGGACAATATACAATCGGATAATAAATAATGGCGTCAATAATTTGTATTTACTCTGAAACTTGGACAATGTCATTTCTGCCAATTAATGTAATCACTCATGCATTAAATTAGTTTTTTTCTTACTCAGAAAATAATTAGTGGTAATTGTTAGAAAATCAATCAATCAACAGAATGAAACGCCAGTGAAGCATGGTCCAAACTAAAGTTCTGTGTGACACAGATGACATGGACACATCTTACCCTCCAGGGACCTTTGGTGTACCGTACACTGAAACTGAAGTGGAGGAGGGGGGGGCTAGAAACCCTGGATTATTTTCATGTTTTCCCAAAGCCCCTAAAACCCTGTGTTAAAACTGCAAAAACTGTAATACTGCAAAAACTGTAATAAATGATTGTATTAAAAATAATCTTAATTAATTAAAAATAATCTTAATTAATTAATAGATAACTCTATCTACCTGTCTGTCTGTCTGTCTGTCGTATTTGTTTCACCCCAGGCTAGGGGAACTAGGGTGCAACACAAAAGTGCTCACCTCCTGCTTCTACAAAACAATAATTTACACAACTAAAGTCCAATTCAATTATTTATGAACACTGACGTTGATTGACAGGAAGTCAGATGTCCATTAAACTCCCATTTCATTTCAGCTGACTGAATCTAAGCCAATAAAATGTGAGGACGTTTTCCTCTGGACCAATGGAAATTCGCATATATCCACTCAAACGCCCCCTGCTTCAGGTTAGATCGACCTCCTGTTTCTCTGTCAAATTATTTAGCTAACAAACGTTAGCTCTTTAGCTGGGATGCCACCGAAACGAATGGAAAACTGAGCAGTTTCTGTGAAAATAACCATAGGTCAGCGGCTACAGTTTCCTTTGATTAGTGTTTTATAGATCCATATCAAGTAAGGTAAGTCACAATTGCTTACATTCGCTGGGGTAAATAAAAAAACAGTGCAGTTTGTAGCAACACCTAACGTAGCTTCGTACGCTAATGTTGTAAATGTCGTTAACTCAAGTGGGTCAAGATAGGTGAGACAACATCGGTATGCGAACACGAACTTTTTAAATAATCTAGACACAACGTCTCCAGACTTAATTTCCAGCTGTCATAGAAATTACTCAGCGAAATTGAAACTACCCATTACAAGTTTGCTGCATAACGTTTGCTAGCTTGGCACTGTAGTATCAAGTTGAAGTGAGCATTAAATGTAAATTATTCCGTCGCGAATGTCTTGAAATACGTCTTTTTTCTTATTTGAGAATTGTTAAAGTGTTGTAACACCACCCCATGACAGCCCAACTTGGCTAAAGGACAGAATTAGTGAAGATTAGCAAGACTTCAACAACTAGCCTACTGGGTGTGTGTAACTGCTACATTAGCACAAGGCTAAGTTATATTGAATCCCTTGATTTTTTTTTTTTATTATTATTATTGGGCAACTTTTATTCATTTCTGTGGAGATCTCACTGGTTATATGAAGAATGTTGCATATTTCTTTTAACAGTAACTGTCAAACCATGGTGTTAGCGAGATACGAATAGATCAACTTGAGTTTGTTTACAACTTAGCGTATTTGACATCAGCTGCACAAACAGTCGCTTATTTCATTCCATTCCGTTTTTATCTTGACAGCAACGAATGGCCCCGGCAACTTTTGTCGTGGGACCGACATAAAACGAGGGACACCAATTCCAGCTCCTTATGAGTGATGAACTTAAACCCCTTTTGGAGTATGTCTGCCAATACAAGTCGCAAGGTAAGGTTGGCTAACATCAGAAAAACAAACAATTAATCGTGTACCATAGAAAATGATGGTGAAGATGTTTGATCATGACTGAAATAAGAGCATGAAACACTCTTACTGAGTTATATTTTAGTTTAACAGGATATGTTTCCTGATAGGCTTTTTCCAGGTTGGTTATTCTTCTACAAAATATCTCTTATATTTGTGCAAAAATGACAGTTGTACTTAAACAATAGTTTTGATATAGGCAGTAGTAATGTATGTCTGTCATTCTCTTAGTATTACCTTCAGCTGAATACTTTTTTTTCTGCAGTATAGTCTATTAAGTTTGTTGTTGTTTTATTAATGTAATAATAGTTAATTTGGTGTTCAGTTTTGTAAATTTCCAGTCGGCATAACTTCTGACAACAGTATGGGTAGAGTTTTGTCCCATTGGTGCAACTCTATGTAGTGGGGAGGAGATGGCATTCTTTCAGTATGGGTGTGAGTTAATGTTTTCCTGCCTTGTTGAACAAGCTTTCAGAAACGTCATTAGTCACCTTTCACTTAGAACCAGCAACAACAAAAAAAAAAAAAACTGTACAGGCAAGATGGGTTACAATAAGTCACCAGTCATATTTATATATCATAGTTATATTCATCACTATTCAACTGGAAAAACTTTCCTGGGGTTGTGATTACTGTTGTGCACAACTTAACTCCTTTTACCTAGAAGTATGATAAAGTAACAGGTGTTCTGAAAAATGTTGTTGCTTATTTGAGCTTCATTTCCAAACTAGGATTACACTGAAACCTGAGAGGTTAGCTAGACATGGGTGTTTCTCTGGCCATTTGTCTACCAAAGATTAGCCTTTTGTAAATGTAAGCCTTACTTCTGTCTGCATCATAATGTAGCTAGGAAATGTTAATAGCTATGTTACTTGTGTTCCAAAACTGTAGAGACCTGACAACGAGGAACAGAGTGGGCATGGGGAGCAGAGAGCCAGTCCAGCCCGACTGCCCTTTGGCAAAAAGCAGCTTCCTGCTATTCCTAAGAATGCAACCCCCATCACAAAACCATCCTCGACAGGAACCCCGGCCCAGTCAGCCAATGGTACACACGCCTCCTACGGCCCCTTTTACTTGGAGTATTCTCTGTTGGCAGAGTTGTAAGTATTTATTTTTTTCTTTGTTTCCACATCAAGTTTTCAATGTTTATACTTGAGGTATTCTCTATTATGGTATCACTTGTGTTCTTCAGAAAAGTCTATACTGTTAATACCAAACTAATATGTATATATTACATACATATGTTCAATAATATATGATTCCTCCCCTTTTTATATTGATCTTTTTTCTGTCATGTGACCTGCAGTACGCTAGTGATTAAGCAGAAACTCCCTGGAATTTATGTTCAGCCATCCTACAAATCAGCTCTGAGTAAGAACCCTCTTTGATATTTTTAAACTTTGAAATATCACACATCCATGTTCACATTCCATTTGTAATATCCATCCATTATTTAAAAAAAAAATAGATGTATGACTTTACATGTAAGTATTTTAATGTCTATATTAATTCTATGGTTTTGTTTAGTATCTACACTATCTGATAAAGTATATACACTATTACACACAGGGTTCCTACAGCTCAGGTCAAGTTAAATTCAATACTTTTTCCTCTTTTTTTTTATGCTGTTTGAAGCCGACAATGTCCCAAAATTGAAAAGGGGAAAAAAACACCACATGAATTACCTGGGGGCAGTTTTACCCAACTGTTTATTTTAACTAGAACATGACTTTTTGGTCCAGTTGCTGCTACATTCATGAACCATTGGCATCAAGAAGCATAACTTTGAAATTTTGAATATATAATATATAACACACACTATATAAAAACACACTTGCAAAAAAAACCAAACTCAGTATAGTTAAAGGAATATTACACCCACAGAATGATGTGCCCTTTTTTTATTTCAAACTAACATGAAGCTTACTAATGTGTCCAAATTTTTAAGACTTTTAAAATTTTGATTTAAGACATTTTAATGACAATCACTGCCTTATTTTTTAGAACAATGAATTCAATGACTTTTAAGACTTTTCAAGGATCTGTGGGAACCATGTACAATGCTCACCCTAATTCCTCTTTTGTGATGGTATAAGTAACTGTTTTTAAGTATTGTTTGTATTTGTCTTTTTAAGTGTGGTTTGGGGTCATCTTCATCAGACATGGTTTATACCAGGATGGTGTCTTCAAATTCACGGTCTATATTCCAGATAACTATCCAGATGGGGAATGTCCTGTAAGTAGCTTCTTTCAAAAGAATAAAATACTGTTTTTCTTTCTTGGTTTTTCTGTGTACGTTGGTAGATTTGTTGTGTGTATAGTCGTATGAGTGGTGATAAAATGTTAAAAAAAAAAACTCTGAAGAAACTCTGTATTTAACACCTGTTCCACTGGCAAAATGTGAAATCTAAGGTCTGTGTTTTAAGGTGTTAAAAGTTTTTTCTTTTTTCTTTTAGAAATTAGTATTTGACATTCCTGTCTTCCATCCCCTCGTTGATCCTGTGTCTGGAGAACTTGATGTAAGAAGAGCTTTCACCAAATGGAGGTATACTACTGTGTTTGTGCCAAGCTGCCTTTTTTTTCTGTAATATGCATATTCAAGTGACTAGCTTATTTTGTGCAGTAGTATCCCCTACAACAGACCCTGTATGACACTACATACATACCTTATTTATTTAAATCCTACCTAGGTGGAGTTCTGCGCTCAGTGCTTTTCTAGTTGCACATATTATTTCTCTGAAAGAGGGAAATTTAGGATTTTGTGAGTGAGATTTTGTGATAATGTAGAGTTTATACTGATAAGCCACCTTTTATAATATATTTGATGAATTTTTAAAATGGCAGAATCACTGTATCCAGAATTTTCAAGCTCCCTTATTCCAAAGAAGTTAAGTTTTATTTGCATACCACTGTTTTTTTTTTTGTTTTCTTTTGCTTATAGACGGAATCACAACCACATCTGGCAAGTCCTGATGTATGCACGAACAATTTTCTACAAGATCAACACCACAGAACCACTCAATCCTGAGGCTGCTGTTCTGTGAGTTCTTTCATTAAATGAAGTCCTGGCTAAATAGCTTTAGGATCTTGTTGGGATGTAGCATTCACCTGTATTTGGTCTAATGATCTGACATACACTTCACTGATGATAAACACTTCAGATATGCACACTCACTTCCACTGGCAGAGGTGTATGGATGGACAAACTATAGATGAATGTCTATTTGTAGATTTTTTGACGGGCAGGGTTAAAAAAAAAAAAAAAAAAATCGCAATGTCAGCCCTAAAAAAAATTGTGTTCTTATATGCTCATGCCGTGCTAAAATAATAATTTTCTTTTGTCCCAAAACCCTGTTCAGACTTTGTATCTACGTCCATATGGACTGTTATGTAATGCAACGTACCCTATCAGTCTTACATCTTAGTCATATCTAGATGTTTTAAAGCCTGTGGAGATGTATTATGAATGGTTAGTATGTCTGGTGGTTTCTGAACATCTGAAAGAACGTCAACATTCCATTGTTTGTTTGTTTTTTGCCTCTTTTGAAGACATGGTTTGTACTGTTCACATACATCAGTGGAAATTGCAAAACATGTTTTAAGTACATGAAGATGTAGACATTACTGAAGATTATGTCTTGTGTGAGAACAAATAGAAGTATACGGAATAATCAAAGTTGATGGTGTTTAAGATCTATTGATTTAACTTAGCAGTGCTAGCTCTATTCATTCCATGTTTGGGTCTAGTGGTGCTTCATAGTCGGGGGAGGCGGGGCTAAAAAGTTGTCTTTCAAATCCTCTGTATGCAATAGGACGGTACTACAACCAATCAGTGTAATCTTTAGGATGAAATCGTTAGAGAAGGAGTCCAGTGAAAGTTAGGAATGACTAAACAAAATGGTGGATTATGGAGCTTAACGACTTGTCGCTTCTATAAAAAGAATTTAAAGGTTGCTGACGTTTTCTCACATTCTTCACTCATGTTTGATGAAAGGAAATCACCACCCGTTGTTCTTCTTCTATGGTTGCTTCCGCTTGTTTCTGTCTGAATTGTTGCGTCACTTTGTTACGCCCGCCCTCTGACTCTATACTTCACTATGATTTGTCAGACGGTTTCAGTTGAATTGAGCGTAACTAGACTACTACTGTAGCACATTACATGTGTTGTGTAGTGCGGCTCGGCTAGTATTGATTTAGTTATAGTGTCAGCTCATGTGATGAGTAACAGGTACATAACCCCAGAATAAAATCTTTTATATAACACAGAATCAAATTTTCGAAGAATGAAATCTGTTCAGTCTGACATGAACACAAATGATGCTAATATTTAAGGCTGTAGGTGGGCTTGATTTGCACGTGAATGAATAAATACATTTATTGTTAGAATGTTCATTAATCATAGGAGTTAATACATTAATCATAACAAACAGAAAAAAAGCAATAACCAAAATCTTATTTTTAAAAGAAAATTATTGCATGTCTTTGCGATATGAATATTGCACACTCCATTATTATGTTGGAAATATTTTTCGATATACTATGCAGCCCTATAAGGCACACTTCCACCCAGCCACTCATATTTAGATATTTCAGTGCAGAAGTTACTACCAGGTCTGAACATCGTGCCTCATGTTACTGTGTTGTAACATTTAACTGTCATAGTAAACTTATCAGCGAGTTCTTCCCTGAACTAGTTTCCATTCATCGGTTCCTTACAACAGCCTTTTGTAGCAGCAGACATTTTGACCTGTAGCAGCAACATTAATTGCATTTAAGTGTCCCATTAAGCCAATCCATTGAGTGAGCATGACGGTGTGAGAGCCTGAGGTAGGGCCTAATAATTGAAATCCTGTCTTATTAATGCCTTAAGTTACATCGCTGCTATTTCTGCTTTAAGTCCAAATGTCTGATGAGGCAGAAAAAAGGGCAAATTTGTATTTCAAATGGACTTTTTCAGTGATGGGAATTCATTGGATATATTCTAATAATTTGTCTTTTCTTTGCTGCAGCAAGTGAAATAAACCAGGGATGTTGGATTTCCTCTGTTATTGGAGAAGGGTGGAGGGTGGGGGGTATTACTATTATGTTTCCTTTTCCTGGTGTCTTGTGTATAAGTAGCTACGTTGTGCCAATAGCTCAGGAAAGTTACATGCAAGGGAACACAATTAAATATCCGTGCACAGTCAACATGATTAAATACAAAAATACTGATAGAAAAAGTGCACCTAGTGGCATAAACTATTTTAAAACCAGGTAGATGAATAGATGATAGTTGTTGCACATCTAAATAGAAATGTAAATGACTTTTATTATTGGGTCAGAAAAGTTGGCCAAGTGCAAGTTTCATCAAGGCACACATATATGATTTTTAATTTCAGTTTGTATTTGATCACTTAATCCAAGTGTTAAGGTCTTGGCACAGATATTTATTTCTAATGACATGCAGAAGTTCACCTTAAACACATCTACAGGTTGACCTTGAGTTGGCTCCATGTAGTGCCTTATACTTAAAATGTAGTCTGATTAACCAGAAGAATAAGAGTGAATTTTTGTTGTTGTTGTTGTTGTACTGCAGTAGGGTTTTGTTGTTCTCTATTTTATCTCTGCGTTACTCTTTGGGAAATTCCATTTGTTATGCAAAAGTACAAGGTTCAAGCTCCAGCAACACCTTGAAAATGGGAAATTTTCTCAGTCACGTTTGTTTTTCTGTGCATTTAGTCACTATATTACCATGAAACACTTCCTTGTACGACACTATTTTATACATCACAGTGTCCCGCAGTTGATACTTTCTAAGAACCAGCCAAACAACCCAGATGAGGTCTGCCCTTATTTTAACCTGAACAATCGATAACACAGTGCCAACAAAAAGTAAAAAGATAGGATTGGTTATGTGAGACTATTTAAAGTCAAGGTCTCAATTCTTCAAGATCTAGACCACAGGTGTCAAACATGCGGCCCAGGGGCCAAAGTCAACCCACCTATGGGTCCAATCTGGCCCCTGGGATGAATTTATGAAATGCAAAAATTACGCCAAAGATATTGATAATTAAAGAAGTTAAAATCATTTGACATCAAATTAATCGGATCATAATCATAATAAACGTTGAATTGTGAGAAATGCAAATTTCCTTATTTGTTTTAGTGTAAAAAAAAAAAGGGAATGAAAAAAAAAAAAACACTAGCCTGTTAGAAAAATTGTGAATGTTACTAAATGTGTGTATTTGTAAATCCACTGTCATCTTTTAAGTTGTGATGCACATGTATAAATGATCAACTAAAGCACAGTATTAATATTAGACTTATTTTTCTTCAGAATTTTCAGGTTGTTCATATTTGTTCATGGTATGTTCAAGTATAGTTTCTATTATGTAAGGTAATTATTTTTGCTCAAAAACACAGAAAATGTTGGAGTTGACATTATTTCTACATTTTTGTCCTATTATTTTACTTTATATCATGTTAGGCTGAATGTGGCACCTGAACTAAAATGACTTTGACACTCCTAATCTATATATTTTAGGCTTTTTATGTAGTTACTCTTAGGGAATGTAAATGTTTGACTCTTTCAGAGTGTAATAGAATGAATACAAGCTCAAACTTCTCTACTATTGTGAGATTTTATATAATTAAATCAGATGGAGGATCTGAAGGTTCTGGGGAAACCTATTGAAATGAAATGTTTGCTTTTGTGAAGCGTCGCTGAATGCTTTTACTGTTAACTTTGTATCAAAATGACTTTATTCTAGAGAAGCTTTTATATGTAATGCTGATCTTCAGCTGTGAATCTATGTCTCCCTCAGCTACGAAAAGGATGTTCAGTTGTTCAAAAGCAAAGTGGTGGATAGTGTGAGACTATGCAACAGTCATCTTTTTGACCAGCCCAAGATAGATGATCCCTACGCAATAAGGTTGGTCACATCCTTTTTATTTTATTTTATTTTTTATTTTTTCCCCCTGCCCCAAATTCTTCTGTTTTTCACCAGTGGTAGAAAATACCCTGGAGAATTTCTCCCTGGGGATCAATAAAGGTCCATTTGTATCTGTAATCCTAGGTTATGTTTGTTATGGAAGTCTAAAAGAAAGAAGGTTGTGTTCTCTTACAAAATGTTCTGCTTTCATCCATTCGCTACAGTTTTTCTCCATGGAACCCTGCAGTTCACGAGGAAGCAAAAGAGCGGATGTTCACGTACAAAGTAAGTCGTACCAACCTACACAAGTCAAACTTTATTTTTGTTTAGAACATTATTTATAGGTTTTCACAATTATACAAACAGGAACCCAGATCCCACCCACCCAAGGGTACAAATAACACGCACAGTATTCTGTTTAGCATGGTGATGATAATAATAATTTAAAAATAAATGAATAAAACACAACATTGAAATAAAATAATAGTAATAATCGTCATCATTATCATCGTCAAAACAAGTCAGGCAGAGACAGCAGACGTCCTGTCTGAATCCTGAGATATTACCACTGATGTGTTTTAGCTGTTGACCTTTAGTGTGTCCTTGACCTTTGACCTTCATTGCTCAAAATCTAATTGGTTCTTCCTTGACTCCATGATCTGACAGACAGACAAACGAACCCTAATTGAACACCTCCTTGGTGGAGATAATGGCAACAAAATAGTAATGATAACAAAAAGGGGTCTACACTCAAAAAAGTCAAACATTGAATCAAAATCTTCTTCAAATTGGACTTTTTATCTCACGATTTTGACTTTTTATGGTCACACATAAAAAACCTAGTTGAGTGAACCAAATTAAATTTAATAGGGTTATAGTTATTTTAATTTAATTCACTCAGCTAATTTTTTTACCTATTGAGGAAGAATTTTTCAGTTTATTCAATGTTTTACTTTTTTCAGTGTACTACCTTTAGGAGCATTCGAACATTAAGATCATTTCTGAGTATCTATATACAATCGGTACAACTGTGCTGCACCCAGTGCTCTACCAGACCACTTAACATATGCTGACGCTGTCTGCAGACTCTAGAAAAGGACTCTATGTTCTGTGAAACCGACCAGAAGACACAAATCCAACATGTCAGTTTTCAGTTGTTGCAGCAGAACACAGTATAATGTAGTTTTCCTTCAACTCTTTGAATCCTGAGGGTTTGGTGAAGACAGTGTGAGCTATGAGCACTGTGATTGGATGGACTGCTCCTGTTGCGTAACGCCTCATTTGCTCTCGTTGCCTTAGAGACGGCCCGAGGATCACCACAAGGGAACGCAGGTGTCGGGCCTGTCTTGGGTGAAACCTGGATCGACGCAGCCCTTCAGCAAAGAAGATGGCCCTCCCCAGAGCTGAAGCTGCACTGTCGGCGCAGCGACCACTAGAGGGCGGTACAAGCCTCTGCTGTGCCACCGGCTCGCCTCAGCTGTTACGTGAACTGGATTCCTTGAAACAGGGAGAACTCCATATTAACTCTCCACGTTATTGCTCAGCTTTAAAGGCTTCGTAGGCATCTTTTTAAAAACGGCTTTAGAGTAAAGAAAATGTTTGTATCATATATGTAAATTGACAATGACAAGTGGATGTCGCTGCGACACTTTAGGCTGCGGTGTGAGCAAAGAGCTTTGTCATTTTGAGTTTGGATCCATGCACATGTTAGGCTAGGTGACAAAATCTTTCCCCATGGGAGACAGACAAGTATAAACAAAGCAAATCTGCATTTGCATCCATATGTGAGTTCGGTGGACTACAAACCACTTGTTGAAATTGGCTCAGGACTGTTTGTTGCTTGTGAGAGTTGGAATGTTTCAAATAACAGCTGATCAAAACGTCCTCATTCTACTCTTCCCAGTAACCATACAGACCGAAAAAACTTGCTTTTGTTTCTATTTGGACAGTGATGTTTTTTTAATTTTACTGTGTAAACTATATTGTCTTACATAGTTCATAATATATATAATAAGCAGAGTGGGTGAGGATGGTTTTAAATAATAATGTTGAGTAAGCTCATGTATTTTATTGTCTTCTTTTTTTTTTTTTTTAATCATTTTGAATATTTTATTTACCCTTGACTCTTGGTTTTCAGAGGTTTGATGTGTACATATCGGATGCTGTGCTATGATTTGACTTCCAGGGACATGTTTGCATCAATGCTTAGATTTACTAAGTGGGTGTTGGTTTTCTTTGCAAATTTAAGTTAAGCTTTCTTATATTATTGTTTCTTCACAAGAGCTAGATATTACTGCAGGACTGTGTATGCATCCAACACAAATGAAATGTATTTTCATAAATTCTAGTTATTCACATATTTTTACGCAGCACAAAACCAACGGCATACTAGAGTGCTAATCAGCTCCAGGACTCCACATTTTCTATAGCTCCAGATGAAACTCATTTTATATTTGATGTCCTGATTTGACACAAGAGGAAATATCACCAACCCCTGTTCAATATGCAAATGTTTTCAAGTTAAAAGAATGTAGAAGACGGTATGGACCATTTAAAATGTGTGGGAACACATGAAGACTGTATGACAGTAGATGCAGTGTTGGATCAGTTCATTCTGGATCTGAATAGCAAAGCACTTAGTCTGGTTTGGGCTGCGTGACTTCAGCGAACACAAGAGCTGTAATGAGTTCTGTAATGAACCACTTCTTCAGTTTGTGAATTACCTTAGATTCAAATGCTTTTCTTTGAAATCAATAAAATGATCCAAAACTATAATTATACTTTGTGTTTTTATGCTTTGTCCTGACAAATTCAACTTAATTTATAAAGCTCTTTAAAAATGATAGTTGACTAAAGTGCTGCAGACAAATAAAACTGCAGTCATAAACTCATAATACCAGGAATAAACTCAAGTGAAACTCTTAAGAAAAGCAAAATTCAATATGTTTTCTGGCTGAAACTCCTGTTATGCAGATAAATGTGTAGTTTGATTTGAAACTGAAAACAAAAAATAGTTGATCAAATCAGTTTTATTTGTTGATTCCTCCACACTGCTGCTGTTTTTGTTCTATTATGCACCTCATAGTCATTACTGTATTGGACTCTCACTGTTATTGTAAATGGGTTTGATTTATATCTTATGTTTGATTATAGTTCTGTTCCTATTCCATTCAAGTAGCAGAAATAATGTGTCCACAATACATTTTAAAAAAGGTTTGAATCTTTCTATGTTAACATCCAGATCCTGACCCAGATTAGATTTTTAAAAAGGACGTATCATTCAAAATGCACTTTTTATTGTTTTTACATGACGATATGTGTTGTAAATTATGAAGAAAAAAACCAAAACATCCACTCTCCTTTTCTCCTGATCCATTTCTTGTTGAAGGGGGATGAAAACGCTCAGTTTTAGGTTTTCTGTGCCTCATATGTCACATGCATATTCATATCAATATCCCACCCCATCCCAGCCCACCTGCTCAGGTAACTCCACCTATTGGTCACAGCTACCTCTGCTCAGAGATCCATCATTATTCTCTATCAATAGTGGAGAAACACAGAAGGCAAAAGTTAAATAAGTATGATTTTTCTGTTACACAGTATTATGTGCTAAGGAAACATGTAAACAACCCAGATAGATGTGCCATCATTTATACCAAACATGTACTGTCAGGCCAAACCTCTGTGATGAAACATATTTTGATCTAGTTCATGTTTAACCATCTAACAGTTCTGAGTCTTTCTGACGGCCTGAATACAAAATGCCTGAAAGAGGAACTTCACATGGACCGAAGTCTGTATAAAGCCCCCCCGACCTTTCCTGGCCCACCCTGAGCTGGTTGTGGTGCACCGCTGCAGTGGAAATGTGCCCGGCCGGTGCATAAGCCAGACCTGGGAGGAGGTGCTGCGAGGGGATCCTCCCAGCACCAAGCGGCTGACCCAGACCCACTGAGGGAACCCTGGTGAATTTATTTTCCTCCTGTTAGTATATGCTTACATTCAGCAGGTTGTCTTGTCTGATCTGAGGTGATAAATGGGGAAAAAAGGGGGGGTGGAGGGTGGTTGAACCGCCCCAACCTGACTCCCACCGACTCAAACCCCGGTATGCCTTCAGAATGTGGCCCGTCAGGGAATGGGTCTGATGCGCTCAGTTTGACCTGACACTAGCTGGAGAGAGAACCGAACCCATGACCGGTCCTGAGTGCACCGCTGGACCGTGTATAGAAAAATCTGTAAAAAAAAAAACAAAGTGCCTCTGTGTTTATTTTCCCCAATTCTTATTCATGAGCAATTGGAACACCATGGACCCAGATGATCCCCCAACGGGGAAAGCGAAAAGTCCACATGAACTGCTCCATCTGGGAAAACTGTTGATTTGAAATGTTCATTTAGTGATTGGAGCCTCATTTATGTGAGAATGAGGGTCACAATATCCAACACAATTTTTTTTTTCTGTGAAAAAACCCCAAAACAAAACATTTTGATAAATTGCACCCTGTATGTATGTATATATATATATATATATATATATATATATATATATATATATATATATATATATATATATATATATATATATACACACTATTGTACTAAATATTTGTAGAATACTTAGTAATAGAATTAGTAATGAAATATTAATAGTTCTTATTAAGATGTTTTGTTGTTTATTTGTTTGGACATCTTTTGGATAATGAAACATGCATCAGGTCAAGCTGACCCAGCAACACCATTGGCTCTCCTGACAAATAAACATAACAGGAGGGTTAATGAATAATGAAAATGTTGTGCGCTGTAATGAAAAGGACTGACATTGCAAGGGGATGTATGGGACTAAGTTGAAGGCAGAATGTAATGTTGGCCACTAGAGGAAGCTCCGCGCCCACATTAACAAGTGCCTTTCCCATTTCAGTCCTGTTTGCACTGGAGGAAGCCTGGGGTCCATGTGCGAAAGTAAGAGCTCTTCTGATTGGCTGCGGATCGGACGCGGCCATCTTATGCGACCTGTCAACATAAAGACGTTCCTCGTGAACCTCTGATTTAATCACACACTCTGTGACAACAGCCGAGGGGGCGGCTGGTCAATACTCCCCCCACAGACCCAACTCCCTATGAATCCGACGAGTCAAAGTGAAATTGTGGCTCCTTGTCTTCGGGCCAATCACAGAGGAAGTCACTAGTATGCAAATCACGCGTTATCACAGTCACGTCAGCAGCGCTCGCGCTGCTGCGCCGTGGTCGCCAGCAGGAGTACAACTAACAACACACAACTTCGGCGATAACACTCTCGATACATCGACGCCCGGAGTTGCACTTTAGGGTTTGTTTCAGGTAAGAACGAGCACTTCTTTGGTGGTAGTGGGTTTTTTGAGAGACGTTTCAGACTCGAGGTTTTTTTTTTATTTCATTCAAGAGCGGAGCTGTCAAATTAGTGACAGTGAGTGTGAGGCTCGTCTCAGCTGTCTGATGACACACACCGCCTTGCTGAGTGTGTGGATCTTTTTCCGACAGAAAGAAGCCTGTTGACGACACTATAACTTATCCGTGTTACTTTAGCCCACAGTTCGCCTTGAAAACAGTCCGTGTCATTGTGCGCTCGCGCATAGTTGCCGGTTAAATGAATTGCGCGTGGCTCCGAAGTGATCGGTCCCCCTCGGTTCTTTTGGTCATGGTGGTCCTGAACTGACAGCGACCAACCGGGTGGAAGTCAGCGCCACACACTCCACTGCGGTCGCTGGTCCGATGCCAGGGTTACGGTGGAGGTAAATGATTAGAAACATAAACTTACTTAAGAATAAACTATTTGTATTATCAGAGGCTTCATCAGAGTCGACCTCTTCATCCATCTCCACCCCCCCTCTTCTTCCTCCCTCCTCTTCCTCACATAGGAAGCGTCACGACACCTTTGAATCCCGTGGAGCTCTGGCAAAAAAAGGGCACGTGTGACCCGTCTGTAAAAAAAACACCCGGGGTTAGCTAACATTTAATTCTAGAACCAAGTGTTCCGCGTGCCTTCGTTTTCTTTCCACTTTGGCGACGAGTTGTGCTTAAATGAGCGCAACATATTGGTGCTTTGCTCTTACTGGCTTGTTGAACAAACGCGCCCACAGCAGCCGAAGCCATTGCATGGCGAGGATGAAGAGGATGCTCCTGACTTCACACATGAAGTCTCTTCAGCCATGATGAAAGTAAGATTTTTCTGTCGCCCAGTATTATGTGCTAAGGAAACATGTAAACAACCCAGACAGATGCGCCATCATTCATACCAAACATGTACTTTCAGGCCAAACCTCTGTGACGAAACACATTTTGATCTAGTTCATGTTTAACCACAGTTTACCAGCTCTGTTTTCTGCTGCTACTTGTTGGTTTGTTGCTGTTTGACTGAGAGAACACCTATGTCTTTACTGCATAGAACTGAGCAGTTATCTGCACACTGATTGTTGATATTATGCATGGGCTGCACGTGTTTGGATGATGCTTCCAACGTCATTATTATTATGGAGGAAACAGCTGGAAGTCGACAGAGGCAGCGGGCACCGGTCTGTGCCTCCGGGCCAGATGGGAGTGTTAAAAGGTTACCGGTGCCTTGGATGGCTGCTTCAGGGTATGCTGCACTGATACAAATATATATATATATATATATATATATATATATATATATATATATATATATATATATATATATATATATATATATATATATATATACTGGAAGCATGATACAGGCGTTTACTTCAACATTCTATACACCAGTTTTCATGTGGAATGTGTTTATTTATTTATATTCAAATTTGAATTCATTTATTTAAATAAAATACAGAAATACAAATGCAAAGCATGGAAGATACAAAGTGATGTACAACAAACTATATATCAGACAGACATAGAGTAATTAACAAAGAGGTATAAGTCAGTAAAAAAGAAAAATACATTCATAAAAAAATAATTCTACTGACTAACCCTTCATAGTCATTTAACTTGAAGATTCTACTTGGCAAGAAATAAACAAACACAACCACTTATGTAGATGAACAGTCTTCACACACTTCCCTGAGTCTATATGTCTTAAAGCTTTAATAATATTCTTTAAATTCCTAAAGAATGCACACAAAACAGGGGAGACTTTCAAAACTCTGCTTTTGTGTATATGACATTTCCCAAATAATAGAAACAAATTAAGAAAGAATTAAATATTATGATTGTTGTGATCAAAGTAAGTGATGATGTTCTGGCGTTCTATATTATTATTATTTTACTTTCTACTTACTTACTTTCTAATTGAGACCAGATCTCACTTGTGTCTACACAGTAATAGAATGTGTTTATTAATACTAGTGCAGAGTCCTTAGAAAATGTGAGATTGTTTCCTACTAATGTGTTGTGGAAGTGACTGAAATGAGTTGAAAGGAGCAGAAAGAAAGGCTAGAATAATTAGTTGGGGCAACACCCCCCCCCCCACACACACACACAGACACAAATGTGTGGACCCACCCCCACCCAATTAAGCTATTATCATCATCATCATCTTCATCATTATTATTAAGCTAGCACTACATATCATGTCATCAGTTAAGGGACTTGCATACATGGTCATGGTCTAATATCTGCACAGTAGCTGCTCTGTCATTTCCAAGTGTGCTATGAGCGCAGCGCTAGCCTAATGCTATTAGCACTTCATTTTGTGGTGCTGCACCACAAATAACTCTATGTATGGGAAACTCTTGACCATGTGAAAGTCCATAACAGCAACAAGTTGGCATTAGTAATGCACTATGGCACAGCTGTAGCCAAATCAGAGGGCGGGACTTGGCAATGCTCAGAGCTGTAAAGTTAGAGTAATGAAATTAGTTTAATATCCTTGTTGTTGTATGTCATAATGGCGTGAAACTTTGTACTGCAATCCGCCATAGTACTGGAGAGTCACCCTCCAAATTTTAGATCATTTGGTGGAGTTGTACAGGTGTTAGACCTTCCACAGACAAACAGGACACACTGCAGACAGAGATTTACTGATAGATAGATAGATAGATAGATAGATAGATAGATAGATAGATAGATAGATAGACAACATACTATGTTACAACTATTTTAAGAATTATTATTTTTATATTTATTTATTTACCACAAAAATGTTGGAAGTAATTTCAAAAATACCAGAAAAACTAAGACATATTATAGTTACAGTTTGGGAATACGTCCATCAAGGTTAGTTTGGTAATTAGCATTACACCTATTGTATAAAAGATGTCATTTGATTTGTATATATTATAACTGAGTTACTGAACTGTGTCAGTTGTTCTTATGCAGGTATTTTATATGCCTCATTAATCATATTGTAAAATCAGTTTGAAACCTATAGGAATTATGGAGCAAGCATCATATAAGTGTTAACTCTGGGCAAGTCACATTTTGTATACATTTACATGTTTTTCCAGGTTAGTACATGAACTATTAATGAAAATCAAGACTCTGCATTAAAATGAAAATGGCTTCATGCTATTGATTGGGAAAAATGTGAAATTATATAATCTAATTAGTATTAGAATGAAGGTACATTTTCTCTGTTTGTTGTTTTATATGTTAAATACATGAAAATGCTAACAGTAGGATTTAATGTCACAAATTAGGTGTGAGCTCAGAGACGGCAAAAAGAAGTATAACAGTTTTTTGTCAGTGGTACAGCTTCACAATATTGAAAAGTGATTAAGTGGGTGAAATGAAGTGTGAAAATGTATGTTTAGCAGTAGTTTAATCTAGCAGCAAGTTAGCAAGGTTTTGAGAAGAGAGACTGACATTGTAATGCAGATTTTAATTGGGGCTTTGTATTTGTTCTTATTTTGTTCTTTTTGTTCATTGGGGGCCCAAGACCCAGTAATCAACTTGAGGATAGAAAAATAAATACTTCAAATAACTGGAACCCCCCCACCAGGCTAAGCATCACTATTTATTCATTTATTTATTTTAAAGAAATGTATACACATTATAACTAGTGATACTAACCATAATGTTAATTTAAATGTTAATAATGTAAAGTCAGTCTGGTCCGGCACTGGATATAGATTTAAATATCTGTATATTAAAGTGTAAATGTACCCTTTTCACTTCCTTCTTTTCTATTAAATAAATCATAGTCAAGCTTCAATATGACAAATCTTTATTCCACTTAAGCCACTTTGTGGATTCTTTCATTGACATTTATTTATTTATTTATTCATTCATAATTAAAGGCAATAAGTGTATTTCACAGTGGGAATTTTTGTTAGCAGTTAGCGTAAGTATTGTTCATACATGTTGTACAATAACATAATGGATATAATTTTATATTTCTTGCAACTTTTAACTTTTTTATTTAGCTTTTTTACAAAATGTCACTGATGGGCTTCACTCACAGCCTTACCACCAGCTTTAGCAAGATTGCAAGGAAACCCTGAAGTAAGACGCCATAGGTGTTTTGTTTTTGTTTTTTTCTGATGATTTTCCAAGAGCAGCGACACCTTTATTCCCAGTAATTGAAAGCTGAACTGTCAATTAATGTGGCAGACTTTTGTGAAAATGACAATGGTATTAGTATTACTTGACTGTAATACTGTAACTGCATTATGTGTAGGAACAGGAATAAAGGCAACAAACATGGTTATGGATTATGATTGTAGGCAAAAAAAAATAAAAAATTACAACAAAAAACAAACAGTATAAATGTTGGGGATAGAGCATAGAATTGGGTTTCATGTATAGTAAAAAATAATTGATGATAATAATGCTTTCTTGGAAAAGATAAAGAGAAAAAGACCAATGCTTCAAATAAAGAACCATTTTTATGCAAGTTTTTCAAAGAATAGCAACACTTTTATGAATTGAAAGTTGAACTGACAGGTCAGTAAATGGAGTGGCAGGTTTCTGTGAAAATAAGTGATATTAGTATTGATTGGCTGTAATACTGTACCTGTAATATGTGCAGAAACAGAAAAAAAGGCACCGAATTTAATAATGATAATGATGATGGTTATGGTTTAGATTTCTATAGCACTTTTCAATACATCCAAAACACTTTACATTATTGATCCATTATTCATTCACTCACACAGTTAGAGAATATGATTATAGGCCAATTTAAAAAAAGCATAGATTTGCATTTTATATATAGTACAAATAATTGATAAGAATTAGAGCTGCACAATATATTGTTTGAACATAGACATTGCAATGTACGTGTGTGCAATAGTCACATTGTAGGTCCTGCAATTATTATTTTTTTTATTTATTTGTATTTTTTTTCTTTTTAAAATGTATTCATTTATTTATTTATTTTTATTAGTCACTTTAATTAATTAATTAATTTAATTCAATAAAATATGTATGTATTTGTTTTTATTAATACATTTTTTTATTTGTCTTTTTTATTTATTTGTATTCATTTATTTATTTATTTGTTTAATTATTAATTTGATTTAATTAGTTCAGCTACAAGAAATATTACACTCAAACCTACATTCTGTGTTGACCACTCATCTGTTTGAGCGTTTACGTCGGTGCCACATTGTTGTTCTCTATATACTCTTCAGTATTTTTTCCCTATTTTGCAATATATATATCGCAGGGTTAAAAAAAATACTGTGCTAATATCGTGCATTTTTTCACATGTAACAATTCTGACAGCGTATTTTTTTTTGTTGAGTTATTTCTATGTCACTGTTTGGGGAGCATGTATCAGAATCAAAGAATGATTAACCATTTGTGTGACTGTCCCAAGTTTCTTCAGGACTTTGGTATAAAGAAAACCTCATTTTTCACTCACTTAACTTGTCAGCCTATCTTTCATTTGAAGAATGTTAGAAAACACACTAGTATCTAAACAAGTTGGATCCACTGTTGGAAAAGTGTCTGTGTCTATTTGTGCTTTTATGTATCTTGAGTGCATAGCAAGTCAGCATATAATGACTGACCTCAGTGAGTGTCTGTCATCTTCCGCTGGTTTGTGGTTGCCGAACACACACACACACACACACACACACACGTACACAATAGACCTCATCTGCCTGTGTCCCTAGCTGTTGAAATTCTATCAGCTGTCTGCACCTCCCACACAATCTGCAGTAGCAGGGCAAGCCGCTTTCATGGGTTGTGGGGGTGGAGGGTGAGCAATTGAGGTGCGTGTGTTTGCGCACAAGGGGAGGGGGGGTACAGGAAGAGGCACCTGCTGGTGGCTGGTGGTTGATTTACACCAGCTGCTTTGCTACACACATGAAAGGTATTCCTGATAGGTAATTGACAGTACCAGATATTCCATGCAGCCTGGCTATTACCTGGCCTTTAAACCCATTTTCTGTTACAGAGCATTAGGCAGAATACTGTATACAGTCTACACGCTTCTATCAAATGGATCATAAAATGTGTGATGAAGAGTGTATATTTTTATAAACTGGTTTCACCTTCAAAAATAAATATGTCTTAATTTATGTCTTTGCTGGTATTGATACTGTAATTTAGGAGTCATTTACACCAGGAAGATTGCGGCTAAATACGACAGCGTATTTGATCAGAAGTGTCTTTCATTTACACAAAGGTGAAGCCGTCAGGGTGTGAATACGCACAAATCTGAAGACTCCTTCCACAGTGGGACGTATTGAAGACGTACTGGGTCGTGTCTCCGTCTAAACAGGAAGAAACATAAATGTTAACGTTGCGGGCGTCTTTACGTCACATATGTTCACGTCACATACACTTTCATGTTTCATTCATACGCCGAGCAGGTAAAGCAGCAAACATGTCGGACAAGCTGGATCCCACAGATCTTCCAGCTGCACTAGCATTAGCATTAGCATTAGCAGCTCTAGTAAATGTTCAGGAGTCGTTTCAGCTATTATACAGACATTACACACATACCATATCCTAACACAGACGAGTGTACAATTACATACATCAAAATCAGGAAGGGACATGTCGGCGGTTTATCCAATCATATTTCGCCTACTGTTGCGTCCTCGTATAAACAAGGATTTCCTTCTGAATACGCTTCTCTAAACGCGGATGAATAACTGAAGATGAAACGCCACTTTTGCGTCTTCTGTCTTCACCGTCGCCGTGTAAATGTAGCCTTAATCTGTACTTTTGAACACAGGACTTACATTTTTCCTTCATAATGTTGTGCTATAACATTTTCCTCTCTGTTTGCAGGGCTGCAATGTAATGGACGTGCTGTAGCTCTGTGGGTTGTGAGGCTCATAGGGACCTTCTTTCATCCTGTGCAGTTTTAGAGGTTCCAGTTACCTTCCAGACTCTGCCATGGACTTTTTTGATGACCCCAATCTCTTTGTTGAAAGTTTGGAGGGTCTGGATGAGGATGGGTTCCCCTCGGGGCCTTCGCTCGTGGATGAGCTAAACCTCACTGCTGACTTTGAGCCCATTCAGGTGGAACCGTTAGGCCGGGCAAAACACCAAGACATGATGCCCCCACTTTCTTCCACATCTACCCATCAAACCATCCCCACTTACGGTCAACAGGTGGGTCATTATATTAGTGTTAAGTCACAGAATCCTATAAGTCATGCTTTTCCTGGCCCTGTGGACACAGGTGGTGGAGGTGGCGGCGGCATGATTGCAGAGCAACATGGCCAGTACCATAATGCCACAATGAGCCAAATGCCTCAATCCAATGGGTTGTTCTGCAATGGTGGCAGTCCAATGTGGGGCAACCAAGACCAGAACTCAAATATGTACCACCCCTTATCTCAACAGCAGCAACAAATTTGTCATCAGCAGCAGCCACTGCACAATCAGCAACTTCATATCCGACAACAAACGCAACAGCACCATCACCAACCGTCCCATCATCCACAACAGCAGCACAGGATGCAACAGCAGCATCTGCAACAACAACAACAAAGTCATCACCAGCAACTGTTGAACCATGGTCAACACCAACATAATATGTCCCTGCAACAACCACAGCATCATAACTTCCCCTTCCACCAGGAATGTCAGCCTCCGAATCAGCCACAAATTCACCATAGCCAACAACGGGGTCAGCATCATGTAGCCGTAGGAGGCCCCAGGCTCCATTCAAGGGCTCTACCAAGAAAGGCCTATTTGGATAGTAAACCTGCTTCTCTGAATGTGACATGCTTACAACAGCAGCAGAGCAGCTATCAGTTGATGACAGGAGGTCAAACAGGAGACAATAACTTGCCATTTCCCTTGCATTCATCGCCTATGGTTCACCCCATTCCCAATTGCTCTGTCAGTTCTGCCGCTGCTTACCAACCGCCTCAGTACCCCACCTATCCCGGAGAGCCAGAATTGCCCAGTCTCAGTCAGCAGTCTCTGTCTTCAGCTTCGGTGTCTAGGCCCTTGACCACTACTGCACCCCTGGCTCCCGCCATGCCTGATCTCTCAGGAGCCCCATGTCACTTTTCATCCTCAACAGCTATTATTCAACAGAATACACCAGTAAGTCAGGCAGAGGAATGTCCTTTCCGGGCTCTCCGTTGCTCTGGAGAAACACAGGGAAGCTGCAAGTCCTCTGAAATGTTTGGAGATTCTATGAGCTGCTACCCAAGCATGGCCAGCCAGACTCGCTATGAGCAGGAGCACCAACGCTGCAATGCTATCAACACAAATGGATATCAAGGTTTGGGAGACAGTCTCCTGCATTCAGACGCTCAAGATGGAGACTTGGAAGGACTGGAGACTCCTGACCTCCTGCCTGACCTCCTGCCCCAGCTGGAGGTGGCTCTTAGCCAAGAGGAAGAATCTAACTGTTCCTGGGCTGGTTCTATCCAGGAGAGGGGCCATGAGAGGAAACCACCACCTGTTGAATACAGGGAAGAAAAGGTAATGGAATATTAAAACCATTTGAGTCATATTTTGTTTACATCTAAAGCATTCATCTGATCAGCTAAATCCATTAGGTTCTTGTTCATGATCATTACAAGTCACATGCAAGATCAACGCTTCAGGCGAATTGTGGATTTTTTTTTTTTTTAACCGTTTGTAAATGTTGAGTATTTTCTTAGTCTACCATAATTCCCCCTTGTTCTTTTTAACTTGATGTTTGTAGATGTAGTCAGGTGAAGGGTAGCCGGGGTTAGTGTCTCTAGAGCAGTTAAATAACTCTTGTATTATCCTTGGTATCTGTTAAAAACCATAGTGAAAACATTTCATTGTTGACTTTAAGATCAGTTTGTTTTCTCCGTATGTCATTGAGCACAGTTTATCAGTCCTGTATATGATATTTAACTAATTATACCAGATAGAATATGAGCTTTTCTAGCAGCAAACATGTGACCACTGGTGAATTGGAGAAAGGTAGAGGCCATACCTAAGGCTTCTTTAGCTTTCCTAATGGTCTGTCCAGCCTAACCGGTCTAACTGCCCAGTGGTCCGACAGCAGGTCAGGCCTGATTAGGCTAAGAGTGGCAGGAGTGTCTTCAGGACTTAGCTGTAAGCATACTTAGGGCTATATCAAGATGTGGGTCAGGGCAAGCCAGAGGCACTTGCTCACTGCCTTGCTGGAGTGTGGGGGAGGTTGCATGCTGTTGTGGTAGCTGCCACAGTTTCTGTGTGTCTGTATGTGTGTGTGCACGTGTGAGTGAGTGAGAGGGCGGGCGAGAGAAAAAGAGCATGGTGAAGGAGAGTGGTTAGCACTTCAAGCAGGGGGAGGGGGGTTGGGGAGATGGAGAAAGCAGTATCTCATGGAAAAAGGACAGCTTAGGAAAGAAAAGGGGAGAGAAAGAGACAGAGGAAGAGCATGAGAGAGACAGAAGAGAAGCAGAGGGGGAGGTTGGGAGAATGCATTAGCTGGCTCTAACAGGCTTGAGGCAGTTCCTGGACCTCAGTTGGCTAGTAACTTAGCAGCATCCAGAGAGCTCCGTGGCCCACAAGTGACACATGACCAGCAGCAAAAACAGCAGATGTTATATCATGGCCTGTACTCTTGAGAAAGATGTACTTTATATGAGAACCCAACAATGTTATTTCAAAAAACATATGTTTTCCTGACAAATAAGGAACATTACACATCACAAATGAGCAGATTACTTTTCATACCACTGTGGTGAGGAAAAAAAACGTGTTTGTCATTGGCACCAATAAAGTGTTTTCTGGCTGTGTCTTACCAGACCCCCCTTGGGGAATTTTAACCTATTACAATGAAGTCAGCATTATATGTTATTTATTTTCTAATCTGAGTAACGCATTTACATTAGTCTAAATAATTCTTGATGGCAGCTAACCGTATGTAGGGTTTCCTACGGAAATCTTGCTAAACCTGGTGGTAGATCTGCTCGAGAAGCCTATCAGTGACCCAACATGGTTTTTGTAAATAAAATAAAATAAAAAAGTTGCTGTAAACAAGGTATGGTCATGCCAACCCACATGTACACTAATATTTATAACTATATGAAGTTGTCTCTATAGATTCTGTCAGCTGTTCGCCAGAGGGAAAGTCTATTCTAAGAACTGTCCATTCACTTCCATTGTAGTCTGGAGACTGTTTTCATCTGCACTGACTCCACTCTTATTTTGAAGGCGTGAAGCAAATTTAGAGACTACATCCCTAGCGATGGTATTTTCCCCCTTTATTCTTACGCATACTTTGTTTTCATACTAACTTCTTAATGTCTTGAGACAAAACAGGATGTTGTGACCATACGACATATCCACTCATAATATCTGTAATTTGCATGAATTACAGAATTTTGTTTATCCTATCCAAATGTGACACACAATAACACAGAGGTATGGGGCTAATTACAAGTTAGCAGTGGTCCACAGATAATACTTATCCTGTGCCAATAGGGTATTAGTCAGTTTTAATAATGAATAAATACATGTCAATGACAGAATCTGCAAAGTGGGATAAGTGGAATAAAATTTTGAGGTTTGACTATGATTTATTTAATAGAAAACATGGAAGTGTAAAGGGTACATTTACACTTTATAGATATTTAAATCTATATTCAGAGCCAGGACAGAGCCTGACATTACATTATTAACATTCAAGTTAACATTATAGTTAGTAGGGATGTGACTTTTGGTCCAAAACACTATTCAAAATTCGCTAGAAACTATTAGAATATTATTTGAAAATCGAAGGGGTTTCCATGACCCCCCCCCCCCCCACTGATGTGCATCCCTCCCCGCCCCCAAACACACACGCGATGACAGAAAGGGTAAAAGAGGTAGCCAAACGTTTACTGAATAAACAAAAATATTATAAATCACACAATAAGATGTTGATCTTCCCTGAGTGATTCATCTCATTTTCTGCATAAAACGAGTCAGACTTTTACTTTTGAAATCACAATAACCGCAGCCAACGCCATATTTCATTTAACTGTCTCAGCAGAACCGGGTGAAACAGCTGATTTCAGCTACAATGTCAAACAGATTTAACAACAATAGTCACATGAATCTACGCCAGGTTTTATTAAAAAAAATAAAATGACATGTCCACATGTTCGTAGTGGAGGCGTGTGTGCAGGCTCTTCACATTTAACCCAGCTGCAGAGAACACACGCTCCGACACCACAGACGTTGCGGGCACAGAGGTACGCGTTAGCCAACTTTGCCAGGCGGGGATATTTTGTTTGGTTGTGCATCTTTCATGTGTTTGCACATTTTGTCGATGCGGTGCATTTGCCCCTATCGACCACCGTACAATGCAAGTCAATACGGCATTCTGTCCAAGTGAAACACAATACAAGTAATGCAGCATTTGAAATTAGTATTCTGTATTCCAGCTTGTCACAAATATTCAAATATTCAAATATTTGAAAATCATGTCCCATCCCTAATAGTTAGTATCATTAGTTGTAATGAATTATAAATGTCTTTAAAATAAATAAATAAACAATGATGCTTAGCCCTGGTGTGGGGGTGGTTAGCAAGGCCTGGTGGTCCACCCGGTCTATAATGCACAGAGGGAAACAATGCCCATGGGTTTATTCTGCCCTGTGTTCTGAAATCCCTGTGAGCCAAAATGCGACCTGTGAGCTGATTGCAGCTTCCACTACAAGCAACAGGCGACCGTAAAATCGGGGGTCTACTTAAACCAGACTCATCCACCCAGGCCATTTGTCCATCTGCAAAGGTCCTTGATTGAAATAAGGGCATGAACCAGAGCCATACAAACAAGCCTCTCCCCGTCTGTGTCAACATCCAGCCCTGTGTTGATGCTTACAGGCTGACTGTGCTATTCATGTTCACCGATGTGTGAAGAGCCTGCTGATAGTGTGTTTGCTGAACAGGCAAGGCATCAGGGGATAGCTGCCCACTCTTCACTCCCCCGCAGTGGATGTGGCTAATTAGGATTTCCAGTGGTTGTAATGGTCAGCTACAGCTGTGATGAGCAGTTGGAGCACAGGATTGAATTGTACTCACTGGTCGTTGTACATGGAGTTGAAATTGAGTAAATAATGGTTTACGGGGTGTTATACATTTAATTTAAATATGTTTATGAATCCAACACATTTCATGAATCATTTGTGGAGTATTCAAGATTGCTAGGAGCTTCCTCAGAGGGGGTAATTTAAGCCTATAGATGCCAAACCCTCTTGTGAGACATGGTTTGAGCTTACAGGCGTTTTTCATGCTTAGGTGTACTGATGTGAAACAGCAGGAGGTCATTATGCTGTGAATGTTAAGGATTCAAGAATGGGTCTCAGATCTGATATCTTAAGATCTCATAATGGAATGGGAGACAGAATAACCGCTAAATCTAATGTAATACAGTGCATTAGTTTGTGGTAGACCACAACTTGTAGCATTGAAATTATTAGACCGCAGTTACAAACCAATAAAACATTTAACAGTTTTCATGAATATGACGTTGAACATCTGTGGTTTTTATGTGCAAAATTTCAGACTGAAATCTAGCATAGGGTACGTGACAAATTTGCTTTACAAATGTAATACTAGAAAACCACTCTTGAAAACACAGACCGCCAAAATCTAATCATTTCCAGATCTCATCATTACCAACCAACCCTGAAATTTTCATCAAAATCCGTCGGTAGGTTTTTGAGTTATCTTGTACACAAACAAACATACATCCAGACCAACCGACCAACGCCGGCAAAAACATAACTTCCTTGACGGAGGTAATAAATAATTTAACTTTAAAAAACAACAACCATAATCTGTGTTTAAATCAAACAATGAAACACAGTTTTTGCAATAACAAATAATATGAAACTGAAGAGCGTCTGATCTTGAAAAACAATAAATATACAGTTAATTTTCAACAATTAATATGCACTATACCAGGGATGGCCAACCCTGGTCCTGCATGTTGTAGATGTATCCCGTCTTCCAAAAGACCTGATGCAAACGATAACCCTGTCATCAAGCTCTGCAGAAGTTTGATAATGACTGTCAGGTGTGCTGGAAGAGGGACACATCTAAAACATGCAGGATAGTGGCTCTTCAAGACCAGAAACATGAAACTATGGCAGTAATGACAAAGTGCATTACTGTGATGCGATGACTCAGCACAATAATGCTAACTGTAGCATTAGCTGTGGTGACCTACCTAAATAATGACCTTTGTCACATTCTGAAAAACAATACCCTATTACCAAACAAATTTTTAAAAAATCATTAGGAAATGTGACTAATTCGGGTAATGAGAATCAGTCTTGTCGTGCTCATCCAGTTATAAGACATAAAAATAAAAGTGACTCGCCTTGTAGCCATCTTGGATCTTCTGTTAATACAGATGCATTGTGGGTAGTTTCAGCTCATATTCAAATTTCTATAGGATTTCAATGCAGTTGTCGAATATATTGTGATAATGAGAATAATGACTCGTGGACATGATCTTTTCTTGAAATATTATCAATATTTATTATTACAATAAGCAAAAACCAACACTTAGTGAAAGTTTTGACATATAACAATGAAATTGTAGTTTTATTTATTTATTTTTGCATTGTTATGTTTTCCCCTAATTCAAAGGCCAGAAATTTTCGTCTGGCCACATTTGGGTAATGAGAATGTGCCCAGAAAATTTATACAATTAGAAATTAAAAATAGAATGTTTTAAAATGACCTAGTATGAAAGAAAACACATTTTCCTCCACAGTAAATTAATGCTATAAATAGGATTTATTTCATATTTAACCACTAAAACCTCAGGGCCATTGATTTTTTTTTTTTTCCAGTTTCATAAGAATCACCTCAGGGTTGGCTGCCCCTGCACTATACAATGGCATAGTGTATAGCTTTATGGAACTTGCAAATACTATCAATTGCAATAAGAAAGGTAGTCTAATAGAATGTTTAAAAGCTTTGTTAATTTTGAGCTGCTCTGAAAAAGTACATGACATACACGAAGCTGGTTTGCAAGTATATCTCCCACGTGTCCTGCCACTGTGGCTAATGAACAGAACATCATATCCCTTGATACTGGAGTGTTGTTACAAGTGACACAAAAACAGCCAATTCATTTAACGTGTATGTTGTTTTGGTCACATCTTCACCAAGCTTGTGAAAAGCAGTCTCTGCTGGTGAAACATGAGTGAGAAAGTGTGTTTTTTAATCACGCACAGCTGTGATACATGTAGTCTTCACTGGAAATACCAGCAATTTTGGATTTGGTGAGTTTAAATAAAGTTAGCTTAGCCGTCATAGTCACGCTGTTGACGGCACGCCAAGTTAATGTTGAAAAGCGGTCGCTAATATTGTACAAAACAGAACTGTGACACCATGTAAAGAGTGTGGCACAACATCAGGCACTTTACAGTCCATGTGCTATATGAAACAATTATTAAACCAACAGTGTACATTCAGTGTTGCAGTCACTATTGTGTGTGAGAGCAGAAATGCCAAACTGAATAAATGTCTCTTTAAAACTGCAGGAGCCAGAACCACGGGCAAAAAAACATTTATTCCCTCCTTTTCCAAGTCTTTCCTCTTGGTCCGAGTTAATGACAGGAAGTCATGTTAAGTTGCTTCACTTTTCAATAGTAATTAAAAAGGACCACATTTGAACAGGACGAGCAATTCCATGTAAATTATTTTTATTTTTCTCATAGTTTTAACTCTTCTGCATATATTTTCCACTCCTGTATATTCTGTAAAGTGTACATAACATATAGTCTTTTTTTATTTTTCTCTTCATTTATTATCTATATGTTTCTACTCTTTGCTGTCCCTCTATTACTGTATGTCACTGGCTATTGTGACTTATCTTAAATGTCAACCTCAACTTCAAAAAATAAAGTAACATATAATATAACAAAATTATTGAATAAAAGTCATCTTGGCCTATATCTTACAGAGGTAAATAAGTGTAAACATTTTGTCATAGAAATTGTAAATTAAATAAACTGACTTCAGTTGATTTTAAATTCCTAAAATAAATTGTAACAACTATCACTGAAATCAATGAAATAGCAAAATAACAATCAGCCTAAATCTTATTTAAGAATTTAAAGGAGCCATTCTATTCATACTAATCCTTTCATTAATGTTGTTGTGTTTTCCATTGTTATTGATTTCATTGTGCATTGGTTCTATTTAAAAAAACAAACATCCAGATTGTTTTGTTTCCAGTTGTTTTTTTACGGTAGAAAAATGACTGGAGGTGGAACAACACAGTTTACTTCTACTTCCTCATACATGTCCATGACACGGTGATGAGGCGTCTGTGATTGGTTCAGAATGTGTGAAGGAACACTCCCCCCTCCCCTCTGGCTCTGTGTGTGTTTACCATCCCAGAGTAACATCCAGTTAGGTTTGGTGCTGTTGCTATTTTTGAAAACATGCAGGAAAAAAACAAAGCTTTATTTCCACAGAGACACATGAACCAGTTTGATCCAACAGTTTTTTCCAGTTTGTGCAGCAGCTTCTGTGGCGTCGTCTTCTCGTGTAGATGCTAATGCTAATGCTACTTTAGATTCAATGGGGGAGGGGCTTAACCCCACTGGGTGACGCCAATGTCCTGGTGACGTGGAGTGGACAGACTTTTTCTGAGTATCTGGTTTCTCTGTTGTTTTCTATGAATGATGGTAAATCCATCCAGTGGAGGGGACACACCACGCAGCATGTGTTGGTAACTCGGGGTGACCCATCACCATGGTAACTCTGGGTGACCCATCAGATTCCAAGAGGGGCGTGGAAAAGTGGTTTTCAGTGGAATGACAGCTTTAAAGAAAGTTTTAACTAAGGCTACATTTATACAGAGACATTGAAAACAGAAGACGCAAAAGTGGCATCTCGTCTTCAGTTTTTCGTCTGTGTTTAGACGAGCATATACAGGAGGAAATCCTTGTTTATACGAAGACACAACAGTAGGTGAAATCTGATTGGATAGTCCTGCCAGGCCGGCTAAGTCCTTTTCTGTTTTTGATGTACGTAATGGTACATCTGTCTCTGTTCATCTATGGTATGTGTGTAATGTCTGTGCAATAGCTGAAACAACCCCTGTGCATTTACTAGAGCTGCTAGTGCTAATGCTAATGCTAATGCTAATGTCCCACATGTTTGTTTCTTTACCTGCTCAGCGTATGAATGTGACGTGAAAGTGTATGTGACATGAACATATGTGACGTAAAGACGCACCATGAACATGTGCGTTTCTTGCCATTTAGACGGAGACTCAACCCAGCACGTCTTCAATACGTCCCACTCTGGAAGGGGTCTGATGATTTGTGCATATTCACACCCTGATGGCGTCCGCTTCGTGTAAATGAAAGACACTTGCTGTCGTCCTGGTGTAAATGTCCCCTAATATTCAGAGTTTTTTGTGTGAACAAAGGCTTATGATGGTTAAATGGTTGATGTCAATAACAGATGCCATATGCACTTGTATGGTTAACCCCCCCCCCCCAGTAGGTCTGAAAAATACCAGTGAGCAGCTAGATCTTCTACAGCACAAACACAATGACATTAGAGACTCATATTCACAATTTTATTCTGGTTTTCTCTTTCCAACAAATCCTCAGATAAAATAATTATACTTTTATAATCTTCATGTGCTGCATCGGCTGATAGTTTACATTATTGATCTTTTCGCTGTATTTTAAGGCATAAGACAGTCTTGGTAAAACCACAATTCACCTCTGTTTTCTGTATGGTTTGTGTTGTCTGCAAGTGCCGTAAAAATATGTATGAATCATTCAAACACACATTTTTATTTTTATTTTTTTAAACATGGATCTATAAAAGAACACATTTAACAACATATAAGTGTAACTTTACACTTCCATAAGCTTCATCAGTGTAGAAGAAGTAGCCATTCTTAAATTTACAGTGACACAGCAATTCATGGCTGTGGATAAATTCACTGCACGTCTTGCAATATAACACAGTGACATCTTGAGCATAATGTCAGAACTAGTAAGATAAGATAAGTTTAGTCCCACAAAGAGGGAATTACCTCTGCTGCAGCAATTTAAGGGAAGTGAAATAAAGTAAAAAATACAGTAAAAACTAAAATAGAAATCTAAAAATAAATGTGTACAGAGTTTCCCCCAGTGCCTTTTAGACCTCTTGGACCACCAGGCCTTTGCTCTTACACATTGACAAGGAATATTTATTATACTTTGAAGCTGTGTCTCCCAGATTGGGTTTTGAAGCTGTATTTATTGGGTCACTAAACTTAAGTATAAAATACATAAGAGTAATGGAATATGTGAATAATTTTTCCTAATTTAGGCAGAAAAACAGTCTTCTGTGGAACTTTATAAATGTCTGCAGCAACCACATGTGAAAAAGTAGAGGAGTAGCATCAGATGAATGAAAAGATAATGACATAAATGACATAAAATGTATATAATTCATTGCGTAATTGTAAATTTAGATCCCCATGAGTCACATGTTGTGTAATGTATATATTATTCATCTTAACCTGAAAACGTTTGGTACTCAGTGTTTTAAGACTTGATGTCTGATGAGACTGTACTTGGGTAAAAGTCAAACTAAGGCCTAGAGGCCAAAGGAAAACTGGTTTTTTGAGAATTGTGGTGCAGCTAGAGCTCATGCAAATCATCCTTTCCTGACAGACTCAAAGTGAAAGGTGATTGTCACCCTTATTCGTACTTGAGGCGTCCTCAGTTAAGAACTAACACAAGGTTCAGTCCACAAAATCAGGTTAGTGGGAGGACGAGTGACCAAAGAATCAATCAATCAAACTTTATTTACATAGCACGTTTCATACACGGTGCCTGTAGCACTTTACAACCCCCCCCCCTTTATCCTTATGCAGGTACAGTTAAAAATAAACAATAAAATACCTACATTAACTACATAATAATAATAATAATAATAATAATAATAATAATAATAATAATAATAATAATAATAATAATAATAATAATAATAATAAATGCATACATAAAACCAGCAGAATAAAAAATAATGTTAAAAGTAAGAATTTTATTAAAAGCAAAGTTAAAAATGTAGGTTTTCAGTTTATCTTTAAAAATATGAACACCAAAAACATGTTTGTTAGGGTCAGATCCTCCAGCCAGGTGATTGTGACCATTAGCATGGCTCCACATCTGGAGGTGGGTCCCTGGGCGTTGTGCTGTCACTGCCCACTGCTCCTTACAAAGTTGCCCCAACGGCATCAAAGACGGAGAGGACAGATTTCATTGTACAATTCTATAATAACAAATAAGTACTCGTCTCATCCTCTTTATCCTCACTAGGGTCATAGGGGTCACAGGGGTCACAGGGGTCACTGGGGGCCTAATCCAGCTCCAATGGGTGAAGCCGGGGTACACCCTGTATGAGTCTCTAGTTCATCTGATGGCTGAACATATATAGACAAACAGTCACTGTCACATTCACACCTATGGACAATTTAGATTAACCAGTTAACCAGTTAACCAGTTAACCTATCAGTGCATGTGTTTGGATGGTGGGAGGAAACTGGAGAACCTGGAGAAAACCCACACAGACACTGGGAGAACATTTAAACTCCACACAGAAAGGTCTGGTGTGGGAATAAAACCAACAACCTTCTGTCAGTGAGGTATGAGTGCTAACCACTGTACCATGTAAAGTACTTAAAAAAAAAACAAAACACTTGCAGCGGATGTCAGATCCTCAGGTCGACTGTTCCATAGTTTGGGGAAATAAAAAATGAATGAAGCATCTCTGTGCATTTTGGTGCGAACTCTAGGAACAATTAAAATCCTTTAATACCTGACGACCTGTAGGTCCAAGAGGGCTCATGTGTTAAAAGCGTGATTTGATTATCTCTTGACTGTTGTATAGATGCACACACACACACACACACACACACACACACACACACACACACACACACACACACACACACACACACACACACACACACACACACACACACACACACACTATGTATAATTTAATTTCTCTATGCAGTGTGAATTGGTGTGTAATCCATGCAGACATTTTAGATTTGACTGTGTTTGGAAGACGACACGGTGGTGCAGCGGTTAGCACTCATGCCTCACAGCAACAAGGATATTTTTCACATCAGTTTTCGTTGTGGGATTTCAAAGTATTACAGTGAATGAAATGCAGATTAAAGAGGTAAAGTCCCTCCCCTAACAGTGTATTTCATGGGAGATGGCTTTGGGAAAAAAAAAAAAGTGGTCAGGGAAAAGAGCCAATTTATTTTATCCTATTCAAATCGTGCTGCCATTTACACACACGATGTTCAATAATATAAGAGATAATTATACAAGTCAAGAAAGTCACAGTTTTTCATAATGAAAATATGACAATAGAAAGTTAATATCTAATGTTGTGTAACATGGCTCTGTGGATTACATCTTTCAACTCTTATTAGTGATACACCCCACCATTATGACACTTATCTGGGCACATTTTGCTTCAGAAAGGTAAAACAGTGTTAAAAGAAATTAAAATCCCTGCATTCTGTTCATGTTGAGTAACTGGAACAGACTGTTGACAGCGGAAGTTACAGTGAAGTCACATTCATGGAATTTAGATGCAGTGTTTCCTCGTGTGCATCATAGACCTGGCAGACCACCAGGATAACCATCACTATTTATTTATTTATTTTAAAGAAAACTAGTGATACTAACCATGATGTTAACTTGAATGTTACAGTTGTGGATATAGATTTAAATAGGTGTAAATGTACCCTTTACACTTCATTGTTTTCTGTTAAATAAATCATAATCAATATGACAAATGTTTATTCCAATTATCACACTTTATAGATTCTATCATTGACATTTGTTTATTAATTTATTCATGATTAAAGGTGAATAAAGTGTATTTCAGCATGTGTATTTTTGTTAGTTGGTGTAAGTATTGTTAATAAATGTTGTACAATGACACATAGTGGATATAATTTCATATTTCTTGTCAAATTTTAATTATTATTATTAATTCAATCTTTTTTTTTTTTTTTTTAACAAAAACATGCCAATGGGCTTCACTCACAATCCTTCCACCAGGCTTAGCTATATTTCTGGCGGAAATCCTGAGGTATTTTCCACCAACTTTCATGACTTGTAAAATCATCTTTTAAACTGACAATGTAAATGTTAGGATCCACAATGCTGCCATTTTAATGCTTATTTATTTATTTATTTATTACTAAGGGGGAGGTTTTACTCTTTTGTTCCCACTAAAGTCTATGAAGATGCATATTATTAAACAGCAGGTCAGTAATAACATTTTATAGGATACAGCAGTAAGATGTGTCGACCTTACTGCATTTTCATTCATCTTTATTCTAGATGATCAAAATGCTTCACTCAGCTTCTGCTTTATCAGAACTGGATGTAAATGGCTCTGGTACTGGCTACTTTACATAATGTTTTTTTAATTCTGAATTATTTATTTTGAATAAAATAATTTGGGAATAAATCTTTTTCCTTCGTGTTTACATGGAAATGTTAATTCCGAATAAAGGTTTCCATGTTCTGTAGTTAATTTAGCGATAAGACCTAGAGGTACGGAGGGTTATGATTGGATAGAATGGCCGCTTATCGCCAGAATTGCACATTACATATTTTTACTATATTTATTTTTATCTTATTCTATCTTGGTGCATGCTTATTAGATTTTTTTTATTTTATTTTTTTTATACTATATGTATATATATATATATATATATACTTTTTTTTCCTTTTTTTTTTCTCTTCCTCTTTAATTGATATACTATATGTTGAATGTTGCAGCGTTACACCGAGACAAATTCCTAGTTGTATACTACATGTGTACTATATGAACAATGGCAATAAAACTCTTTCTGATTCTGATTCTGATCCGGATGTCTACCGGAAGAAAACGATGGCATCCACTTCCTGTTTTGCTTTCATTTCCATTGACGACATGGAACACCAGATACCGTATTTTTTTTCAGATTTTAAGTCGCAGTTTTTTCATCGCTTGCCTGAGGGTGCGGTTTATTGTCCACTGACAACATGGATGTAACACATGAACACATTATTATATAATTTCGCATCTTATTTTCACACTGACAACCACAACAGGGCACCGTCGAGCATGACCATGTTCGTTATACTATAGTTATCTGAATAACTGTTAATGTTACGTTAACATACCAGGCAGGTTCTCAGTTTGTTGTTTATGCATCATGTAACGTTAGCTAAATGTGTTACGTTAGCATACCGTACACCGATTCAGCCTGTTGTTCTGTATTTTATGTTTATTTTAAATTGCCTTTCAAGATGAAATGGTGTTGGATTTTTTTCAAATAAATGTCCCTCCCAAAATATAACTTAAACTCCAGTGTGAGTTATATATGTTTTTCCTTCTTTATTCTGCATATTTTGGATGATGCGATTTATACTCTGGAGCGATTTATAGTCTGGAAAATACGGTACGACATGTGATTTTTGTATTTACTTTTGTAATAATTATGAAGCAACAGGAGCTCAACTGAATCAACAAACTAATGCTGCCAGTGTGAAATATGTGCGTCATTGTGACAAGACCAGGAGCATGTGCACAATAAGAAGAATAATATGAAGGAGGAATTAACTGTTTCCGTGTCAGAGGAATGATCAAATTCAGAATTAAAAGTGGAATAAACCGGTGACTTTATTCAGAATTAAGTTTAATTAAGTGTTTATATGGTCATCTTAAAGAGGAATTAACCTTTATTCTGAATTAAATAGGAATGAAAAATAACTCCTGTAAACAGACCCACTGAGTAGAACACAAACAGAGATGGAAGTGGACACTGATGGATACTGATGAGTCTTCGAGCCAACACGGTCCCCCTCCCCATTCAGTGACACTGAGCAGGTGCCTCTATCCTGCTTGCTTGCATCACTGCCTTAGATTTATTATCTGGCAGTGAATCGCTGCTCTCCCCTCTCCGCACTGCCTTGGCCTCTGAGCTGTGTCACCGCTAAGCAACTGAGAGTAGCTTGTTGTGCTGCTTTTGCGAGCAAGGTTGGCAAATGTACGCGTGACATGCTAGCTTTGTTGCTTCCTCCTGACCTTCCTCAGGTTTATATAACTCCCAGCCAACCAGCCGACCAGACAGGGCAGGCAGTACCATAGTCAGCCCTGAAATTTGATACCGTGCAACACTCCGGCCCTCACCCCTCTTACCCACATCCACCGCACGCATGCACATACACATACACACACCCCTGGGAAACCTGCTGCTTCTGTTTCCACATGCTGATAGGCTGTCTCATTCACACACTTTACTGATCACCTCCCCCAACGTCCACACACACAACACTCTCTGTCTGTCTCTCTCTCTCTCTCCCCCTCCCTCGCCCGCCCGCTCTGTCAAGTGTGCTGTCTCTTAGCATCCGGCGTCATTGGCCTGTCTGTTTGGAGGCCTGCCAGATAAGGGCGGGGATGGCTAAGGGTCAGAGGTAAACAGGAAGTTAGGCGGTCTTTGCCGTCGCCGGAAGGGGAGGGTTCAGTGGAGAGGAGAGGGGAGGGGGAGGGGGAAGAGAAGGGGGGGGTGGGTGGGGGTGGAAGAGGGAGGAGGGAGTTGTACTTGGACTTAGTGTGTCAGGAGCATGTGGGAACATTGCCAGCCCAAACTGCACAGTAGGTCTGAATTTAAATTATGCTCCTTTTATTCCACTTTGCTTTGGTTTCTTCTCTTTGTCGCCTCCTCGTCCAGTCACTAAATGGTTTAGATTTTTCCTTCAGTGGGTCGTGGGTGTGTGGGTGTAGTCAAATGTGGACGTTTCATTCTCTGTAAATGTGTGTGTTGTGTGGCTGGAATGCTAAGTTTCTTCTTGCCTGTGATGTGAGATAACCTCTGTGAACTCCCTTTAACCTTTGATTGATATGTAGAAAGAGCAGGAGGGCTACACGGCCACAGCGTCCAGGTTCGAAAGAAAGTTAAAACTTTGACGAGGAACGCATCAGAATCCACATGGTCGTACATAAAACCTCAGCGTAGTGTCTAACAGAGGAAATAAGACGAGCCATACAGTGAAAATGACCCCTTTGCCCTTGTGTTTACAGTTAACACAATGGTTGTCGTCTCATAGTATAAAGCAGAGACTGAAGATCTGTCAGTTAAGATAAAAATAAGACCTTTTTCTATGAAGTGTAATGCAAATAAATGTAACTACAATAAAACTACCAAACACAGTGGGGCGGGATTATCTCAGTTCTTTTTTATGCACTTTGTTTATGGTGTTCCCTGCTGCATAGTTTGACTTTGAAAGTATTTAAAGTCAAGACTCATTGTCTAAAGAGATGGCAGTTGGCTTTCTGGTTACTGATTTGTAACTTGAGCAAACAGGTTTCTGTCGGTAGGAAGTTATTAGTAAGTTGTCATGGACACCAATGTTGTAAGGTGAGAGTTTGTTTGAGTGTTGTGCTTGTAATTTCTTATGACGGGGTAATTTATTTACTTGCTGTCTCGACTGTTTTCATTTGGAAAGTTCACTGTAGAAAATGAAGGATGTCAGTTAATGAAATGAGCGCCGCACGATTCCCATGGCGATGAAAAATGTGGAATATTTAAAGCGATATCGTTCAGGAAAGTCATTTGGAGTTTTGTAAAAGTGAAATTATATTAAAAAGAGAGAAATAGGAAAATAACTTTCTTGAATGTACTGTGTCAGCAACAGTATACATTATTGCATTGATGCTTTCATAATCTTGTACAAGTAATACAAGACCTTTAATGTGCCAAACAGTTGATAATAAATCACAACAATTCAATAATTGACAAAATAATTTACTAAAATACACGACAGTAAACACTGTACCTGCCTGTTAAAAACAAACTAACTTCACAGCCATGTTTCAACAGTTATATGACAAGTTAGGCAAGGAGTATTTTTTTTGCTAAATAATATTTTTTGTGTATTTTTTTTATTTATATTGCAGTTTATATTCAGCGTGTCAGGCTTTGTTGAAGCATTTTGCAGCTCCTCATTCTTCTAAAATTCAATCATTTGAATTTACACTTGCCTTTTTTAGGGCTTAAATGGATCTGACTATAAAGATTACCTTCATTCACTTGTATTAATTTAAGTTTGTCTTTTTAAATCCACTTCATGTATAATTGTAGAAGTTTTGATCAGATTAATAATCCTTTAATGGTCATGCAATCATTCTGAGATTATGCCTGAAGAAGGAACCTGTATCACCTGAGAACATGAAAGAATGATAGAACAGTTTAAGACTGATTTTACATTCAGACAACCTATTAGAGCCTGACCAATATTGGATTGTTGGGGCCATTTTCAATATTTGAGGGTAAAAAACCCCTGATATCTGATATATTAGCCAATATATGAAATAAGAACATTTATGTACACAGGATATAATAATCTTATATTAGGTAACTGTAGACATGTGTAGACAACAGTTACATAAATCTTTATGTCACAAAGATAACTGACACAACTCTCAACACCTGTATAATATTCAGATATCGGACTAATATTTGATCCATATGGACCCACAGGTTATAGATGTGATATATTATTTTTATGAGAGCAGGTTAATGAAAAAGATGTGAATCTATATTTTATAAGTAGTGAAGTAAAAATAAATAAAAAAATTGGTAAATAATTCTTTAAAATGTCAGTGAGACCCGATTCCAACTACAAACAAACTATGAATCCCAAAAATAGTTACAGAAAAAATATTACTAACCAAAAAATAATCTGTTTTGTTTGGACCTTTTTCACAAAAAGAAGAAAAACATCAGAGGAGCGTGACCCAACTTCCTGTTAAACATCCAGACAGTAGAAAGCTGCTAATATTGAAAGAGTCTATTCAAGTTCCTGAAGAAATTTGACACCTTTAACATTTGCGGATATTGGGAGAATCATGGAGGAACATTCACTAATGTAACCGATTTATTAAAAAAAAAAAAAAAAAAAAAAAGTGTAAATGTAAGGAGAGAGAGCCCTGGTGCTAATGCTACTGAACTGATAACTACGACCACAAATCATTACTATATCCACTTATACCTACGACTAGGCTTATAGGGTTATGTATGGATAGTATAGAGGACATGGACTATTTCACTATTTTATATTTGTTGTTTGTATATTTGTTCAAGTCAACGTCTCGTTAGCATAATGTTAACGTTGGCCGAATGCTATCATAATCCATTCACAGTTTTCTCTGGCAGTGTGTGTTTATGTTGGTGTTTGTTTGTAATAATGTCTAATGTAGTAAACGGGCAGGTTTTTGTGAGTGTTAGATGCTACCCATGGCAAACGAAAAAAAGTGGAGCCTCACAAACTCCAGGTTTGATCAGTGTTTATACATTTACTGTGACTTACTGCTGTTGTAGTAACTACTGTTCACTGGCTGCAGTTCTATGCCTATTTCAACTCTTTTCTTCCAATGCTACTGTTGTTTACTGCTGACACTGATGCACTGGCATCTAAAGGCTAAAGATCCTATCTACAGTTTAAGGACAACATTACTTACTTGTGTTCACCATAACATTCAAAACAATGACGATTTTGTTTATCTCAACTCATATGGACGTTAACAGCTGCCGTTTTTGACACCGTTCATATACTGGCTCCTTTTTCCTGTAGGAATATAATCATTCCAAGAAAAATGCTAGAGACAGACTGTGGTTTCAAACAGTCTTCCCCAGGATGTAGTGTTCTGATGTGAAGCGTCTGCTGCAGACATAAGTGGTCCTTTTTTTTAATTATAAAACACGGCCCTTCATAACGCTGAATAGCCGGGAGCCGTTTTCGTCTAGCTTCTCCGTTAATAGGGAAGGAGTGGAATGAAATATATAACTGCTTCTGGACATTACAAGAACATCCCAGTATGTTACAATAACTTTTGGTCATTGCTGTCACCTTTGCCATTTCAGTTTTGCCGGTGCGGAAGTAGGGTTACGCTCCTCTGACGTATGCCCGGTGCGAAATGCGGAAGTTGTGATAAAGGTCCATTGCTACAACTTCCCATGTAGAGTAAGGACTAAACTGAGCATGTGCAGAGGGAATTAGGTTAGTCCAAAGTTATTCCTGATTGAAACAATTACAAGTGTTAGAACTGACCCAGGTTCCCACTGGTCCCAGTCGTAGCAGTTTGTGATTTCATGTGTGTGTGGGTGATGTTGTGATGGTCAAAGCAGAAGTAAAAGCAGAACTGACAGACTTGACTCTAACTAACTACATTACAGACAGTAACTCCGCAGCAAAAAAAAAAAAAAAAACCCTAATAACTCTGCTCTGTATTGTCCGATTCTGAGACTGAAATCCTATAATCTGCCTGATTGATCGGCCGGTATCTCATCAAGCGATGCTCCCCATCGAATTGAACTCCCTATCACTACCGAGCATGCGCATGACCACCGTGCCCCCACAGGGTCATCACAGGTCAAATGCTCATCAATAGGAGCTTGTGTGAATTAAGTTATCAATAATCTCTGTGGTCAACAGCGGGGGTCTCTAACTGATAGAACACCAGCCGATTAATTGGTCGAGCTCTAGAAAATGGTAAAATTATTTGTATTTTGTGCCGATATTTTGCTGTCTTCATGTTTATTCAAATTTTAAGCTGAAATTTTGGATAGTGAATTTCATCACTACTGTTATTTTTGAAGTACGGCCTCTTGAGAATCATATGTTTGAAAGTGCTGCTCCATACAAGTCTGTAATTCTGCGTAAAAAGTGATAGCTGCCAAGGTTCGTGATTAAAATGAAGCTGTGTAATCTATCAATGTATTGATTTATCTAGAGCAGAGGTGCTTATGAGCTGCTTTTAAAATGAATCAAAGTGATCTACAGCACCTACACTGCAATTAATAATAATAATAATAATAATAATAATAATAATAAATATACATTAACATACAACAAAAAAGGCTTATTAAGTCTAATAGGGCAAATGATTAAATACGAATTGATAAATAAAGAAAAGCAGTCATATTCACAGTCACATAATGGATCTGTATTTAATAATGACTTATATATGATGGTGTTATCATATCCCCGAAAAGCGGAGCGTGGGGGTTTTACGTGCTCCGTCATGTCCACTGCAGCGTAAGGTCTTTTGTGTTAACGCGATAACTTTTGAACGACTGGACAGATTTGTCCCGAATTTTTTGTGGTAATGCTCTAGGACAGGATTACATTTTGGAGGTCAAAACTTTCAAGATGGCCGAATTTTGTCTGGCCAATAACTTTTGACCGGGTGGATGGATTGCCACCAAGTTGGGTGTGGTCATGCTGTAGGTCAGGTGCATGAAGTCATTATTTTATGTGTTGGATTTAATATACAAATTGATGAATGTGTGAATGGGTGGAAATGACAGGTGACTGGAAGCATCACATTTTGGGGATACACCTTTAGAAGTTGGAGATGACTGCATAGGCCTATTTTAAGAATGCAACCCCCCTCATATGGAACAAACAGAAAACCCAACATCTCTAACATTTACCTTCTTACCTTCTTACTGACAAACAGTAATTATGTGTGTTTTCTTTTTTGTAAATAACATAATTGTGATTAGGGCTGTTCATTAAGGATTGTTGCACACTGAGAACATGACATGTGATAAATAAACAAATTAACCTTAGACTTGTCATCAGATTTATTCATTAATCTGAGGGTATTTTTTCTGGAGTGGTGTGAAAGCCTCGGCCTGCCTTTGATATGTCCGACTTGGAGTATGACACCATAATACACACAAATATAAGAATGTTTCTTAATCACTGTGATTTAGACCCTTATTTTTTTTTATCATGTATGTTTAATGAAATTGTCCTGAAATCACTGCTTGATTGTGTTAGAATTAATTTGTCTGGAAGTAACGACGTCACTTAGTAACAAGATCACTCAGTAAGTGGAATAGAACGTCTCTGTCTGCCCCCACTCTTGTGTCTTTTGTGTCCTCTCCCCAACACCCCTCCACCCCCACCCCACCGCATGCTGTGTTTTCCCAACTACCCCCCACTGCTGGCTGACTGTCCCATACCTTTACCCTACCCCTCCCCAACTACTCTATGCTAAGTGCCTAAAGGGCTCTGCATGTTCTCACAGCAAAATGTCGCAGTTTGTCAAGATGTTTGTAATTTATGCCAAATTTTGAATCACAGGGAGTACATGGCATGCGCTTTATTATTAATCGCCACAACCTAAGGGGCACTCTAACGAACTTGCTAGGATTGTGATCAGGGATGTCTGGGTGTGGTGGGTGGGGTATTTATCTTCCAGTCATTCAACAACAACAACGGTGACTAGACGACTGCGCATGTTGATCAAGATGCAGCTGATAAATCTAGAAATGAAAGAACTACTGGTACTGGTACTGGTGCTGACAGAGAGGTGAAGGAACCATTCTAGAACATGGTCTGTACACCCTTTGAATTAAAAAAAAAAGACGGAAAAGTAGGAAAGTACGTGTAGAGCAGATGTTAAATGGACCAATCAGAGGCCTCTTTTCTTCTCGTCTCTGCGGCACTATCTGCGGGGGTTACACTCTATGGGAGATGCAGACAAAGTCGACACTTCACAGACGACTTGGCTTCTGAGCACAAATTGGCCTTTAGCCTACCCCTCCCCAACGACTCTATGCTAAGTGTCTCTTGGAAGGTAACTATGTCGACTCTATGGTAACACCTGGGGCTCATCACTATCAAAAGCCCCTCTGAGCAAACCTGGAGGTATCACTGTTAAATGAGTTATCGACAAGTTTTACACAACAAACCCTGGGCGGCGCCATTACCGTCCAGAAATGAATTTCAATTCAGATGGAAGTAATTTGCGCAGCGTTTGCTAATGTAACCAGACTTCGATTGCTAGCTTTGACAACCTACTTAGATCATGAGCTATAATGTCCAGTGAACATAGTTAAAATACTTTGTCTGGAGATGGAAGTTATTACAAACACACACACACACACTACTGCCAACTCTGTGAAACTGGGAAAATACGGAACACTACGGCAAATCCCATCAGATTTATAACCCTCTGATTTTTTTAATGAAAATCCTCAATGGCAAAATAAGAATTTCGTATAGTTTCAGCTCAGCTCAATACTGGATGATTCCATATTTCAAAGGACGTTTGTCACACAGACCACTGTAGACTATCAACCCATCGTACACATACAAGCAATGGTGTAGCATTAGCCCGACTGTCTATGAACATTAGTCTATAAGGTGGATATTGTTTGTCCCATCTCCAATCAGCTGTTTTAGCAAAACACTGGTAGCAATGTTAGTGTATGATAACTTCTTCACAATTAACAGTATTGACAGTTTCATAGCTAAAGTTGCTGAACTTACCATCAAGACAGTGTTCCGTTCGGTGACTTGTGTCCTCTTTGGATGTGGGTAAAGCCAGTGTATCCCAACCACAACTCTGGAAACAGGTTATCCTTGGTTGGTTTTTTATCCACAAAGTGATGGGAACACACAAAAACATTGTGGGCCAGATGCTTTAAATTCAATGCCTTCAGTCAGGCCCGTGATTCCGAGTCGCCACCAGTCTTGCGAAAAAAACCGAAAACAACGGAGGGCATGAACATTGCCTCTTTGCGGCAGGTTTGTGGTCAAAACACTCTCTATCTAACCACTCATTCAGGTGTTTTCTTGAGTTTTTACAAACAACGACAGTACACGTAGTTCCCAAACCACTTTTCCTCTTGAAGTTGTCCATCCTTTTTCTCATTGAGTCACTGTGTTAATGTCAGAGCTAGCTAGCAAAACTGGAAGAGCCAGAACAGAAGTGAAAAGCATCAGCGGGAGGAGTTCAGGAAGTGGAGCGGAAACGGGTCAAAAACTTGTCTATACCCTTTAAAAGGTGAACCCTATGAGCATGTCGGGGTCTTTTCTCACACTTGTGGGCAGAACTGACCTTTTTTTGCAAAGAAATAAACCTTTGTCGGCCGGCAGAAGTCTGTATTTTATTTATCAACAGCAGAACAAAAATTGCCACAAGAGTTCACATTGGAGTAACAGTGAGAATGTGATTGATTGTCCATCACCTATTATCATATAAAAGTGGTCAATGTGCATTTTATTATAATATATGTCTTGTTGGAAGAATGCCTTTGTACCTGTGAGATTGTTTTCACAGTCAGTTGTCTTGCACTAACTATCAGAGCAGGAAAAAAAACCTTATTTAATCAGATTTCATGCCGTACAAAGCACTTCTTTTCAGGATCCTGATTCCTTAGAATCAATAAAAAGGTCCATTGACAGTCATTCAGCACTTGACCTGTTCTCCACATACTTCCACTCACTTATCTCAGACATGGATCAACACTGTATTTTTACAACCCACCCCCACCCCCACCCCCCAGCTTCTGTAACCAGAAGTGGTGTTACTTTGTCAAACATGCTGTACTCTCTCTCTCTCTCTTTTTTTTTAGGCTAATGCTAGATATTATTTCCTAACTGGATGTCTGAAATGAGAGCAGCTTTTCATTTGAATTTTTTTTGACTCAGTCATTTGAACTAATCTACAGTTCAACATTTCCCCTGAACTTGCTGGGCATGTTTCCAACAATATGAGCTACTATAATTCAGACTGTAACTGGGCTCATATTCAGTGTGGAGTGAATTGGGGTGAATGAAGCTCTGAATGTGCACTGTTCCCTCCCAGTGAAATGATCTGAGACTGTACCCAGCCACCTGTTCATCATCCAGCAGATGAATCCTGTTCACAGCGATACGCTCGCTCACCTGCGTGTTTGCTTCCAATTGTCAAAGAGCTCAACTGAACTGAAAAGATGTATTCTTTTGAACTAATCAGTCAGGAACAACAGGACACTAATCAGATCCTGACAGCTGCAGGTGAACCACATGTCTGCAGACAGACGTTAGCCCCGCTCCTTCTATAATGAAGCCGTTGTGAGACTAAACCCATCCTCTATTCCCTCCAACCTCATCCCTCCCTCTGCTTCTGTCTCTGCCTGCTTTTCTCTTTGTGTTCAGTCCAACGCTCCAAAGAGTCTGATGGACTTTTGGTATCAGTTATCATCTGTCCGTAAACAATTTTTCAAGAACCTTCTTCTGGGGAGTTGTCAGTCACAATGACTTTATATTTGCTGTGGAACATGTTATCAGTAAGGTTTACAGTTGAAGATACTGTTAAATATACACTAAATACATGTTAAATATATACTAAATACTGTCAAATATACACTAAATATACTAAATATGTTAAATATATACTAAGTACATGTCAAATGTACACTAAATACATGTTAAATATACACTAAATATGTTAAATATATACTAAATACATGTTAAATTTACACTAAATACACTAAATATGTTAAATATACACTAAATATGTTAAATATATACTAAATACATGTTAAATATGCACTAAACACACTAAATATGTTAAATATACACTAAATATGTTAAATATACACTAAATATGTTAAATATATACTAAATACATGTTAAATATGCACTAAACACACTAAATATGTTAAATATACACTAAATATGTTAAATATACACTAAATATGTTAAATATATACTAAATACATGTTAAATATGCACTAAACACACTAAATATGTTAAATATATACTAAATACATGTTAAATATACACTAAATACACTAAATATGTTAAATATACACTAAATATGTTAAATATACACTAAATATGCTAAATATATGTTAAGTATACACTAAATATTCTAAATATTTGTTAAATATACACTAAATGAGAATCAGCTTTATTTCCATGTATGTGTACACATACAGGAATTTGCTTCCAGTTACATACACTAAATATATGTTAAAAGTTTGAGGAAGATTATGTTTTTGCTGTGAGATCCTTCTACTGGATATCCTTCATGTCAACATAATAACTTTATTTGTTTTTTTTTCAATATCAATGAATATCATGGAGAGAAAAAAAAAACTGATCCTATTTTTTTCCATTTGTTGATTGGGTGGTCAAAAGTTTAAAATGACTAAACACTCTTTTGTTTATATCTCTGGAACAGTTTGTCTGATTGACTTTGAATCACATACAAATGAAAGGTCATGACCTGTGGACGTCAGGTTAAGACCTGGGGTGTTCAGGGATATATCCTTAGCTGTTGCTTCTGACCGTGGAAGTCTAGTTACTATTGGAAATAGATCGTAATATGTGGGATTTCATTTGGTGCCATGACCTTTGACCTTGAGTGATATTGAAATGTCAAACCCAGGGTCATCTATGTCCAGGTTTCTACAAAGTTTTTCTCCAAAAACCGTCAGCCAGAATCAGTTGAATTTCATAGCAGAAGTTCCTTAGGGAAAAGTCTGCCAAGTTTGTTCAAACCGTTTGGAAACATTTACTTTTAAATGTTTTTATGAGTTTTGGAAATTTAAAAATGAGTTATAATGGAACACGTTTCCAAGTGCTTTAACGTAAAAACAATTTAAGATGTTGATATAATTACTGTTTCCAATATAATAACTCACATATGGGCTTTCATTTGGTGACATGACCTTTGACCTTGATTAACTTTGAAAGGTCAAATTAATATCAACTGTGGCCTTTAAATATGCTGTTGGACGAACGGCGCCTAGGTCCTTTTAAAAAAAAAAATCATGGTAATTAGGGCTGCACGATATTAGAAAAAAACTGACATTGCAATTTTTTTTCCTTCTTGTGCTTGAATTTAAAATTCAAAATAAATGTAAATAGAATTATAAAATAAATACATAAAGGCAAATAAAAAAAATAATTAATAAATAAATAAAATGTAAATGTTTTTAAAAGAATAAAAAGAATACTAAAAGGAAATGAAATAAATCCATATATTTTTTTAATATATACAAATGAATAAAAACTATAAAATAATTTTAAAAATTTAAATAATTCCAGGACCTGTGATGTGACTATTACTTCCACTTACATATACAGTATATTGTGCAGCTCTAATGCTAAGGTTCTTCCTCCTCTGCAGTCACACAGTTCGTACCCATGTTCACATTAATGAATGACATCATCTGGCTGCTTCATTCTGCCAGTTGACTTTCCTGTCATCGCCTGCTGAATGTCCTGCTGCGCAGCACATCATGACTCACAGCAGCTTCCATTATAAGCTAACCTTCAGGAAGAAACTTTTCTATCTGTTTGAGATGCATCATGAAAAGTAGACACGAGAAACCTTTTAACATCCAACGTTCAATACACATGTAGTTCTTATCTTTTTACTTTGAGCTGGACCTTTGAAAACAGCCTCTTTTTGATTCCTAGTGAATTGATAAAAGTGTAGTAAATTCTTTCTTTCTTTCTTTCTTTCTTTCTTTCTTTCTTTCTTTCTTTCTTTCTTTCTTTCTTTCTTTCTTTCTTTCTTTCTTTCTTTCTTTCTTTCTTTCTTTCTTTCTTTCTTTCTTTCTTTCTTTCTTTCTTTCTTTCTTTCTTTCTTTCTTTCTTTCTTTCTTCTAATGTAAATCCTTCTCTTATTATTATTTCTGTTTTTAAATACTATATTTTACCCTAGTTTGTGCACATACAACATAAAACCTCTGTCTCATTTGCACTGACTTGCACACTGCCCCCACAGAATTGCACATTACATATTTTTACTATATTTATTTTTATCTTATTCTATCTTGGTGCATGCTTATTATACTTTTTATTTTTATTTTTAAATTTTTTATACTATATATATATATATATATATATATATATGTATAACTTTTTTTTTCTCTTCTTCGTTTGTTGATATACTATATGTTGAATGTTGCAGCGTTACACCGAGACAAATCTACATGTGTACTATACGAACAATGGCAATAAAACTCTTTGTGATTCTGATTCTGACATAGTTTATTTCAGTACATTACTTCTTCATGGACCTCCAGATTATATTGTTTGAGCATCGACATCACAACAGTCACATCCCAGGTCCTGTACACTAAAAAAAAAAATAAAACATTGAATCAACTTAAAAATCTTCTTCAATTTTGACTTTTTATCTCATAATTTAGATTTTTTATGGTCACACATAAAAAATCTAGTTGAGTGAACCAATTTAAATTGCATAGAGTTAGGTTTATTTTAATTTAATTAACTTATCTAGTTGTTTTTATGTGACCTATTGAAGAAGAATTTTTAAAGTGATTCAATGTTTTACTTTTTAGTGCAATCATTTTTATTTTGTTTTTTAAAATTATTTTCAGTATTTTTTATTTGTATATATATATATATATATATATATATATATATATATATTTTTTTTTTTAAATTTATTTATTTTTATTCATTACCTCCACCAAGGAGGTTATGTTTTTGCCTGCGTTTATCTGTTTGCCTGTGTTCAAGATAACTGGAAAACCTATGGACGGATTTTGATGAAATTTTCAGGATATGTTGTAAATGTGAACAGGAAGAACTGATTTTATTTTGGTGGTGATCCGGAGGGTGGGGGGTGTCTACCTGGGTAGAGGTCTGTGCTCTCAGAGTACTTTTCTAGAATATTTTAATATTTATTTATTATTTGTCTTTTTTATTTAATAATTTGTATTTTTTCTTTTTCATTATTAATTTTATTTAATTATTTCAGCTACAAAAAGGATAACATTGAAATGTTCTGTATCGACCACTAATCTGTTTGACTGTTTGCGTCGGCATCACACAGCTGTTATTTACTCCTGAGTATTTTTTAATCTCGCAATATACTATATCACAGGGTTAAAAAAATACAAATTGCCCTGTCAGTTTTTTCTAATATCGTGCAGCCGTATTTCTAACCTTGGGAGTTTGTCCTCGTTTAACATTTAAGCATTTTCATTGAGTTGTGGCTGAAATCGTACATTTACAAAAATGGAACTGCAGACTTCTTTTAACTCTTTTTTTTTTTTTGGTTCCCCCTCATGTTGAAGATGGTCGTACAAAGATAATTGGGTCGAACATACTGCACCTGTAATGGTTCATAAGGATGTGTATGCACTCATAAACTCTGAGCAGGAATGAAAATGACGGTTTGATTAAAGAATGACATCAATTAGACGAATGCTTAATAGAGAGCTGGTCTTTGTTGAAGCTTGTTGAATGAAAGATGTTTGGGAGAACAGCTGGCCTTTATGTGACAAGGTATGTCACATCTATAGTCGAACCAGTTAATTAGTTGAAGCCTTTGAACTAATTTCTGCATTTACGTAGAATCACTCATGCTGGGATATTTTACAGTGTGGATTAAGATTGTATATTAAAAATGGTGATCATTTGTAAGCCCTAAAAGAAGTAAAGGCTAAATGTGTCTTGTCATCTGAACCCACTTTATCCTCATTAGGGTCACAGGGGGTCTAATCCAGCTCCAGTAGGTGAAGGTGGGGTCAGAGGTCACCCTGTATTTGTCTCCAGTTCATCTCAGGACTGAACATATATAGACAAACAATCACTGTCGCATTTAGATTAACCAGTTAACCTATCAGTGCATGTGTTTGGATGGTGGGAGGAGCCAGAGTACCTGGAGGAAACCCACATGTAAACTCCACACAGAAAGGTCTGGTGTGGGAATAGAACCAACAACCTTCTGTCTGTGATTTATGAGTGCTAACCACTGCGTCGCCCTAAATGTTCAATTCAGTAGAGATAATTAATTTGACTACAGCACAATAGATTATTTTTTTTGGGTGGTGGTGCAGTGGTTAGCACTCACAGACAGAATCTGAATCTGAATCCAGGTATCAGGATCAGATCCACAGTGAAAATGTGTGGATCTGTGCATCCCTACACATCCACTACAAAGCCTGTTTACAATCCAAAATAAGCTTTTCATTCCATGTAGTTGAATGACAGATGGCCAGTTTTACTAAATTGATCCAGTACCATCCCATGTCTCTCCAGAATATTCCATGTGTGTCGACCAGCGGTGCTAACCCTGGTCCTCGAGGGCCGGTGTCCTGCATGTTTTAGATGTTTCCCTCTTCCATTCCACATGGAGGTCATTACATCATTATCAGTCTGATGAGGAGTTGATTATTAACTCTTTAAATGTCAGTGCTAATGTGTTCTGAATGGATGATTTTGTTTAAATATTCAGAAAAGTTCAACAGTTTTACTTTATTTTGTGCATGGAAAAGGTGCCAAAAAGCAAGAGGTGTTTTTTAAAAATATTTTATTTCACCATTTTTTTTTTAATTGCTGTGACCAAATGTCAATACTAGTTTTCTTCTTTAGTGATTTTTTTCTCTCCAAAATTTCCCACATTATTTGTCATTTTGTAAAAATGTATTAGTTTTTGTTCATTTTGTTTATTTTTCTCATTTTGGTTCTTTTAATTTTTTAATTTTCCTTTGATTTTTCTGTCATTTGTGTCTTTACTTTGCTCATGTTACCAGTTACTTTGTTAGTTCTCAGGAGTTAAAGGGTTAACGTGAATCACATGGAAGAAGGAAATATCTAAAACATGCAGAACACCGGCCCTCGAGGACTGGAGTTCCACACCTGTGTATTTAGATGTATCCCTCTTCCGACACACCTGACGGTCATTTATCAGGCTTCTGCAGAGCTTGATGAGAGGTTTATCATTTGAATCAGGTGTGTTGGAAGGGGGACACATCCGCAACAAGCAGGGTAGTAGCTGTCGAGGAGCAGGACTGAGCAGCCGTGGTGTAGAGTGAAGGATCTGGTGTCAGTAGAATGAAGACTTGGCTGGATAAAGACTAGAACCATGCTGTTCTGTCAGACTCTAAGCAGATTCTCTGGAGGGCACCCTTCTGAACCCCGGCTACTTCACCTCTTGGCCATGTGAAAAGGATCATTAGTGCATGGTGCAGTATTTAATTGGTTGAGGAAGCATTGCCGTACATTATGTCTCTTTTCATTTATCAGTTCTGCCACTGCCTCGTACCGTACTCCAGTGTGTCTGCAGCCCCAGGCCTTATTAGGGCACCTCTTTTTTTTCTATTGCTAATTATTTCCAATGAGGGATGGGCCAAAAAAAATATCATGATAAATATATTATGGTTATTTATTAATTTATATATTATATTATAATGTTAGTTATTTTTGTATTTTATGTAATAATTAACAATAAATTATTTTTCTTTTCTTTTTTTTTCTTTTCTATTATTCTTACAATTGAAACAAGAGTTTGACGTTTTTATTTTATTTTACTTTACTATAATCTCAGCTACTAAACCTGAAATTCTGTCCAGTTTAACATTGTTGTTATAATTGTCTGATATAAAAAGCATTTGCTGCAACATATTAAACACCTTAGGTTTGCTTACCTCTAAGTATGATATAACAAAAACTAACATTGCAATTTTTTTTAACCCTGCGATATGAATAAAACCCTCAGGTATAGAACAGCTGTGTGGTGCCGACGCAAGCGATCAAACAGGTCAGAGGTCAACACAGAACATACGTTTCAGTATTATCCTTCTTGTAGCCCAAATAATTAAATCAAATAAATAATTACAAATAAATAATAATAATAATAATAATAAAATAAAAATAAATAATTTAAAAATATATAAATCAATAAAACAATAAAAATAGCAAAAATAAAAATAGATACAAATTTTTTAAAAATAAAATAAAATTAAATAAACAAAAAAGACAAGTAAATAAAAAAAATAAATGAATTCAAATATAGGTTTTTAAAATTACAAATGTAATAAAATACAAATAAATGAATAAATAAATGAAATAAGTAAAAATGTTTGCAGGACTTGCGATCACACGTACATTGCGATATCGATGCTTAAACCATATACTGTGCAGCTTTAATGTACGAACGCTAGTTTTACTACATGAAGGATCTGTTCATTTACAACTTTAATTAAAATAGAAGATGAACAACATTCCTATAAAAGCAGATGAATATATGTTTTAAAGTTGAGCAGCTATTGAAGGAGACTGTGATGAAGATTGATCTATTAGATGTTTTACGGTACCAAGAAACCTATGAGCAAATGTTTGTGCTGGTAATTGACTGGAGATCAACCACCAGCACAGCTTACTGCAAATGAAACACATGAGAAGTACATGCAAATCCTGCAATGGGGAAAACACCCATGTTTCACAAAACCCTTTCTTGACACAGTTAGTTAATTCTAAAGGTAAATATAGATACTTATTTAGTCGACACAGCCCAGGTTTTATAAAGGTTGATCCATCTGCTCTCATTTAATCCTAGTTACACACACAGAAAATAACTCAAAGTACTTCATTACTGTACTTAAGTACATTTTTTAGGTGTCTGTACTTTACTTCAATATTCGTTTTTTTTCTACCTACATTTTTGCATGAATATCTGTACTTTATACTCTTTACATTTATATAAATATCTGTACTTTATACTGTTTACATTTATATAAATATATGTACTTTATACTGTTTACATTTATATAAATATATGTACTTTATACTCTTTACATTTATATAAATATATGTACTTTATACTCTTTACATTTATATAAATATCTGTACTTTATATGTTATGATTATATGACTAATATCTCACAATTTTGACTTTTTATCTCATAATTTTCACTTTTTTTTCTTAAAATTATGCATTTTTAAAATCTCATTTGTAATTTCTTTAAAATTTCATGGTGACTTTTCATCTCAATTGTGACTTTTTTTTTCCTGTTTTTCCTAAATTTCCTGTCCATACCCACAAAACTGAGTACAGTGACTATATCAGACACATTATCTACACACTAACTCACTTTTAAATGCTTTATTTTAGATACTTTAGAAACTTTTCAGATTTTTCCTGGTTAAATAAGTATTAAATAATTCATGGTGAAAAACATGCAGTTTTACTTTTTACTTTTGTACTTTATTACAATTGTGAAGTTGTACTTTTACTTCAGTCAAGGAGTTGAATCAGTACTTCTACCAGAGTATTTTTCACACCAGTAGCAGTACTTCTACTTAAGTACAGAATGTTAGTACTTTGATCACCTCTGCAGAAATGGGTTAAAACTAGCATGTAGGGAAGTTAATAGAGCTGCACATTATGTTGGTTGAGCATCGACTTCGCAGGCCCTGCAATTATTTTATTTTTTATTTATTTGTAGATATTTTAAATTTTTTCAATATTTGAAATGAATTAAATGTTTTTTTTTAATTTATTGATTTATTTGTATTGATCTATTTTTTATTTATTTATTTGTAGTTTTTATTGATTTATTTTTAATTATTAATTTTATTTAATTATTTCAGTTACAAGGATGATACTGAAACGTATGTTCCGCTAATCTGTTTGTTTACATCGGAACCACACACTTTTTTCACTATATACTCCTGTGGATTTTTTTCATAAAAACAAAATATATCGCAGGGTTAAAAATAAATCGCAATGTCAAATTTTTCTAATAATTTTTCTCCATCATGCAGACCTACAAATGAACTAATCCAAATTTCGGTTTGTCTGTTTTTATATTGAGCATTTAAAAGTATAAACCTCAGAATCACACAGCTACAAATATACCAGTACACCCGCCTTCTAACCCACCCCCCGCTCTAGGGAACACATCACCCCCATCCTCACACAGCGTTCATTACCGTATTCACTTTAAACTCCTTCTCCTTACCTTTAAGTCCCTTCATAACCTCACCCCTCCTTACCTTTCTGACCTCCTCCAACAGCACCGCCCCACCCATCATCTTCCCTCTGCTAATTTAAACCTCCTCACACCCACCGTCCGCACCAAACATCGGACTTTGGGGGGACAGAGCCTTCGCACTGGAACTCTCTCCCACTACCCATCAGGAACTTGGACTCACTATCCACATTCAAATCCCATCTTAAAACTCATCTTTTCAAAGTGGCTTTCACTTAGTTTTCATTTTATTTTATTTTTTTTTAATGTATTGCTTGTTTATCTGTTATGTAGTGTCCAAAAACGTGCTATATAAGTTTGAGGTATTATTATTATTATTCTTAATAATCAGAATTCTTTATTTGTCACATGTGGATGTGCATCCACAGTGAAATGGAAGCTAACTAACACTGATATGTCATCGTCAATACGCAAAGCGGATCAAAAACGGTCATCGATTTCAGCAATGACTTGCACCACGTAACGTTACTATTCACAAGTGGGTGACATTAGCTGTGGATTTGTAGCCTCAGACTTAAAAGCACTGATGAGATCTAGGCTTCTTGTTATTTTCAGTCAAGACATTGCAAGCTCTCATCTTTCATTCACCTCGTCTTGAGTTAGTGGGAACTCAATGTAAAAAATGGTGGTAAGGGACTGCCCCAACATTAAAGTTTTTTTGGTTTGAGATACATAAGACCCTACAGGACAACTTTGGAGAAGATTTTGGATTGGACTTTTAAGACTTTGTACCTAGGATATGTATGTTCCTGAAAGTGGACAAATACCTGACATTCTATTGGTGGGCAGTAAACAAAGCAATTACAAGGAAATGGCTTCAACTACACAGCCCAACAATTCCTATGTGGAGAGATATTGTGGAAATGTACAAGATGGAAGGATTAACAGCCTATGTTCATAAAAAAAAAACTGAGCTTTTTCTGGATTCGTGGCTAAAATAGTTTTATTTTGTCACGACCAAATGACCAAATGAGTCTTTATTATGACTGAGTGTATATAGTATGTGTGCTTTTTTATAAGTGTGTGTGTGTGTGTGTGTATGTGTGTGTGTGAAAGACTACTCCCTGTCTGTAAATAGTTGTGTTGACGTTGTTTTTTGTCCTTTTTTCTTTTCTCTCTTCTTTTTTTCTTTCCTGTTTTCATGTCCTTGAAAAATAATAAAATATGTAATTTATTTTTTTTAATATAACACATAATATAAATTATTTAATTATTTTTTATATGTGTTTTACTTTCTTCCCCTAAAAGCACCTATAACCTTAACAGGACTTCACCAATATTATTTGTTTATGTGTATTGTATTGAAGCTTAGACACCAATCAGTATGACCCTGAACACACATGGTTTGTTTTTGGACTAAATAATGTGGACTTACTGTCTTCATGAGACATGGGGACTCCGACAGAGGAGACTTGCTTTATCATTTCAGTTTGTGCCTTGGGATTAGGGTTGTTGTGTGTTTGTACAAAAGAACAAAACCTCAATAAAGAAATGTAAAAAATACACACACACACACACACACATATATATATATATATATATATATATATATATATATATATATATATATATATATATATATATATATATATATATATCACCCCACTTGACTTATATTAGGTAAAGTTAACATTAAGTTAGGTTTTACACTTTGTTTTAAATTAGGTTAGGTTATATTAAATTCCAAGTCCCATCAGCTTATTGTATTCTCATTATTTTATGAGTTTGCATCTTTGTTATCATATAAATAACAAGTTATATTTCCCTTTATTTGTGTTACTATTAAAATCATTAATTGCAATGGACTAGAACAAGCCTTATGGCTTTTCCAGCCTCGAGCATATTTATTATGTGCTCGAGGATACTTTCTATATTCTGTTTCATTCATGTATGTGATATATACAATTAAAAAAAATGCACAAAACACACAGAGCCATTTGCAATGAGGTATTGATTATTAGACAATAATCCAATGTTTGGAATGAATATTTCTATCTATCTATCTATCTATCTATGCGTGTGTGTGTGTGTGTGTTAAAAAATGTGGTAAAAGGAGAGCTGGACTGGTCTACAGGCTCTTTTGATGAGGAAGTAATGGGTTGTTCAGAGACAGCCACCTGTGCCTCTACCGCCACCATACCTCAAATGCGTACACATGGGTTTTTTGTTTTTTTTCCACTCTGTTCCTTTTACCCAATCTGCTACTCCCCTCCCCTTCCTCTACTGCCCTCCCCTCCCCTCCCTCATGTGTCCTCAAAGGAAGCCACTCCTACTCATACAGAGCTGCCAGGGCTGTTTGCATATTAACTGTTCAGTTGCCAAGGAGCTATACCTTCGTGCCATGTGACCACTGAGGCATGTGTATCCTGTTGTTCTTATCTATTTATTCTCTTGACACAAACACACCTGTCAATGAATAGAAAATAACAGAATTGTGTCCTTTTACGTCTTAAACATATTCCCTCATTTACCTCGGAACCCATGAAACAGGCTCTAGTGGTTAGTGTTTTAGGTCCATGTTGTTCATACACAGTATATGAGTTAAACACACCACTTTTGTTCAATGTATGTGTGTATTCAAAGCCTATCCAAGGTGCTCTTCCCTAGTGGACATGATCTGACAGTGGAGTTGTTTAGCTTGGTGAGGACACTGTTGCTCAGCTCTCTGTACGCATGTGTTTTGCTTTTGAGTCCAAACTCCAAGGCCTTGCATGGCTGGCAGGTGTATTCGATCCCTACTTCTGGTAAAAGCAGCCTTTGTCATAGACACACACACTCTGTGGCAATTCCCCCATTCTTATAAAATATAGAAATGACCAAAAGGCAAAAATCCTCAACTCCCCAGGGAAGACAGACTCTTCCCTGCTCCTGTAGCCCCTCTTGAACACATAAAACTCACATACACATTTTGAAAAAGACTTACCACACCATTCAGAAACTTGCATATCATTTTTATTTGGGTAACTTGTTCAACATGCACTGTAAATTTAAATGCAACAAATCTGTATATTTAAATGAACTTAAAACAACAGATGTGATTATATAGGGTTTGTTGTTTACTGGGCTGAGCCTGGGCATCAATGCAGCTTTCACCACCTCTGTTGAAAAGGATTCCAAAGTATGCCCTCCCCGCTGGTATGTGGGTGGCAGCACTGGTTGACCTGGGTAGCTCACAAATGCAAACCAATATTGCGCAGCTGCATGAAGAGGGAAAAAAAGGGGGGTGGGGGGTGGCTGCATGAGAATTGGGCACATTCAGCCATTTTGACTTTAAAAAAAAAAATACAGGTTCACAAGCTGATGAGTTATCTGTCATTACTCAAGCCTTTACTCACTAGAGCTTTGTACAGTACTGGCTTCAGGCCAGGTATGTGTCTCTGCAAAATTCCCAATACCATGTGCCAGCCGGTGCACATGGCCCCTGTATCATGCTGTCAGGAGTCCCCTGAAATGCTTGCTTGCTTTTCCTCTCCTGACACACACACACACACACACACGGCGCAGATTCTGGATTCATCCCAGTTTCTCATGGCTCTTCAGTCACGGTCAGGTGACCCACTCCTGACCCTTGACCCTCAGTACAACCTCTGGAAACAGTGGCTTTTATGGCAAGGGAGTAGACAGTCCAGTGTGCTAGTGTATAATTCTACATGTCTGCGATGTTTATATCACAAATGTATTTTAGCCTTGTGAAGATTTGTTTATCTATTGGTTCCTCTGTTTTCTTTTGGTCGATATGGTTCCATAAATAAGTAAGAACACCATTGGCAGAAACCTACATGACGACAAAAAAAGTCCACAATCTGTGGTGTATGAGAAATCCAGAGCTTTGGGGGTTAAGCTGTGAAAGTTAATGTAATAACTGCTAGCACCATCTGCTGGCCTACTTCCTTACAAAGAGGGAGAGAGCGAGTGAGTGAGTGAGTGAGAGAGAGAGAGAGAGAGAGAAAAACGAGTCGGGTTTTAACGACATCTCTAATATTCATGCTGATGCATTTTGCTGCTTTGTGCTTTCATTTTCTGCCACTCTGCCTGCCAGAGTCTGGAGTTCGCCATACACGCCTGAGCCAGGGAGAGGGGAGGGCAGCGAGGGAGAAGAGGAAAAAGACAAGTGGGGGGGAAAGGAGGAAAACACAACCGGCCAAACAAGAGAACAAGCTAACACAAAAGCCTTTTTGTGTGTTTGTTTGTTTTGGTATTTTTTTTCTTAAAAAGGAAGGGGGGGCAGAAAAAAAAACCTACCTTACCTCAGCTGGTGAAGAGGACGAGTTGAAAGAAAAAAAAACAGCAAAGCGGAAAAGAGCAAGAAAGACCGAGAAATAAAGAGGGAGAAGGCTCAGAGAGACACACCGAGAGCACACGCGAAAGGCAGGCGGAAAAAGGAATCAATGAGAGGGGAGGAGAGAGGAGGTAGGGGAAGGCAACTCTGACACATACGGCCAGAGAGAGAGAGAGAGAGAGAGAGAGAGAGAGTGAGGGGGACTTGGGTGAAGCCGGACGACAGCGAAGCAACACGCAGCAGCAGAATGAGGGCTTCCTGGACTGCCACGCACCTCCTCTACCGCCCACAGCGCTGCTCCCTCATCACCCTGTGAAGAGACAAACGAGGGTGAGAGAGGGAGAGCGCGCGCGAGAGGGAGAGAGAGAGAGAGAGAGGGCTCCCATGCGCTCCTCTTGAGCCCTGCCCGCTGGGGGAGGAGGAGACGAACGGCTCCAGCGCTCTCACACTGCCTGAGGAGAAGAGCTGACCGGGGAGGAGAGAGAGAGAGAGAGAGGGAGGGGAGGGGGGGACACACGACTAAAGGAAGAGTGAGCGAAAACGACTGTTGAAACAGAGTGAGTGTGTTTGTAAGAGAAAGTGTGAGCGACCAACGGAGAGAGGAGAGGAAAAAAAAAGAAACCCGGCGAAAGGGCAAAGCTTTTGTTAGCCGGTTGGAGAGGGGGGAGGAAAGAGGAAGAAAAAAAAACACCATGTCTACAGTGAAGAGGCCAAGAGGAAGGGTAAGTGAGCTGCTCTGAGAGCTGGGAGGGAGGAGGGACAAGGGGGAGGAGGAGGGAGGAGGGGCCGGCAGGAACTGAACAACCTCCTCTGCTACTGGCTCATGCTGCACTGCCGCCATCTTGAACTCATTGCTGCTTTTTTTCCTCCCCTTCTTACTCATTTGCTTTGCCGTGTTTAGACCTCATCAAGGCACGCGCTTGATTTACAGTGTTTTATTTTCCCCACCCCCACTCTCTGTTCACTCAACACATTGCTTTGTAATTGTGCTGTGAATTTTTCCCTCCAAGTGGTCTTGCGCTGTAGTTTAAGTAGTGTGTGTGTGTGTGAGAGTGTGTGTGTCCTCCATGAGTTGAGCCTGTCAATCACCAGAGACCTTCCTACATGTGGAAATAAGTGAGGAATGCTACCCAACCCAAATGGAGCTTACTCTACCTTTGATGGGTTGTAATGGTCCCCACCGTTTTCATGGGACTACTTGCTGCTAGAGAGATTGAAATCACTGCAGTGCTGGCAGGCTGTAATTTCAGTTATTTATAGATGTATTACACAGCTGCAGTGCTCTCACTTTGGGTGCATTTTATCTTTTCTCTCCCTCTCTCTTTCTCTCTCTTTCTGTTTGATAGAGTACAGTTTTCATATTTTTTCCATCCTCTCACTGTTTCTTTCATGTGCCCTCATGTTCTTCCGCTCCTAAGCATTACTTTCAGCCCCTCCCCCTCTTTTTTTTTTTTTACCATTAACTTGAATGAGAACATTCCAGCATGATCCAGTAAATTTCTTCCTAATGGCCTCAGCAGTATTGCACACGTGAAAATCATAATGCAGCTCTTGTGTGTGTATGTGTGTGTGTGTGTTTTCCTTTCCTGCTAAATGAATTGCTAGTTCAGTTCAACTCCCTCCCCCTATTTTGTTGGTGAGGTTGAAGCTAATTCTCTTTATTTAGATAGCAGTGGAGGGGGGAAAAAAAGCAACTGGCCATGCCATGTAGGCATACGCAACACATTTTTAGATTAGGTCATCCATTTATGGGTTCCCTCTGCGCCGGGCTCTTGGCCCACCACAAGGTGCTTGTGTAGGCATAACCGCAGTCACGCCATCTATTATTCACATATTATCATGTATCAAGCAGGCTGGATTATTTATGTCTGAGTTTCTATGTAGCACGTTTCAATGAGTTGATTTTAACCCAAATTAATCTTATTTGTGAATTTTGTGTCACATCATTTGCGGAGTTTCAGAGTCTTTTCTAAGTGATGACAGATGATCCTTTTCGGGGAAACATGGGGCTTTTTCATGTCAGAGGTCTGAGTGTAGACATGAAGGTGAGTTGTGAGAATGATGCAGAGCCGCACAGGGCCACCCCCCTCCCCCAGTGAGTGAGATGGGACAGCAACAAGCTCTGCTGTCTGTGTGGTTCACACAGCCTTCGTAGTTGGGTTTTTCTGAATGAATGATTCAGTGGTCACATCACACCATCATTGTTGTATCTTTTTCCTTGCCTTATTTGCCGGTTAGCTTGGTGTTAGGTGCATGATACTCTCATGGACTCATATGAGAGAATGCTGATATTTTCTATCGCGTTATTCCTTTTTCTGACTGTGAATAAAGAGGCATCTTAAGCCGTAATTACAGCTGATCTTTTCATAGTGAGCTTAAATACAAAAAAAAGTGTCAGATTCATAGAAAAGCCTTACCAGGCTCAGCTCATGAAAGGTCAATGTCAAAGTCCTTGTATGACTAAACTGCCTTTTACACAAGTATCATCATCGTTTTCAGTCTGTCAGACAGAAAAAGCTAGATAGCATCATTTCTGGAGGAGCTTTAGGATCAGTGTGATATGAGTAAATTCTTACCACATTTTGTTTCATTTTTCTTACTCTTCTCAGCCTCGAAAAAACGCTAATGGTCCTGGGAGCCAGGTCCAGGTCCTCAGTCCCCCAATGAAGAGCAGCTCATCATCCTCCTCCTCTTCCTCATCGTCCTCTTCCTCATCCAGCTCCTCATCGGAGAAGAGGAGCCAGCGCAGGACACATCATCAGATGGAGTCAAATACACAGGACAAGCAGGAGAAGGCCAATAGGATAATTTCAGAGGCTATTGCAAAAGCTCGGCAGCGTGGGGAGAAGAACATCCCCAGAGTTATGAGTCCTGAGAGCTTCCCCAGCTCTTCCTCACAGTATAAGTCCCATCGTGACAGAGACCGTAAAGGAAACGGCAAGGCACGGCCCAAAGAGAAGGCGTGTAGGAAGGCCTGCATTGTTCCATCATCCAAACCCAAACAGAAGGCCAAGATTGGGTAAGTAATCACACAGCTGTTACTACTGCTCTGTAACTCCACTGTGAATAATGAGGGGGAAAAAGGCACCGAAATTCACATGTAGGCGGCTGTACTATTCACTGTGGGTTTGGGTAAAAAGGTTAGAAGTTAAAATGAATAAATTGATCTATGGATGTGCTTTCTATAGATTAAATAACTCTGAATAGGTTAAATGCACAGAACAAAGCAAAGCAGCGTCTTTGCCTAATGCATCTATTTAATATGCATAACCTCGGGCAATCTGATTTATGTCAAGAAGTCCTGGTAGAGCCAGACTGGCAGATGTAGAAGGATGCCACTCACTTTCACATTTGCTATTTCACTTGCTCTGATTTTTGCGGATATGAAACTTGACTGCATTCATCCTGAGGCATTTAATGAGGGTGGTGAGTTTTAATTTTTAAAATGTGTGGTTTTTGGGTTTTTTTGCCTTTATTTTTTTCAAACATAAGATAAATCAAGAAGCAGTGGCTGGTGGTAAAATCTGCACATTGTTATTGGCACAGGTTGCAATTTTATGACGGACAAAATCAGTAGGCTGCACATGTACTGTATCACCTGGTGCTCCTCTAGTGGGAATGTTCTACAGAATGGAGATTCTTATGTGTATATGTGGATTCATCAGGGTACATTTGCCGCTTTTCTTTAATTTAGTTGTTTTAGCAGAGGTCTAGGCGCTGATTACTGCTAATTATCCATAAGGACCGTTGTCAAAAAGTAGTCTGTTCTTCAACCTATGATTACATTCACTGCCTTTCTATTACCATTTGCAAGCATAAGAAAAAAAGAGTGGTACACTGTTATGTTGAACTGTTGTGCCTACACAGCAGCCGTGGAACCGTGTAGTCATATTACCCATTTTATGTACAGGTTTCTTAAGCTGGTACAGTTTTTTTTACTAGCGTACATTTTCTGCCTGTGGTTGCTGAGATGGAAGCTCAAAGTTCAGTTGAATTTACAGCACGTCATAACAATAAACCAGGCTCAGTCATCAGCATAGACATGGGAGGAGCAAACAGAGGCTGCATTTACATGCGAGACGGTACTGCTGCAAATATTCAGGCGAGTAGTGCTGATGTATAGATACTGCCTCCCATCCCCCAGTTTTTTAACTGCTATAAGCTATGTGTAGCTATAAGCCACACCCTACACAAGCAAATGAAATATCAGCCAGTGCTGGCCCAGCTGGTGAGCCGAAGGAAACAGGGGATGTAAAGATGTAGTAATATCAATTTTGGCAGCCAGAATACGAGTAAAATAAGCTTCCACCCATCAATGTGAAGTCCTAAATCTGTGTGGATATCTCATGTGAGACTGATTGACAGCATTGAACATTAATTTCTTGCTGTATGATGGGTTGATTAATAATTAGATGAGCCAGAGAGAGGGCGTAAAGCTGTGGCAGAGTGGATTTTGCTTTGTGCGTGCGATAATGACAAAGTTGAAGCAGTGCTCATGTTTGGGAGATGAGTGAGAGGATGAAGGCGTCAGTCATGGCAAAACAGAAACACTAGCTCTCAAGCTTTAGTTTGGCTGTACTTTTCTAGTCATGGTTACAGCAGCTCAGGTTGTTTAGCTGGCAAGCAATTGAAAGGACCGTTGATCAGAGAGGATCACTAAAACCGCTCGTTCTCATTAATTTTATCTGAGTGAAGTTGAGCTGTGTTTCATCATGATGATTAAGTTTGAAGCAAAAGTCTTGAGATTATTTTGGGGATTATTTGTAATACGGTCCAGTCTTTTTTGATAATGCTGAACTTATAGGTACTGTTCCTAATGTTTCTGTCATGTAAATCCAACTTGGTAATAAGAGTAGCTTTCATTTGGCCTACATTCTGTCAGTCAAATATGTCAGTGACAGAAAGCCTTTCAGTTTCAATGTATAGAACCGTGTAACCTATTTTAATTCAGTGTTACCATATTTGTCCTACATGAAGGGGAAAAAAAAAAAGCATCAGATCAGGATGCATGCTGCATAGCCCACTTATGAAGCCTAATATTGTTTCAGCCATCTGTTTATAGCGCTCGTTACAACATGCAGTTCACACATTATCAAATATCCAACTAATTTTATTTGGTCAGAGAATTGGTTGGCTCAAGCTTAAAGAAAATGCATGCTTTTGTTTTAGTATTTAGGCTCTTATTTAGCTTCATACCACATGTCATTCCAGCATATTTGAATCAAAATGGTGTATTTGGCTGCATTTTAAAGTTTTCTATCGTTTTCACATACTTACAGTTGTGTACACTTGCACATTAGTACGATGAGATTTTAGAGAGATTATTTAAAAATGCTTTGGAAGACTGTTTAAGCCTATTATCCCTGTTTTTTCTGTCTTTTTGCTTTTTTCTCTGAGATCATATGGAGTTTGCTCTGGTCTGTGTGAAACATAGGTTTTTGTTGAGAAAACACGTTCAGATGTTGTACTGGACTCTTGGTGCACTTGTGGTAATGACGTTTAGTTTTGTAGCTTGTAGGAGTGTGTGAATGTTTATTTTTAGGTGTGAATATTCACATTTGGCAAAAACTCATCCCAATGGTTCCTTTGTCTCTTATCAGGACTACACTGTATAGAAAAGATAGTCCATGGACATCTTTGGAGCTGTACTTTATTATGAGTGTTTCCTTGTAAGTTAGGAATTCTAACACAGTTCTGAAAACCCAGCTTGACTGAAGCAAGAAGGCATTAAATAAATATGTCTGAACAGATGATTTTATTTTTATTTGTGGTGAAAAGGAAATTACTGAAAATATATAGTAACATTAGACCACGAATAGATCATGAATTTCCGTGAGGTGTATTTCTATTATTCCCTTTTTATGTTTGACTGGATCTCATTTAAATATCAATACCTTCTGATTCTTGAACATTCTTGTGAACTGCAATAATTGTATAATTGTAGAGATCTTTGTTATTTTCTAGTGTAGTAGAATAAAATGTTTTATTACCCCATCCTCCGAAAGGGAGAGGGATATTGTTTTAGGGTTATTGGTTTTTTTTTGTCTTGTTTGTTTGTTTGTTTGCCTGTCGTCTGTTTGTCAATAGTTTTACAAAAAACTACTGGACCAATTTCCATTAAATATTCAAGAAAGGTGTGAAATGGTCCTGAATAGATCCCATTAAATTTGAGTGAATGTAGGTCAAAGGTATATTCACCAACTAACACTACGGTTAGCAATATAGAAAATACATCAAAGGTTTTTTTTTTTTTTTTTTTTTTTGAGTATTTTGGTTTCGATACTAAAAGTCATGCCCCGTAACCATAGTGAGGATGAAACAGGTTCAGACGATGAGACTAAAAGTCATGTGACTTGAGTTCAGCAAATCCCAAAAACCTATTTGACCTATTAACTTTAACTCTGTGTAAGTGACACTACAATGACTGTCGAAAGTAGGGAGGCACAAAGACTCAAGGCTATAGCTGCAGTGATTTTTGGACCGATCCAAATTTGCAGGGTACTGCCAATTTGGTATTTCCAATGTCATATTTTCCAAACACAACACATAAGATATTGTAATGTAACTTTTACTGTCGAACATTTATTTTAAAAATTGAAGAAAACTGTGTGAACAGGTGCCTGGTTTTGCAAATCTTATATCATACCAGCAGCTGAAAATGATCATAATTTAAGGAAAGTTAACATATACACCCAATTTTTATTCTGACATGGATCAGACCTAGAAATGTCCCAATCTGATTTTTGGATCAGATCAGCCGCCGATATCAGCAAAAAATAGGTATCGTATCGACAGGCACGGAAAAAATCCAATCCAGACTCCTGATAATTTTTTAAAAAAATAATCCGTTCCGGGTTTTTGATTCCATTCCAGTTTTTTGGTGAGGTTAAGCAAAAGTCCAGTCTGTTTTTCAGCACCAGCATTAGCGTGTAACAATTTACCTCAGTGGCATCTTCTACATTAATTTAAAGTTTAATGGTAAAAATGTCAGCTGTGTGGGTCATTTTACCTTCAAGGACAACAATAATTATTATTATTATTGTTACTATTGTAATTAATAATAACATATTTGTCATTATTTTATTATTATTATTATTATTATTATTATCATCATCATCAATATTCTTCAGTTATCTGTGATGGGTGAGGAAATGAAGGTCACTGTTGATCATTTGCTGATCATTTGTGATCTATTCTGTGTGTTAAATGTCATTGACCAATAATAGGTGGAGACAGGCTGAAACAATATAAAATAACAGTACAGTATAAAACAATCTTTATTGGATTACATACATACAGTAGAAGGAATTTTTGTTTTGAAATAGTTCACAGTATTATTTGCACTGATTTGTAAAGCCTTAGTTTACACTTGTTCAACAGAAGAGAACTGATGCTGAGTTAATGGACGATTTTCCTCTAAGGTTGTTTGTGTGCTTTGTTTTTTTTTTTTTTAATACAGTTTACAGTCTTATTTGCACTTTTTACTGACCACTGAAACCATTTCTGTTTGTTATTTATAATGCTGTCTATTTTGTGTTTATTCCCAAATAAACAGGTCAGTTTGTTGTTATTCAGACTCACTGAATTCAGCTGGCTAGCTGTTCTCAACATGAGTCTGACAACTAGGTAAAGAAGGTAAATAACTTTAAACTTTAATACATGCTTGGATAGGCCAGTATCGAATCGGAAGTGGAAAAAAATATCGGATCGGAAGTGCAAAAACTTGGATCGGGACATCTCTAATCAGACCATCTGCTTTAGTAGCACATTATAATAGACTGTACATACTACACACTGCAACAGAGCTTTACTTTTAAATAATCTAACAGAACCTTGGAAAAAAGCAAGTGTTTCTATATTTGTGGAGCACAGGATGAACTTGACACTGAATGGACCAGATTAACACCATTTAAACATTCACACCTTCTACTTGCTTTGGGCTGAATCTAGGTCCTGCCTCATGAGTAGAGAAGTATGTGAGTGAATACATAAAAAACAAGCACAGTACTACACAAAAGGTTTATATCCTATTTAATTAATTTAGTCCAGTAATGAAGGGGTCAAATTCTCGTACATTATGAGACTTAGAATTATTGATCATACAGAGAATAAAATTATTGTACAAATACAATAATAATTTTTCCCTAAGGTTTCTTTATTGTTTTGGTTTTTTTTTAAAACTGTGAATACAAAGGTATAGGATATTGATATGTGGTATATGTCTAAAGCACAGTACGACATGTGGAATGATACCACACATTGGTTATAAAGCAGTAAAAAAGAACAAACCTCACATGACTTGTACACTTTAAAATACACTTTATTATTAAAGGCTCCTGTTTGTGTTGTGTGCAGATAAATGTAGTTTAATTCCCAAAGTCTGGTTTAAATATATTACTGCTGAATAAATCTGAATGTTTTGGGGGGAAATATGGCACCTGATATGATCTGTAGGCATCAAAATTCAGCTTTTTTCACCTGTTCTGGTTTTAAAAAGGCAAGCGAAAAAACAGGAATATCAAAGAATCACAATTTAAATCGAATCAGCACCCAAAAAGTAATAAAAGAATGGAATCGGCATAAAAGCATATCGTCCCAGCCTTAATATACAGTACACAGTTTAACACAAAATAAACAAAATCACAACATGAAGAAGTGACTAATAATAATAATACAGGGTTCCTGCGGATCCTTGAAAAGTCTTGAAAGGCATTGAATTCATTGCTGTAAAAATAAGGCCTTAACCCTTGTGCGGTCCTTCGGGTCAAAGAGACCCGGTGGTTCACAAATGTACCTTTTTATACGTACTGTAGGATGCCATTGCTTACTACTGAAAACAGTAATATATCCTTGGGGGGTGGGGTGATGAGTCTATGGAACTGAACTTTGGAATCTGGGTTTTTAAGACCCGATTGTAGGACACAGCCAGTGTGCCTTTTACGAAGGACCGCACAAGGGTTAATTGTCATTAAAATGTCTTAAATTGAATATCTTAAAAATTTGGACACATTAGTCAGATTTATATTAGTTAGAAATTAAAATTATTCGGTAACATTTAGTCTGTCTATATTACAAAAATAATTTATGGTGAATAGAAAATGAGGACACATTATTCTGTGGGTGTAGTATTCCTTTAACTATACTGAGTTTATTACAAGTGTGTGTGTGTGTGTGTGTGTGTGTGTGTGTTATATATTCAAAATTTCAAAGTTATTCTTGTTGATGCAAATAGTTCATGAATGTAGCATCAACTGGACCAAAACAGTTGGTAAAACTGCCCTCAGGTAGTTGATGTGGTGTTTTCTCCCCTTTTCAATTTTAGTTCATTGTCGGCTTGGTCTTAAATTTAATTTCAATAATAATAATGAAACCTATATAACACAAAAAAACCCCCAAAACTAAACGGTAATAAATAGTACATACACAAAGCCTACAACCTTAAAAATATGTTATCGCAGTCGTCTATTGTCTGTAAAGTGTGCTCACAGATGTGGTCTGTCACAGAAGCGAGGTTCAACTCATTAGTTTAATTAGACAAATATCCTCATGTTTTGTTCAAGTTGTGGGTAGAGCCCTTCATGCTGCATCTTATTTTTTCCTATTTTTTTTTATAACATAAAGGATATCTTTAATCAGGGAAGTGAATGAAGGGGCATTAGAAGAAGTTGATGCCTTCCTACTAGAGTGATAAATGCAACAAAATCAGCTTTATACAAAGATAGGGAGAACAGAAGGAGAAATTGGACCAGTATAATAATCATTGTAGGTCTGACTGGGCCAGTTCTTAGATGAAAGTTTCCAAAGGTTGGGAAAAGGAAAATAAAATGCACAACAGTGAGAGACTTAGAGGAATTATTGAAGCGTCTTAAGTTTTACTTTCACTTTGTATGGTCCTCTGTGTGACGTATGACACGATGCCCCTCCCATGGTGACATGTGCCCCCTTCACATTCCTGATTGGCGCCTCATATATATATATATATATATATATATATATATATGTATATATATATATATATATATGTATATATGTATGACTGCCCTGTGTCTAGCTAGGTGGTGTGCCAGGAATTTGACCTGTGCTCAAAATCAGTCAATACCTGGCTGACCGGCCGGTCGCAGGTCATGACTGATCATGTGACAATTGGCCAACATTTGAACGTGGCCAATTAATTGGTGCAAGTCTAGGTTGTATTTGTCAAAAGCAAAGTATGTCTAATTGTAGATAAGGCATACACTAGAGCTGCACAATCTACGTGTGCACAGTAGGCACATTACAGGTCCTGCACTTGTTCTTGTTTTATTTTTAACCTCCGCTAAGGAGGTTATGTTTTTGCCAGTTTTTATAGTTAGCAAGATAACTCAAAAACCTATGAACGGATTTTTATGTCATTTTCAGGGTAGGTTGGTAATGGGGAGATCTAGAAATTATTAGATTTTGGTGGTGATCCAGGGAGGGGGTTATTATTTTTTTATTTATTTGGATAGATTGAAATTTTTTGAAACAATTTTTTTTATTCATTTATTTAAAATTTTAAAATGTTTTATTTGTAATTAATTAATGTTTTTATGTATTTGTATTTATTTTTTTATTTAGTTATCTTTTTTTATTTGTTTATTTTTAAATTTCTTATGTTTTTATTTATTAATTTATTATTCACTTTATTGAATTATTTCAGCGAGAGGAGTAAGAAGGATAACACTGAAACATATGTTCTGTGCCTTCTGTTAATCTGTTTAACCATTTGCATCTGCACCACACAGATATATGTATGTATATATATATATATGTATATATATGTGTGTGTGTGTGTGTGTGTGTGTACACTTGTGAGTATTTTTCATATCACAATATCGCAGGGTTAAAAAAAACCCCACAATGTCTGTTTTTTCGAATATCGTGCAGCCCTAGAATACACTTTCACTCAGTAACTTGTATGTATTCCACTGTCTTTCTGTCATAGCACATGTTGGTAACACTGGGTTTCTATACCTACAGAGTGGATAGTCTCTGTACATGATGAAAAGAAGCACAGGAGAGGGATTCAAATTGGAGGAGAGTCCTGTGCATATGCATGCACCACCCTGGGTCTTCTATTAAATATTAATGCATCTCGGCTACAGTTACTAACCTTCTGCAAAAGTCATTACCACAGTCTCTGCTTTGTTGAGGGTGTGTACAAGCCTGTCGTCAGAAATTGTGAGGTTTGTGTTCGTGGAGAGGGAGTGTGCTTATTTTTCCACTACACTTGACTGTCCTGTCTTCAAGGACCCCAGATGAGACTTTTCTACCAGGGTCTGTTTTTCTCAGCCCTCTGTAGTGCCATACTGAGTGTCTACTAGACTCATCAGTTCTGTTTACATGCTAGTTAGTGCCTTATGGACTCTGGAGCTGGGTGTAGATTTCCAGCTGCTTGGCAAGCAAGGCAAGGGTGATGCAGAAAATGTGTTTAATACATAAGGAACGAACATAAATAAGAGCAGCTTATTGAAAATATGGACGTACCAGCCGCTGTGACAGGTGGACCAGCAACATAACATATGCAAGAGAAAAAAAAAGTGTCAAAGTGAATAAAAATGTATATGTTGGTGTTTAGCATTTTTAGCATCCAGTAGGTGGTTTGAATGACTTTGAGGATAGTAATTCAGTTGCTCAAGTATGGGCCTTTGTGATAGCAATTTTCTATTTTAACGTAAGGAAAATTACAGTAATGATTGTGGTCAATTTTAGTTCTCTGCTCACTTGCATTTTTATGTAGTCAAAGTAATTTCACAGCAGATTTAACAATTTAAGAGGCCTTCTTTTTTTTACCACAATCTGCAAGTTGTGTGTTATATATTATCATGAGTAAAAATTAGGCTGGTCATATGATTAAAAATGTTAATGTTAATCACAGGGTGGCGATGAATGAATTTTGGTCAGTCATGATTAACACACTGTTCTGTCTCAGTTTGCACAAAATACACAATACACTAAGAAACACAAATGTGGAGAAAAAATATAAAATATGCAAAAATTAATAAGAAAAATACCTGACAAAAATGTCATGAAAAATTCAAAATATACTCAAAAACTCTTCTAAAATACAGAAAATCACCAGAACATTTGATGAAATATTCAAAACATCTGCAAAAATATGAATATATATGCAATTAACATGTTTATTCAACACCTTCTACAGTTTCAATAAATCAACTTGAAACAAAGCAACTGTAAACAACTGTTCCTTTTTGAGTGCATTCTTAATCAGTGGATTATTAATTAGATTAATCATGATGATGGATTAATCTGCATTAATGCATTAATTTTGACAGCCCTAATAAACATGCATTAAAACTGTATGGTGTTTGTAATACCAGAGCAGAATCAAACAGAGCTATAACAGACATTTTTTGGTACTTGATGGCATCCAATTATGAAAACATTGAAGTTCATTTCCAAGCTCTGCTCAAGTATCTACTAATGTTTTAATTAGCTAAAAGAGGATGTGGCACTTTGAACTCAACGAGTGGATTTGTACAATTTGCCTAAATTGCCTTGACAAGTATTTAACCTCCAAAGACAACAAGGATCGTACTCAAAAGTTCACGCTTTTGTGGTGGTGAAAGCTGTGTGAGATCGTAAGACTGTTTTGAGTCAAATCCAAATAAATGTCGTTGACAGCTGGGGCTCGAGCACTGAGTCGAATCACAATTTTGTTCCCATGGTTAAGGTAAAAGGTGGGAGGTCTTGAATGTCACCTTAGCTATTTAGGAGGGTGATCACAGGACCTGTTTGCTTCATGTGGAAGCGCTTTGAGCAGTCGAAGGAAACTACAGAAAAATGTTATTTCATTTAAGAAAAGAAGCGAAAAGGAAATGTAGGTTTTAAGCTTTTCTCTGAAACTGGTTCATGAATTGTGTATCAAATATTATAATAATATGACAAAATATACCTTGGGGTGATGTAAAGATTTTTTCCTCAGGCCAGGATCGACTGATCCCAGCTTTGGCCAGGCTGGTGTTTTCTTTTTTAGCCACCGTACCTGCTGAGAAATAACCTCATATAATCATTAGATAAAAGTACTCTGCAGCTCATTCTCTTTTGTGTTCCTCCCCCACCCTTACGCCCACCATCCTCCTCCTACTTCTCCTCCTCCTCCTCCTCCTTTACATTTTTTTCCCCTAATATAAATTTGGTTCTACCAGCGTGCTCAAAGCTGCGGATCCAGTGTTTCCTGTGAGCAGGCATGTTATAAACATGCTGATACTACAAAGCAGCAGGGAGCAGTAAAATATCAAACAAAATGGAGCTCATGAGATCAATTACATGATAGAAAATGGAGGTTTAGGTCTCGCCTATATGCTGCAGCATATACAGTAGCTGTTCATATTTCACCACTTGCCTGCTAGTGTCTAATCTCTTTTGCCTCACTTTTTCATCAGGAAAATCCAAAGCTGTTTTTTTAATTAAGTGGGGTTTTTTTCCCCCTAGTTAATCCCTTGCAAGGGTGCGTATGTGTGCATGTTCACACGTGTGTGATGAAAACCACATATCTTCATGTTGAAAGTCCCTTCAAATATACACAATCTCATTTTTTGGTATGTGACCAATGCCCACCATTAAAATCTAGCTGAATAAAGCAGCAGTCCCTTGTGAAGCCATGTGCGCTGTACTGATACTGTGTTTGTGTTTGTGTTTGAGTGGAGCCTTGTGGCTGTTGTTACTCCTCTTTTCCAGTTGTGTTCTGTGTGGCTCCCAGATTATAGTGTTCTATTCACAAGAACGGGGGATTTCCTGACAAGGACCAGTGCTACTGTCTCAATAAGCCCTTCAGGATGAGAGACTGAGACACAGCATCACAATTTCCAAGGTAGACCAACTTAAATGGCGATGAAGGCCTCTCTCAGATGCTTTAAGCACCATATTGTGCTCTTGGCCTGCAAAGCACTATCATTTCTTGATTCTATTAAAATCAAACCCTCACACATGCACTCCCAGTGGCGGCATGCCAAGTAGGGCAGGACAACACTGGGGGGACAAGGAATGGAGGTTATTTGCCACAATAGGAGGACGGGAGCCAAGCGGGTCTTGTTAAACGACTAGTCTGTCACTCTCTGGAGAAGTTGGTGGTATCCTAACATGAGAGATCACTCTGTTATGTCAGATCAGGGGCAAGTGTCGTCTAGAGATTTAAGATTATATGTGGAGGATGACCTCTTTAAATCCCGGTGCGGAGGAAAATAATTCAGTTCCCCTTCAGAAGTCTATGTTAATAATGTCGTCCTGGTGGAAATGCATCCAAATATGAATGAGCAAGTAGAGTATGCAGTTGTGAAATGAAGATAAGCTTTGTGAGGGCCTAAAGGCATCAAGAGGAATGAGAAATGAAAGACTGTATTTATTGTGGTAGTATTTTTTTTTTGTGTGTGTGTGTGTATATGTGTCAAAACATTTGTACAGAAGAAATAATTAAAATGCCACCAAACAAATGACAGAAAATTAAATTAACTATATTTTAGATGTGCAAAGCAGTTTTGAAATGAAATGTTTGTTTCTAGTTGTAGTATCAAAATAATTAGACAAAAATCAAATGCAGCCTTCTACTCGTACGCAACACAAGCACAATCAACACTCTGTTTACTAGTTTACTGTAACGAAGACTTAACAAGATATTCCACTCATACAGAGACATTTCTGAGAGCCAATCCTCTTTGTGGTGCATGAGGATCTGAAAGTATCGCTCCTTTTTTTTAAACCAATATTAGTGAAATATTGGTAATAATTGGATCAGATTTGTTTTAATATTAAATCACTATAAACTGTCTCTAATTGTGTTCTCTGATGACACAACATCGATTGCAGCTTTTTCTCTTTGTATTTCCTTCTTTTGTGTAACTATTATATGTGACCCACCACCAGTAAACCAGACATAAGTGTGTGTAAATCCAAACAGAGTTATGTGTGTATCTTGGTAGAGTGGAAACTAAGGTTTAAGATGGTGAAAAAATGATGTTTCTATCACAAGTAGAACCAAAGTTATGGTCATTTTAATATCCACATTTGGACATATTTTACAATTTGCATTTTTTTAGATATTGTCCGTTAAAGTTTTGGACTGTTTTGGGGTAGGAAGTCCTTAGCAACGCATAATAATTTGTATCCGATTGACACAAATTGTTGACAGATGTTAAAGGACACTCTGATGGACATGTCACAGAAGTTTTATTTTATAATAATAGGACAGAAGTGTGACGTATTATAATCATTTGGCTTACACCATTGGACAGAACATTCAATATAAGCTTTTACCTCGTACCAAACACTTGGGTGTTTACCCACGGAACGGAGATCGTTTTGTTCGGCGAAAAGAGGTGGAAGTCGACTTTGTCTTTGCTCAGCAATATCTGAACTTTTGTCGCCGCTTAAATAATTGACTCAATAAACACCTTTATTGATTGGATATCAATGTAATGACCACAGGAAGTGAACATAGAGGTGTTAAGGTACCGTTTTTTGATAAGGTGTAAACACTAATAACAAATCACCTTCCAGCCTAAATTTGGCTGTAGCTCTGAACGGCTCAGCGCGACTTATGCCTGGTTTCGTGGTGGTGGGTCACATATGGCAGTTTTTTGCAAAGGTTTTGCCAAATACTTAAAAAATTACTTAAGTGCCTAAATCTACCCAAAATTGGTTTGATTAAATACGTTTGCATAAAATAACTCAGACATTTAGCCGTATATAGTCGTACTATATTTTGGGTTCTGTGTAAGCTGATAAAGTGTAATAATATAAGCTAGTCATGTGAACATTTTACAATAAAGCCAATTAGGGCTGAATAATTTTAAGAAAAAATTTTATTGCGATTTTTATGACGGATACAGCGATTTCAATTGCATTCACGATTTTCTTCAAATCAAGTTTCGTTGGTCAACAACATTTGCAAACGTCACAGAAACTTACATAATACCATTCAAACAATAAATACAGTAACTACTGAAAGAATGAAAATTAAAGTCCAGGATTGATTTCAAATGTAGTCGTATTTATTAATAAAAAACATGCTGTATATACGTTACATTGAATCTGTACATAGACTACATTAAGTGCTTGAGTAACGGCAGTTATTAGAACTGAAGAACTAAAAGAATCATCTTTGTCTTAACTTGAATTCAAACCCCCTGACTTCTTCCGATTGGTCGGTTTGGCAGGATGGTAGAGAGGCGGCATACCTGTGTAAAATAGTTGACAATATAAAACCAGGGCCAGTTAGGAGCACTGCAGAAGACACGGCTTTGACCATGCCAAAGCAAAGACGTTTATTTGTATAGCACATTTCTACAGCCTGGTAATTCAAAGTGCTTTACACAAAACATTCAAGAAACAATTTGAAAACAGTAAATTAAAAAAGGCTGAAAAATAAAAGTAAAAATAATAATAAAATAAATAAAACATGTAAATTTAAATATGAAAATTAAAACAAAGAACAAGTTACAGTGCAGTGTAGAATAATTAAGAAATTATATTAACAGTTGGCAGCATCGAACAAAAAAGACTTCAGCTGTGATTCAGCAATAGATTGTTAAGCCCGAATTGACCTCGAATTAATAAATACTTCAGTTATACAGTAGTTGAAATGTTCATATTTTATAATTCTACTGGACAGTCACTCTTTATTTTGCTGTGCAGTCAAGCACCTTGAACACCTCATGGGGTTTTTTTTCTCAGCAAGAGGTTCACCTGAAAGTTGGAGTTTTCTCAGTCATCATAGCTCCTATATGTCAGCTCGTGGGGAAGCTATTGAGTCAAATGGAGTGTGTGCTCCATGGCTGTTAAACCCCTGGGTGGCCCTGTGTATCAGCGACAGCAGGCTGGAACATGCTTTAGCTCCTTCCCTCAGATGTAACCTAGGCTTGTTTTTCCACACTTTTCATCCTTGCATTATCTGCACTGTGTTATGATTAACATACAGTGGAGCCACCTCACCGCCACTGTTCTGTCTGCTCCAGTTCAACTGATGATTTCAGCCTTAAGTATCTTGTTTGCAGGTTTTCCCATATGGGGATTAGAGAGATGCTTTAGCCCTGTTAGCTGCTGTTAGCCCTGTTAGCTGCTGTTAGCCCTGTTAGCTGCTGTTAGCTGCTGTTAGCTGCTGTTAGCTGCTGAGCTGCTGCCTGGTGATGTGACACTGTTATTCTGATGGGCCCCACCAGCTCTTATTTGGTCGATGAAGAACACTATGTTCCATTTGATTGAGCGGCTTTATAATATTTTTTTCTGTCCCTGGGTTCCCAGCTGTTTTGCTCAGTTTTGTCTTTTTTTTTGGTTTTGTTTTGTTTTTTGGCTCCTGCTTTTGTAACTCTGACTCGACACATTTGTCAGCCATTCATAGTGTCACAGGACATGTACCTGCTGGTGTTGGTTTTCACAGGAAATGATGTCATTATGAACATTACCACCCACAATGCCAGATACACTCCCAAGGGTGCGTTGCGTGGCAACCATAAAGTGTCATTGTCAAGAGGATTTGTGAAATGTAATATCATCCAGAGGGGGCAGGGCCATCAGACAGAAGGGCTAGCGCTTTAGCTCAGTGCCTCTGTATGAAGCTGCTGTTTTCTACTTTTCACACTCAGATTGTGTGAAACAATGTGTACCTTAAACATATTTAATAAAGGTTACAGTTTAGTCTTTGTATTAGATACTGACAATGTTAATAATGTTTTTCCCATCGGAAATACTTTGCTGGCGTTACACTTACTGGTCACAGTAGTTAGACCAGCTTATTTTAACCAGAGAAGCCGTTGACCTTTGAGGCTTTTTTTTTGTTTATTGTACGTCGCATGTTGGCTAATAGAGGAACTAATCAACACCTTACTCCTGTGGCTTGAAATGAAGGCTGCATAAAGTGGATTTCCTTCTGCGTTAAACACATGTTAGTGGATCTTGATATAGTTTAAGGTTCGGATGAAAAATGAATCTCACAATTGTAAATCCTGACAATAAGTTTTGGATGCTGTTAAACTCTTTAGATTGACAGATAACTTGTAAAATAACATAAATTAATTCAACACTCGCAGAGGACCATATGTGGGTAGATTACAGTGAGTTCCAGGCGTTAGTACAGCACACTGGCAGGTAAAATGTTTGTTCTTAAGTCGTCGTGCAGTAAAATAAACTCTCCTTAGATCAGTTTTCTCAATGTGTCCATCCCTAATTGTCAATAATTTATCATGCTGAAGGAAAAAAAAAAAGCAGAACAAAATAAAACAGTTTTCCTTTTACAACACTGTACTCTTGCATGTAGTTTGTTCTCTGTCTTGGCTTGCGTTGGTTTTAAGGACTTAACAGTTGTTTAGCAGGCTGTTCTGCTGTCAGTTGGGCCTCCTTGGTATCCAAAAAATGACTTGTTGGCTAACAAAGATGATATTTGCTAGCAAGGGAATCTTTATTCATGCTCAGTATATTTTTAAACAGTTGTCACACTGTAGTTTTTATGGCTTTTTTTTTTTTTTTTAAGAAAGGAGCATATTTGCACATTGCACATAGTGAGGTAGGTAAGATTCTGTTAGAATGATGGCAGCATTTTTAACTTTTTCCTCCTCATTACAATCGCACCAAAGCAGTTATTTCACGCCTTTGGCTTCCAAGATATAGTACATGTGGAGAGCCGCAAGATGGGAAGTCTGTGCATATGTGGTGAGAGAATATATGAGGAAAGGTCAAAGAAATAATGTGTGACTTTGTGAGGAACAGATGAAGAGAGAGTGAGAAAAGATGCAGCACTAACAGAAAATAAAAAGGCTTCACAATCTGTAGCAGCTCGCCTCTATTCACTTCCAAGTTATAGCTATGCATGAGAGCTGCACAATATATCGTTTGAGCATCGACATTGTAATGTATGTGTGTGTGCAACAGTCATATCGCAGGTCCTGTAATTATTATTATTAATATTTTTTAATTATTATTAATTTGTATATATTTTTATTTATTTATTTAATTTTATTTTATTTATTTATTTATTTAAATTTTTTAAATTTATTTATTTTACTTTTTATTTATCTATTTTTAATTTTATTGAATTATTTGGGCGACAAGAAGGATGACACTGAATCATATGTTCTGTGTCGACCATTTGTGCAGGCACCACACAGCTAATATATATATATATATATATATATATATATATATATATATTCTCCTGAGTATTTTTTCATATGGCAGAGTTAAAAAAATTGCAATGTCAGTTTTTTCTAACATCATGCGGCCCTACTATTATACATCACTCCCATACTGGTAATATTAACTTAATAGTCACAGCTTTGTGACCGAATTATGCTGGTCTAAATCCACAGACTAACTGTGAGCTTTAGCAAAGCACCAAATTCCTAACTCCATGAACCTAAGCAGCTCTCATTGTGAGCATGCTAATACGTGGAAGCATTTGCTCCCATCGTCATGTATTTTATTACTATATAAATACACAGGGACTGAAGTGTAAAAGAATGTAATGTATGAAAGCACCCTGACAGTCTGCAAGTTGAAGAGGACGAACATCTGCTGTTGAACTTATAGAATGTGTTCTATAGTTGTGTAGGTTTTTTTCTCTGTAATGCTCATGTTCAGCTGTGGTGACACCGTGCTTATTAGCTTGTTTGCCACAGTCTCCTATTGTAAGCCTGTCGCTCTATGATGACACAGGGCCTTTCTTCTATTCTAATCCTGTAAAGATAGTCCTTCACCCAGCCAGTTTCCTTATCCACAGGAAAACAACAGTTAAAATTCCTCCCCAACAAACTCTGAAGGACCATCTGTGAGTAGAACTCCAGACTGTAACTAAGGACTGGTCTTGTGTTCTGGAATAAAGACCAATTGTTTTTGCCAGAATGGGTTTTACTGTAAAGAGCAGATACATAAAAGACTGTACATCAACAAAGTAGGCATACAATTTGTGTTCGCTTTGATTATTATTCTTGTCTTTAGTATCACTTTGGTAAAGGAATATTGTCATTTAGATTTAGAATTTCAACAAACTATTGTACTTTAAAATTCCTGTCTAATGGCCTGGTGTTCTCTTCATATCGTGTGTATATATATATATATATATATATGTATATATATATATATATATATATATATATATATATATATATATATATATATATATATAAACACCAAATGTACAGGCTCTTGATGGCTGTTGAATTATCAAAGTGATCTTAGAGGATTTCATGAAACAACGGGCAGTGTTTTTCAAGGCTCAATATTAACAGAATTAAATGCATAGAGATTTTTGAAGTACGACAAGCTAAAAATATAAAGTATACCACGACCTGTCAAAACAACAGTGCATTCAAACCTTCAGTACTGCCTTTAAAGCAGGTTTTTATTTTCTCTAATGACTGTCTCATCACACTTATGGTCTCTGTTCTACCTTCCTTTAGGAAAATTGTCATCAAGATTGGGAAAAAGAAAAAGCGAAAGCCAGAGTCTTCAGACGAGTCGGATGATGACCGTCCACCACGGCACAGTTCTAAGGATGCGGATTCTGTAAGTTTCAGCTTCTCCATATTGTCAAGAAACGCACATTTCAGTAGAACTGCACCATATATTGTTTGAGCATCGACATCACAATGTACGTGTGTGCGATAGTCATATTGCAGGTCCTGCAATTATTTGTATTTATTTTTTATTTATTTGTATATATTTAATTTTCTTTTTAATTTTTATTTAATTGTATCATTTTTTAAAATTATTTATTAGTTTATTTTTATTCATTTATTTATTTATTTATTTATTTTTTAATTTGTCTTTTTTATTTATTGTATTTTTTTATTAAAACATTTTTTTTTTATTAATTTATTTTTAATTGTTTTTATGTAATTATTTTTGGCTTCAAGAAGGATGACACTGAAATGTATGTTCTGTGTCGACCACTAATCTGTTTGACTGTTTGCGTCACTATTTTTTCATCTTGCTATATGTATGTATGTATATGGCAAGATGAAAAAATACTGACAGTGTTAAAAAAAAAAACCCTCGTGCGATTTCGAAACAAGGGGAAAATCATCTGAATGCGTTTCTATCAACACCTCGGTACAACACCGCCAGTGTAGTGGCGTCCTCGGGTCGACTTTTCCCGCCGCTGCAGGGCCTTGGCGAAGGCTTCGCAGCTTTAGGTTGATCTCAGGAGGATTGTCTCTGTGGTTCATGCGGAGGTCATGCAGTGGGTGGCTATCTCAAGTGCACATTCTTATCTCTGATGATGGAGCCGACTGACAGCGCAGAGGCATTATGTAGGTCAAAGCATAAACAATAGCACCCTCACAAGCATCTACCGTACACACACCTTAATCATAAAATAAAAAAAGACATTATAATCACAGCACATTTCTGCCAATATTGTTTGAAATGCAGCAAATTGTATTTCGATTTATTATTCTACTGTGGCTGTGTGTTTGCTTCTGCCTTAACCTTTTTTTCCAGTTTGTTTAATAACATAACACTTGGTGAAATTAAATTATCACATAGCCTTTTTCCATTCCATTATTTTATTTATAGCCACTTGGTGTCTCCTGCCGAGCGCACTGTGCAAAACGTGTGATCTGTGTAATTTAGATTATTGTGTTAATTTTTTTTGGAGGCATCAAAAAATAATGATGATTTAAAAAAAAAAAAGTCCGGTGTTCATATTATTACATATTATTATTACAAAGACTAATACGAAGGAGTGCAGCTGAAATTAAATTGAAATTAAACTATGTGCAAAATAGGATTTTTTTTTTTTTTTTTTTTTTTTTTTTACAACAGTTGTGTTTTTGCTTTTAGTTTTAAGTTGTTGTTAATCTATGCAGGTTAGTAGATGTATAGTACATTAGTTAGTTTAGATCAGAGGTGTCAAACATGCGGCCTGGGGGCCAAATCTGGCCCTCCAAAGGGTCCAGTCCGGCCCTGGGCTGAGTTTGTGAAATGCAAAAATGAAACTGAAGACATAAATCATTTTAGTTCAGGTTCCACATACAGACCATTTTAATCTCCAGTGGATCAGATCAGTAAAATAATAACGTATAAATACTCACAACTCCAATGTAAAAATCTTCATATAAATGTATTGTATCTACATTAAAATGATAATTTTACAAGTAACCTGAACAAATATGATTTTTTTAATGTCTGAAGGGCAAGTTTACCAGTATTCTGCCTGTTATTAAATGTTTTATGTGTGTTTTGTTGATCTACTGTGATCTGTAAATTGTAATTGACACGTGTAAATGATAAACTGAGACATAATATTGTTAAACCTGCACATAGTTTTCTTAAGAAAGTTACATTTCTTCAGATTATTTCCATTGTTTTAAATAATGTAAACATTTCATCACATAACTTTACTTTTTTTCCGCTGTAAAACATAGAGGAAACGTTTGAAGTTGACATAATTAAATTTTTTATATTATTATGTTATTATTATTTCACTGGTCCAGTCCTTTGCAGATTAAATTTGACTTAATGTGGCCCTGAACTGAAATGACTTTGACACCCCTGTTTTAGATAGAACAGTTTCAGTTCTTATAAAGAAGTCCTGTATGGAGTTACACAAAAGAGCAGCATATTTTGTTGGTTATCAATTATCAATTATCAGTTATTTTCCATTTTCAAAGGTTTGACTGAAGGAGCGTCACGACTAGAGTTGTTTCCTTTGTCCCACCATCATCATCCTCACCATTCTCTCTGTTTCGTGCCCTAATCCAACTGTTAATTATGCTTGGTAAATTGTTTTAATTAAAACAGTCTGTTGATGACTCATTTAGGGGGCTTCTGTTCAAAAAGCCAAAGCAACATGGTCACCGGTAACGAGCCGGTGCCGCCGCCACCGCAGGAGGTTGAGGCCTGTTGTTGTGGCAGGTTTGACTTAACGGCTGCTGGTCAGCTTTGGTTTGAGGATGTGAGGGTATACCTCCATGGGGATGTTGTACTCCACACTTAATTAATTTTGGCTCAGTGGCATTTATTCCTAATTAACTACATATTATCATTAGGAGGGGCTCGTGTATTGATGCAGGATAGAGCAGCCCACGCGTTTGGTAATTACAAAGGCTTGACGGGAAGGAAAAGAAAGAAACTCAAAGTTTTCAAATCTGAATTGATTTAATCGTTAGTTGTTTTTGTTTTACTCTGTGTTTTTTTTCTCCTGACTTTGTACTATAGTGACACACAACTCTGTCAGTCGTCGCTGTGGTTCTTAGGTTTCATATTGATGCATATGTTGTTACATGGGGAAGTACAATATCACTCATAACATGTGGAATATTTTTGTAATGTTTTTCCCCTCTTTTTTTTTTTCTTGCTTTTATAGAAGAGGCGATCTAATCGCCAGGTAAAGAGGAAGAAGTACGCTGAGGAACTGGAGGCCAGGTTGTCAGATGAGGAAGTCAAGGTTATTGTCAAAGCCAAGAAAACCAATGCTGCAGGGTCCAAGCAACCTGCTGTTCAACTGTTTGTAGTAAGTGTTTCTGTGCATGATAACTAATGGTCTAATGTATTTAGTTTATTTATATATATATATATATATATATCAACTTACATAAACTCAGAGACAATGAAAATGCAACAGAAAGATATTTTTCATTTTAACAATTTCAGTTTATTGCTTGGGTTGATTCTGGTGAAATAAATGTGTTATTGGGCTGAACTTGTACAATAATAAACACATGCATAGGTTAAAAATTAAAAATCACAACAACACTGAATGGAACACACGTTCATAAATCAATTTGAACAACAGTCAGTATGGGGGTGTGGTGTGACACCCCCCCCACAAACATTCACACAGGCAGGACAACGTCTCCTCATGGACCTGACCAAACATCTGCGGTTGTCTTGGGGGAGTTGTTTCTACTCTTCCTGCAGAACATTCTGGAGTTACTGCCTGGTTACTCTTGCTAAGAGCTCATCCCAGTTGGTCCCAAACATGTTCCATTGACACTTGACCATGTTTCTTGTGTCTTTTATCATGTCTTTATATAGGGAAGACAACCACTCCTTAATGTCAACAGCTGCACTTTCAAAACTCCTATTGTTGAACTATCGTTAAGTTCGTATGTATTGTTAAGTAAGAGTACGACTCAATATGTTGATTTACATGATGATCGTTCATGTGGAACAAGGTGCTCGTTGTGACTCCAAATATCACTGGATGACTCAGATCCTGAGCAAAAATAAACTAAAATTTAAATTGTTGCCTTTTCATTGTCTCTGAGTATATATTAGGGCTGTCAAAATGAATGCATTAATGCAGATTAATCCATCGTCATGATTAATCTGATTAAAAATGTTAATGCACTTAAAAGGAACAGTTGTTTCATTCATTCATTTTATTGAAGCTGTTGAAGGTGTTGAATAAACATTAATTGCATATATATTAATATTTTTACAGATGTTTTGAATATTTTGTCATATTTTTTTTTTTTCAGTATTTTGGAAGATCTTTTGAATAATTTTTTTTTTGTGTGTGTGTTAATTTTAGTGAATTTTAGCACGTCTTTGATTTTTGTTTTCCTTCCATATTTTTGTTTCTTGGTGTATTTTTGTGTATTTTGTGGAAAATTTGAGTACAAAAGAAACTGAGACAGAACAGTGTTTTCGTCATGATTAAATCAAAATGAATGAGTAACATCCCTGTGATTAATCTGATTAAAATGTTTCGTCATTTGACAGCCCTAATGTGTATATGTATATATCCTGAACATGTTAAAATGATTATTAGATTCATATAACTGAATGATCTCTTTAAAGGTTTGTAATCTATGCATTCATGCAGAATAGAAATGATAAAGAACATATATTGTAAAACCACAGGACTGTATGAAGCACAGTCTGTTCTTTCCACTATGTAGAAACTAGACAACCTCTGCAGTAAGCCTTTACAAAAGGGATAATACTTTGTCAGTTCCCATTTTTAATAATTCAGCTGCAGTGGAGAAATTAGGAGAAATATTTTGACGCAAGCTCTAATAAAAACATTTTTACAGCAGTGTTAAGTCTCTAAAAAATCCACCCTGGTTTCTGTTGTCTAAATAAATCTTACTTTTTCATCTGCTTTGCACAAGAGCAGCCAGTATGGAACTAGCCAAGCTGGATTAAGGAAGATTTTTCTTTTTTTATTGCCAAGTCAGTGTTATTTATATCCAGTAATTTTATTGTATAAATCACCACACTTTGTCCCCAGACTTTCACTTGATGAAAAACTTAGAAGCATTTTAGAGGGGAATGAAAGCTGAAGACGAGCAGCAGCTTATGCAGATTCCAGTTTTAAGACGTCGTTATGAAGTGGGCTGTGAATTCTCCATATTCAAACTGTGCTGACATTCATGCAGAATCATGTTTATTTGAAGATTCAGAACTTCACATCAAGTATTTCTTGTGCACTGCATTTGTAGGAGAATCCCTCTGAAGAGGATGCTGCAGTTGTTGACAAAATCATGTCTTCACATATCGTCAAGAAGGAGGTAATGATTTTCTAACTTTTTTTTTTTACTACTCTGTTAAGGTGCAGTTTTCATACGTAACAGCATGCACATATTTAAAATGATTAAACTCAGACATTATCATAAAAAAACAATATCTTTCTGTCATAAAATACACAAACTGCTACGTGTTCTGTAGTGTATAAGTTCTCAGTGAATGTGCATGTTTAGATATAAGTATATATATGAAAAAAATAATAAATCTATTTGAGATGTTTCTGCACTTACCATGTTCTTCATTTTTTAACTCTGTAGGTTTCTCCAGGTGTGGTGGTTGAAGTGGAGGAGTTTTTTGTCAAGTATAAAAACTAGTAAGTTCATGGTTTTTCATTATAGACGCTTGCAAAAGATAATGAAATAAGATATTTATGCTAAAACCAGTATCTGATGCATATTATTACCATGTGCTATGACTGAAATGTATATTGAATGGTGATTTGATTATCTATTTTCATAGTTGACTATCTCAACCTTTTGAAGGTGTTGAATAAACATGTCAATTACATCATATTTTTAAAAAATATTTTATCACATTTTTATTGTTGTTTTTCAGTATTTTAGGCAAGTATTAGGCAGTATTTTCTCTGTGTTTTTTTGTGTGAATTTTGTGGGAAATCTGAGTACAACCCCCCCCCCCCCCCAAAAAAAAACAGACCAAACACTTGATCATACAAGGTTTTGATCATGATTAATTAAAATGAATCCATAGCAACACTGTGATTAATATATATATATATATATATATATATATATATATATATATATATATTTACTACTGACAGATAATTTGTCTGTAGCATTTATTACTTACCAGTATTTAAAATCTGACTCTCCATTGATGGTCACACGTGCAGTAAACACAAATGGATCAACCCCTAAAACACAGGCAGTGGATCAACAAGGGTGGATAAACTGATTCAGACTAAATGAAACCACACTTCATCCACTCTGGACGCATGCATGTTCAGGTTTCTAACGGCAGCTCCACAAGATTCACACTGGCTTTTGTAGGTCAAAAAGCTCCAGTGGTTCAGATAGAAGTCTGTTGTTTTGCTTTTAACCCAGAGGTGTCAAACATGCGGCCCAGGGGCCAAATCCGGCCATCCAAAGGGTCCAGTCTGGTCCTTGGGAGGAATTTGTAAAATTCAAAAATGACACTGAAGATATAAATCATTTTAGTTCAGGTTCCACATACAGACCAATTTAATCTCCAGTGGGTCAGATTAATAAAATGCTTCAGAATAAAGTATAAACACTCACAAGTCCAAATGTTTTGCTTTGTAAATGTAAAAATGTTCATGTGATTTTCTTGTATTGACACTAAAATGATCATTTCACTAACCGGAACAAATATGAAAATTTTTTAAATGTCTGAAGGGCAAGTTTACCAATATTCTGCCTGTTTATTAAATGTTTTATTTATTAGTCAATCTATTACAGAAAAGATTATTATTATTATTATTGTGATCTGTAAGTTGTAATTGATAAACTTAGATATAATGTTAAAACTGCTCATAGTTTTCTTAAGAAATTTCACATTGTTTTAAAAGGCTGTAAATATTTTCATCACGTAACTTAACTTTTTTTCGCTGTAAAACATGGAGGAAAGTGACATTATTTCTATATTACTATATTATTATTTCACTCGTCCGGTCCTCTGCAGATCAAACTTGGCTTAATGTGGCCCCTGAACTGAAATGAGTTTGACATCCCTGTTTTATCCTTAAAAAAAAAACCATGTCATGTTGTGAAGAAATATAGTCTCACACTGATTGTGTGAAGGTGGAAATTAGTTAAATGTGTTCGTACATGTGTGCAGATATGACTGAAAGAGATCAGTGCATACAGAAATAGCATCAGTAAATGCTCCTGTGACCACATCTGCAATCTGTGATCACACCTGCTGGTCTCAGTGGTTCCCGCAGATGCTGTTCAAAAGGTGTTTCAGGGTTTCTCACCCAGACCTGATATTATGTGTGTGTGTGTCAGCTCTTACCTACACTGTGAGTGGGCCACAGAGCAGCAGCTGGTGAAGGACAAGAGGATTCAGCAGAAGATCAAACGCTTCAAGATGAAACAAGCACAGAGGGCGCTGTTCTTCGCAGATGTAAGGCTTTGTATCTCTGGACGCACATATGCTTTGTATAGTTGTGTGGTTTTGTAAAGTACTGTACGTGTGGTTTGTTTATGTGGCCGTGCACATGTGTATGATGCATACATTTGAATATCTTTACTCACAAGCATCAATACTGTATCAACTGTGTCTCAGTTTTCCAGATGGTGTGTGGGCACTCACAATTATTCTGTCTTCTCTTTTCGCTCTTATTTCTCTTTCTGTCTTTCTCAGATGGAAGAAGAGCCCTTTAACCCCGACTATGTAGAGGTAGACAGAGTGCTGGAGGTGTCTTATTGTGAGGACAAAGACACAGGAGAGGTAACTGAACCCTCTTTCATGTAGTAATCATATCTGTGGGAGGCATGCGTATGTGTGTTTGTGCCGGCATGCCTGATTATGTTTTACTCCTTTACAGCGTTTTGTAGTCGCATTCCTTTCAGTGTATTCTCCACTCCAGAGATGTCTTTGTATGTGAACAGTGCCCAAGGCCATCCTAATGGGCTTCCTCGCGGCCTTTGTTAATATTATAAAAGCAGCGCTTGGCCTTGCTCTCAGTCTTTTCCAGTGCTCATTCTCTTTCACCTGCTGCAGGAGGTGGTGTATTACCTGGTGAAGTGGTGCTCCCTGCCTTACGAGGACAGCACCTGGGAGCTGAAGGATGACGTGGATCAGAACAAGATTGAGGAGTTTGAGCAGCTGCAGGCAGCCAAGCCAGACTCTCGCCGGGTGGTAAGTCATGCCCACCCACATTGCTCGCATATCACAGCGTTTACATTTTTCCTCTGATGCTCTTATATTGATTGCCTTACAGAAGTTGCTTTATTTTCTTTCTTTTTTTTTAGAATTTTCTTTCTACTTTTGTTATGCACATACAAAGGACAGTGTACAATTTAAAACATAGAACAGAAGGTGTACATTCTTATACAGTACTACATTTTATTATATTTGATTTGATCCTGTCTTTTACTTACTGTATATTTTAGATATAAAGCACTTTGGTCTTCTTTTATGTTGTTGTAAAGTGCTATAGAAATAAACTTTGAGTACTACAGGGGATCACACAATTTCAGGTCTTTGTGAAATATAGGTTCTCCATTTTTCCCCATACCTTATGAAATGTATTAATGTGTTTATTTTTGTGAAAACTAATTATTTCCATCACAAATATGGTATTTGTTAAATTGTGCCATTCATCCAACTTTGGAGGCCCCGGGTTTAGCCATCGTTTTGTTATATATTCATTTCCTTGCTACTAACTTTCTTTATTTTCAAGTGCTGATGAATGATATCCTCTTCTAAAACAATCTCACTTTTCTAGCAGTTTGTTATGTAGAGAGTGAAAATGTGTTTTTTGGGGGAAATTTGTATTGTTGAAATGAATGCGACTCATTAGCGAATATGAAAGTCAAAATAGATAAAGAAACACAAAATACAAATTAACATTTTAGGAAATAAATGCAAACACCTGCAGCAAATTGCATGAAACACACTGAATAGTGTTTCATCTGGGGAATGTATTAGTAATGAATATTTAATTATGATATTTATCATGCATTAATTTCTCTCCTAACTTGTATTATCTTTAACATGCAAAGAAAGAACGAAAATATTAAGTTTAACTCTTATAATTGATATTACCTTGAATAGGCAAGATCTAAAATATCACATTTTTCATAATTATATTCCAGCTTTCTCCTTTTTGACCCATGTTATTGTTCACTTTAAGTGCCCACGTCATGTACCAGTTCTTTTAATCACAGATTAGTTTAAACAACAATTTGTTTTGCAGTTGTGGTGAAAAAAAAGAATGAAATGTTAGGACTATAGACCTGATAAGTCATTTTTCTTTGTTAATAAAGACATCATACTGGCCATAGAAAATAGCCTTCAATTTAATTCAATAAAAAAATTTTTGTAGAGCTCTAAATCACAACAAGGTCGTCTCATATGGCCTTACAGAGTCGATCACAGAGATAGATAGATAATGTCCCAGGCATCCCCTGTCCTTAGACCCTCCTTCTCAGCAGGAAAAGCTCCAGTACAGCTGTGTGTCATCTGCATAACAGTGAAAGTTAATGTCATGATTTCTAAGGTTTTACCTAAAGGCAGCATAAACAAAATGGCCCCAAGGACTAATTGTTGCGGTGCGCTATAACTAACTGTGGAGAACGAGGATGATTGTTGGTTTACATTGACAAACTGGTCCCTATTAGATAAATAGGATTTAAATCAATAGCGCTCTGTTCCTCTAATGGCTTTGTCCCATTCTAATGTCTGCACATAGACTGGCTCCTTCACTTAGTTTGTTGTGACTCAATGTCACATCATGCGTTCTTACTTCATATCTCACCTATTTGGCCTATTATCACATGCTATTATTTACACAATATGTTCCTCTGGAGGAATGTTTTGAGCCAAATGGTGGATTGACTTGCCATATAGACCCTTTTAACAATAAAATGGTTCCCTTAGGAGCGGCCCCCAGCCAACCTGTGGAAGAAGAGGGAGCAGTCGAGGGAATACAGGAATGGCAACAGCCTCAGGGACTATCAGCTAGAGGGGGTTAACTGGCTCCTCTTCAACTGGTACAACAGGTCAGTCCTCCACATGTCTACAGCTGCTGGTATTAATTAAACTAGAATAAAAAGTGTTATCAAAATATAATGCAATATGTCCAGTCATGTAATGGATAGCTTAGATTAAAAAAAACTATAATTTGGTGTGTGTTGTTCCATTCCATTTTCAAATAGGTTAGGGTAAATGTGGATCCACACTAAATTGTGTGTCTGTTTCTTCCTTACTGTGGTGAACTGTCAACAGTGCAACTTGTGCAGCAGCGTGGCTAACAGCTGTAGGCCAGGGGCGTGTGTCTTGGAGCAGGATTAGGGCGGTTGTTTGGTAACTTCTGGTTTAACCCTTGCTTTTCAATATGATAAGAGTTTCACCTCTCATTGTAACTGAGCCTGTAAACATAATCTGCAGGTTTGTTTCTTTGAATTTTTTCTGGAATCTTTATTTATTTGAACATGTAGTAAATAAAATCAATACAAAACAAGCAACAAAACATCAATAATGATACACAAATACACAAAGGATTGATAAGTAAAGAAAATAAATATATACACATACACACATATGTACATACTCATATAATGCAATAAATGAAATTAAACATGCTCAAAAAGGGGTTAGAAGAAACAAAAAGTTATATTCCTACCCCCAATCTTTTTCCTCATTATTTTATATGAATATCAGTGTTTTTTTTATTACACATTGTTATGAAGGAATGTGTACATGATGGAAAAAAACAATAACAAATTGCTGAGTTGTTTTTAATGTGGTACAGGGGGGGCTTAAAAAAAGCACTGCTTCTGCCCAACACTTTTTTGGTTATAAATCATGTTTATCTTGTTAAATGTACAACTTTGTTGTTTTTTTGTTTTTTTTACGTGGATAACCAAATAATATATCCACCAATAGAACAATACCTATTTATAAATGATCATACTAGCATTAGCGTTAGCATTAGCACTCCCACAGTAGCAAAAACCAAGAAAAACAAACAAAAAACCCCGAAATCAAAATACACATGTAATATAAATACACAATAGTCTATATTTCCTTACGGTAATATAGTAATAATATATATAACCCTATTTAACCGAGATAATATCAACACATACATGTCAAAGCCCTCCTCTGAAAACACACTCACACACTTTCATCTCTAGATTTTGTAAAAATCATTATTTTTTTATTTGTTTTAAAACTGTTTCACCTCCACTCTCTGTGACTCCACCCTCAGGTTAAGTGTGAGACAACAGGTGAATTTGCTTAAAGATGCCACCTTTTGATGAATCAGTTGGAGCTTTTTTAAACATGTTCTTTGCTCACATACTCTCATAGTGCCAGGGTTAAAGTTTGAAGAATAAAGCTGCCACAGTTTGACGGTCCACAAACGTACATTAATTTAACAGAATACAAACTCATAATTGTATTCAGACTTACTCACGCCAGCTTTCCTTTCTGGCTTTGGCTGAAGCCACTGTGTTATTGTATTTTTATATCGCTCATATCTGCTGAAGATTATCGTTTGTTTTTGTCAGACATTTGCAGATCTTGACATGTCCATGTGTGTGATTGGTCATCTGGTGCTAATTCCACCTTTTTATATGAATCAGAAACCTGGCTCAGCTGTGTTTATGGCCAGCTTTGTGATTCGGCTTTGCATGACTGTGAATATTCAGTTGTATTTGGGCTGTGCAGCAGACACAGATGCCAAACTCCTGGTTAGTTATGAAGCCAAATGTGCTGTCACTGATCGACTCATCTGAGCATTTGACAAAGAATAACCAAGGAATCAAAAGCAGGAGACGAGTAGTCAGACATATTTCCACACTTCACTGTGCCAGTCCTGTCAACACAATTTATTTCACTCTACAACGTCGTAGGAAAAATGACACCATTTTTAATACTTATTGTGTTTTACCTTTCAACATTTATTCTAAGAAACATTATAATTCAATTTGTGGGTTGTGATTGGCATTAAAATCAATGTAATATTTAGTGCTGTCAAATGATTAAAATGTTTAAATCAGATTAATCACATGGTTGCATTGGATCAATTTTGATTAACTAATTAACATTCAACGCCTTTGACAGTTTGAACAAATTTGAAATAAAACAACTGTTCTATTTAGTTGCATTAATTTAAAAAATCTGATTAATCACAGAGTTGCTTTGGATTAATTTTGATTAATTGATTTTTGTTGGACAACATGGTTACATGTTTGTACCTGAACAGATTTTTTCTTACCAGTGTCTTTTAACACAGCAGCAACTTTGCTGGTTAAAACAGAACAGAAGCAAGAGAAAAATAACCAGTATTTACCGTATTAATCTTCATTTCTCCTGTGTTTTAAATCACAAATGTAAAACATTGGATGAAAAGATCGATAGCCTTCAACTTAAAATTTGCATCATATGAAGTTCTTCCTGTGGGTTCCATGATGAAAAGGCGAGGATTTGAAAATAATTAAAAGCTGGTAATTTGTCGTTCGTGTTCTATCTGCAAAAAAAAGCAGCGTGTTCTTCTTTGCATTGATTGTTCTTAGTAGTTTTGATTCTAATTCTGGTGAGAGCGCCCCTAGTGGTGGAAAAACACAACAGAATAGCTGCACCTTTGTATAAAGATATGAAAAAAGTAGCAGCTTGTAGTCCAGAAAATACGGTAATAATGTGACGTTTGTAGCCAGATCACCCACTGCGTTTCCAGATGTGAGAGAAAATGTAACATATCAAACAAAATATAAAATATCAGTCACACTCTGCTGCTCACATCACCACAGAGGCCTTGGTGATTCTCAGCAGTAGAAGTTCCTAAAAGAAGTCCCTTTTCTGTGGTGCTGGGACTGCACATAATGAATAATGAATAACTTAATATGGACCACTGTGTGATTTAGGTGTATTTACATTATTTGGTTTTGCCTGTGAGGAGAGTCAAATTTCCTGTCAAGGTGCACGCTGCTGCAACAACAATTGCTTTTCTTCGCCCACGATCACAAAGGAAGTGCTGCACAGTACATCTGGAGTACACAGTGTCAGTGTGCTTGCATTAACCCTGGGAATTGGCTTTGTGAGTTTGTGTATGCCTACGCAGAGAGATTCATCAAAAGTAGAGAGCTGCTTAAGAGGCCAATGGGACTATCTGCACATTGCAATTAGCATCAAGACATAATACCCCCACCCACTGGACAGCTGAATAAATGGTTTGCCAGAGTGCAGAGTATACCACGCAGCAGAGCCAGTTGTATTCATCATTATGTTGTATCTTAACATTTTGGTCTATTATTACCGCTGATGGTGTTGTTTTCCCTGTACGCTTTTCCTTTTTTTGTGGAATTTGTGTCTTTTCCTGTGTCTTGCCTTCCTCTTTGACATTTCTTTGTCATCACATTTTTAGTGTCAGGTCACTTGTTTTCTATTAAAACATTAAAAGACTTGCTCACATTGGCCCTGAGACTTTTTATTCCTGAATAAAGGTTAATTCCGCTTTCAGATGAACCATGTAAACACCTAATTCCAGTTGAAAATGATCATTCTGAATTAAACGTAATTCCAAATAAAAGTCACTGGTTTATTCCGATCTTAATTCTGAATTCAATAATTCCTCTGCCATGTAAAAACACTTAATTCCACTTTAACATTATTCCCGTCTTTCTGTCGACTCTGAGACCTGGTTTCAATAAGTTCTAGTTTCAGTGATTGAAAACAATGGTTTCACGTGGATGAAAGGCTTATCTGAAACAAAACCTTTGCAGATACGACCAAAACTGTCAAATCTGCAAAAGTATAATTTAATTTGGAATAAAAAACAAACAAACATCATGTTAAACACATTCGGTGAATAAACCACTTAGTGATATGCAGGCTGAATTTCTGATGCAGCAGCGTAGTGTTTCCTCACACAGGCCAGATGCTGTCATACAATGCCGTTCTCTTTTCTCACTCACTTGTCCCTCTTTTCTATTTTTGCCTGGTTTCTAAAATGACGCTCCCTCCTTCCTATCCTTTAACTCTGGTTCTATCCGTCCGTCAGACGAAACTGCATCCTGGCAGATGAGATGGGCCTGGGAAAGACTATCCAGTCCATCACATTTCTTGAAGAGATCTACCGTGTGGGCATCAAGGGGCCATTCCTCATCATCGCCCCACTCTCTACGATTGCAAACTGGGAGCGGGAGTTCCGTACTTGGACCCACCTCAACATCATCGTCTACCATGGAAGTGTGGTCAGCAGGCAGATGCTTCAGCAGTACGAGATGTATTTCAGGGATGCACAGGTAAACATACATCAGTACAGAAATCGATAGGTTACGTAGGTAACCACGGTTCTATGAGTTCCTACTGACCGCCAGGCGGTGCTTTCAGCACTGCCTGGCGGTCAGTAGGAACGAAATAGAACTACAAAGGTCCATAGCATCTAAAGCAGGGGTTTTTAATTATTTTATATGATGTTGTTTAATTTTTATTGTCTATTAATTGTGGCAGTGTGTTTTTAGTGGGGAGGGTGTGACAAAGAAGAATGTGGAACAGACAATAAAGCTATCTATCTATCTATCTATCTATCTATCTATCTATCTATCTATCTATCTATCTATCTATCTATCTATCTATCTATCTATCTATCTATCTATCTATCTATCTATCTATCTATCTATCTCTATCTCTCTTTATCTATATCGATTCTATTCTATCTATCATCTATCTATCTAGGGGTGTCTTATCTCATTTTAGTTCAGGGGCCACATTCAGCCCAATATGATCTAAAGTGGGCCGGACCAGTCAAATAATATAAATAATAGGATAAGAACTTATAAATGATGTTGGCTCCAAGGTTTTGGACTGGATCCTTTGGCGGGCCGTTTTTGTTCCCTGGGCCGCATTTTTGACACCCCTGATGTAAAGACATTCGAGTATTAATTAGTCAAGTGTAAAAGTTTATTTGTTAATGCCATATACCCCCCCAGTGGATCTACATATAATATATTTGTACTACTATTGACCAGAATAAAAATATGTTTGGACTACATGACGTCAGCCGCCCAGTTAATATTGTTGTATGTTTTAACAGAGAACACGAGTGTCCCAAAACACCATCGGTGTGTTTTTATCTCCATAGGATTTATTTTTTTTATTTGAGCAGAACAGAAACAGTCATGGACAAACAGCCGAGCACACAGCTTATCTTCTGAGTGAATTCAATACAAAGGTGTTATAGGGAGGTTTGTGAAGCATTTACTTATTAAAATATTTCTCGAACACAGACCAGCAGAAGCCACTTCACTTACCTGTAGTGCACAAAGCAGTAATTCACTTTGATTAAAATAATCACAGTGGGGTTTTTTTTTCTTTTCGGAAAAGCAACACTGTGTCAGCAACATGAAGTCCTGTGAGTAATCTAATGATACGTTTCAAAACAGGAGGCTTGTATTCAATAGGAGTCGGATATTGAAAAACATGGCAGGACATGATTATCAGAGAAAACACCAAACTGGGACTAAGTAATGGAGTGCACTCTCATACCACATTGTTTTAGGAAAAAAATTAAGAAGGAAAATGGGCAGAAATTGAAGGAAGGTGAATATTCCATCAGCCGAATGTTTCATCTGAAATCAAATCTGTTCCATTGCCAAGCACACAACATTTTAACAAACATTTACATCATTCAAACAGGTATAGAATCAGTCTGCAGCTTTAGACCAGAGGTGTCAAACATCCAGCCCGGGGTCCATAGTTGGCCCACTAATGGTTCCAATCTGGTCCCTGGGATGAATTCGACTACTCGTCATCTGAACCCGCTTTATCCTCACTAGGGTCATGCGGGTCTGTGGGGTCTAATTCACCTACAATGGGTGAAGGTGGGGTACACCCTGTATGAGTCTCCAGTTCATCTCAGGGCTGAACATATATAGACAAACAATCACTGTCACATTCACACCTATGGGTGATTTAGATTAACCTGTTAACCAGTTAACTAGTTAACCTATCAGTGCATGTGTTTGGATGGTGGGAGATAACCGGAGTACATGCAAACTCCACACAGAAAGGTCTGGTGTGGGAATCGAACCAGGGTCCTTCCTTCTGTAAGGCATGAGCTAACCACTGCGTCACCGTGCTGCCCTGGCATGAATTTGTGAAATGCAAAAATTTCACAGAAGATATTGATAATTAAGGAAGTTAAAATCATTTGACGTGAATTAAATCTAAAATGGATCAAATTATCAAAAAATAACTTATGAAAAAGGGACATTTCTTTATTTGTTTTAGTGGAAAAAAGGTAATAAGTAAATAAAAAGACTAGCCTGTTAGAAAAAATGTAAATAACCTGAAATGTACTGATGTTACTACATGTTTTGTGTATTTGTAAATCCACTGTTATCTTTTAAGTTGTGATGCACATTTATAAATGACAAACTAAAGTGCAATATTAACAATATTGCACTTATTTTTCTTCATAATTTTCAGGTTGTTCATATTTATTCATGTTATGTTGAAGTACAGTTCATAGATGTAAACATTTTCATGATGGAAGTTTTTGAATTTTGCTCCAAAAAACAGAGAAAACTTTGGAGTTAACATTATTCATACATTTTTATCCTATTATTTCTATTATTTTACTGGTCTGTCCCACTTTATACCATATTAGGCTGAACTAAAATGAGTTTGACACCCCTAAGTTAGGCCTTACAATTGTCCAAGAAAACAATGAAATTAGAAATACAGAAGCTGGAACACACAAAGGTTAAAGCTAATTTAAATGTTAGATTCATGAGAACAATTTCTGAATATTTGGTTCATAATAATCTCACATGGTGACTATATATAGGTTTTTTTAAGTAGGTAGTGAGTCTTAGGCAGAGGCTAGCTGTGGCTGGCAGGCCATGTGATGTGTCACAACAGGCAGTTAGGAGCTCTTAGTAGGTGTAATGAAAGCAAGCAAGAGCAGAACACAGCAGAGCCGCCACGAGGCTGTCTTCCAGGCAGCCTGTGATGTCATAGCAGCCCCCAAGGGGAAGTCTCTGTCAGCACCGCTCAGCCATATCACAGGGAGAGGCTGCACTACGCCGGTTTGTTGGCTGGCTGGCTGTGGGAGGGGATTACTACATATCTGCATATCCCTCAAGGACTGTTGTCAAGACAATAAAGACAAATGGGGAGGCGGTGTAAGTAAAGCATCCCCAGACAGACAGACAGACAGACAAACAAATAAACAAACAGCATAAAGACTCACCAGTGGGTTCACATTAAATGATTGATTTCCTACCTAGAGATGTTGATTTCACAATGAAATTGAAAATTGAAGCAATCAGTGTGTGTTGTCGTCATTATCAAGTTTCAAATTGATAGGTGTCGAATGTTAATAGATGTGAGACAGTCTGTCAGTGATGATAATTACACATGTTGTGTTCTCTACACATTTGATGTGAGAACACATGAGTATCTTTTTCCTCAGTCATCTTTACGCTTGAGAAGGTTGTGGGGGTTCTGGAGCCAAGCCCAATTATCTATGGTCTAGAGCTGCACAATATTGGAACAAAAACTGACATTGCAGTTTTTAAATTTTTTTAGTTCTTTGTTTCTTTTTCTTTCCCTGCGATATATATATATTGTGAAATGGAAAAAATCCTCAGGAGTCAATAACAGGTGTGTGGTGCCGACACAAACGGTCAAACACATTAGTGGTCGACGCAGAACTTACATTTCAACATCATCCTTCTTGTAGCTGAAATAATTAAATAAAATAAAAAATAAATGAGCAAATAAGTTGATGAATAAAATAATAAAATAAATAGATTAATAAATAAAAAACACATACAAATACATAAGTTTTGGTATCATCCTTCTTATACCTGAAATAATTCAATAAAATTAATAAATATTTTTTAAAAAATAAAATAAAATCATTAAGTAAAAACAAATAATTCCACATAACTGGTGTTGGCATTCTTTCTGGTCCAGAGCCTTTTCTCTTGTTGGTTTTAGGTGATTTTCTCTTGTTGGTCGCTCATTTTTCAGTCTTGTTACCATAGTGACTCAGTCCAAACTGCTCAGTGTGTGTCAGGTTCTATTGAAATTAGAAAATGTTGAGCTCATTCGTCTCCTACATTGACAGGACCTGTCATGTGACTATTGCGAACACATACATTGCAATGTCGATGCTTAAACAATATATTGTGCAGCTCTACTATGGTCAGTTAATTTCAAAAAGCCACATTTGACATTATACAGAAATAATCCTTAAAAAAAATGGAGCTAAGCATTTAAAATTTCACAAAAGTGTGTGTTTGTTTTATTCCTGCTTTAGGAAACATAGTGCTCAGTTGCTTTACACCTGTTCCTGTTTTTCCTCAAGGGTCGCGTGATCCGAGGTGCCTACAAGTTTCAGGCTGTTATTACCACGTTTGAGATGATTCTTGGCGGCTGTCCTGAGCTCAACGCCATCGAGTGGCGTTGTGTTATCATCGACGAGGCTCATCGTCTCAAGAACAAGAACTGTAAGCTGCTAGAAGGCTTCAAGCTCATGAGCCTGGTAAGTAAAGAACCATCTTAGGAGAGATGAGGATGAAACTCGGTTCAGATAAACTCCATTAAGTCGTATGATGAGTTTGTATTGTCACATTGTCTTGTCACACCTCTTTCAGGAGCATAAAGTCCTGCTGACAGGCACTCCTCTCCAGAACACAGTGGAGGAGCTCTTCAGCCTCCTCCATTTCCTGGAACCGGCTCGTTTCCCTTCAGAAAACACTTTCATGCAGGAGTTTGGAGACCTCAAAACTGAAGAGCAGGTGAGTGGAGGACTCGCATTGTTCATAAATATGCACAGAAGGTGTCCGAGGAAAATATAAAGAGCATCTAAACCACAGGTGTCAAACATAAGGCCCGGGGCCAAATCCGGCCCCCCCAAAGGGTCCACTCTGGCCCCTAGGATGAGTTTGTGAAATGTAAAAATGACACTGAAGACATAAATAATACAGACTGGCACACAGTGGGATTGATTCTATGATCCATTAAATGCCTCCCTTTTGTTGATAGCAAGACATCACAGCTGTGAGGACCTGATGAGCACAGGGACATTGGGACTATCTTTTAGGATATTTTTTTTTACCATGTCATAATTTTCCAAACACATAAGGATTACTTTTAAGTTGGAATGTGTGACAACATTAGTAAGTGTCCAAGTGTTATGGGTGTTTTTCTGTGCTCACACTCTATAAAATGAAAAGAAAAACTGTTGCATTTTTCTCAAACCTCCTTAACACTGGAGTAGCTCAGATATAAACATGGTACAGATGGAATCTATGAGGTGGGACTGTTTCTAACTAGGCCATGGTGACATTGGTACACACTCTCACACTCACTATCAACATATGGAGGATAATGATAATAGATAATGAGGTATTATGTTGCTAATTGTTGAACTACATATCGACAGTGCTTACAGGAATTATATTCTTTCCTCTTCTTTGTGTGTATTCTTGGCAGAGCATAGGTTTAGATTATAATATTAGATTTTTTAAAATTTATTTACACGCAACATGGGTATTAAACTACTATTAATAGTGGTTAGGGACAGCTGTTCCAATGCTGTAAGTCTACTGGTAACCAGGATGTTGTGCTTTACCAGGAACTTATAAGTGGTACTTTTAGAATTTAAATTGTTTAGGGCATTTGTTCTTTTTACTCATTTTTTTTTTTCATTGAATTGAATAAGAACATGCACAAAAAAATAGACTCGGCTCACATATACTTAAATATACATACAGGCAGACAGTTAGCTCATTAGTTCTTGGATGACATGGAATAAACAAAAAAATAAACATTGAAGGAAATTAGACATTAAAGACAAGTCCTCTTGTCTCTGATTTTTTTTTTACATGAATCCTCTGATCAATATAGTTTCAATGTTTATTCCTATGAAGGACATGAATGGTTCCCATATGGAGAGGCTAAGCCCCGCCCTTCTACTTCTGCTCCATGGGTGCTTAGCTCGCAAAAAATTTGAATAGGAGTGAATGGAGTGAGTCAAGCTAAATTCTGATTCCATTTGACAAATGCTCTGAAATTCACATATGATAGCGGTTAATAAGAAAATATTTGATGTGTCATAGACAGACCACCCATTTTTGATGGGAAGCAAATGTGACGTTAGGTTTTATGTGGGCTTAGTAAGACACTACAATGACTGGAGGATGTGACGTCACACTCCACTCAGCTGTGGAGTCTGTGGTGGCATCACATCTTCTTCAATTCAATTTTATTTCTAAAGCCCCAAATCACAACACAGTCGTCTCACAGGGCTTTACAGAAACAATCAATTACAGAGATATATGAACAGTCCCAAGCATCTCCATTCTCCAGGCATGTAGTCCAAATTATTAACAGGTTTTACTCACAAATGAATCAGCCGTTGGTTAACAGAAGTAGTTGAAATACATCAATAATTATCATTTATTATGAGCTACAACATGTGTGTGATTCAGGTCACATGACAAACCAGATACCATTTAACATTTTATTTCCCATTGAATACCATTCATTAATTTTCTGATCTCACCCCCCCATGAGCCTCAGACTTAAGCTCCCCATTCTGCCAAAGATGTTGCCCTTCTCTTTTTTCCTTTTTGTTCTTCTTATTTATAAAGAGCACTTTCAAATGACAATGTCACAACCTGCTACATTCATCTTCAGTATAGAATGACAGTAAGTATATGTACAATGACATTATCATAGTAGAATCGCATATCACCATACTTCACACACTGAACACCTGAAGCATTCACATTGTAAAATATTTATCGAAATAAATGAGTTCAGTTTACAGGTCAAAAAAAAAAAAAAAGACAAATTGAGTAAATAAAATGCCTAGGTCAATACATTTTCCTGACCGTTTTCTTTACTTTTAAATATAAGAGATGTCTGGTCTCATATGTTTGACATACTCTGTCAATTTACTCCAAACTTTAATAGAATCTATCTTTCTAGACTTGATATGACAGCCATAAATTTCATGGATGATGTCGATCCATTCATCTATAGAAGGTGTATGTGGTTTGAGCCAGTTCCTAGTAATAAGTAGATATTATCCTTTTCATGCAGTTTATTACACATCAAATAGTCCAGAGTTATATACTGTATTATAACGTTATGCCATTGTGTCCTTGAAGGGGGTTTATCAGATATCCAATTTAACTTAATACATTTTCTAGCACAATTTCCCCTTATATTTGTTACTGATACTTTAAGAAGGTGTTTAGAAAACAGAGTGCTATGCCTGTATCTGTAACACTCTTGTCATTTCTTTGGCCTACAGGTACAGAAGCTTCAGGGTATCCTCAAACCCATGATGCTGCGTCGGTTGAAGGAGGATGTGGAAAAGAAGCTGGCTCCTAAAGAGGAAACCATTATTGAGGTTGAGCTCACTAACATTCAGAAGAAGTACTACCGCGCCATCCTGGAGAAGAATTTCTCTTTCTTGGCTAAAGGTGCAGGTCAGGCAAATATGCCCAATCTGGTCAACACCATGATGGAGCTGAGAAAGTGCTGCAACCACCCCTACCTCATAAAAGGTAAGATGGTATCAAACACACAGGAGATTAAAAGATATCTTATCAGAGCTACTTCCTTGGACATGTCTTGGCCTTGGTTTAAGAGCCCTTAGTGCTCATTACACAATAACGATGGATTTATTACATCAAATACAGCTCACTGAAAACATCTGAACAGATTCTTCTTACAGCAGGGGTGACAAACTCATTTTAGTTCAGGGTCCACACACAGCCTAATATAATATAAAGGGGCTGCACCAATAAAATTATATAAATATAATAGGATAAAAATTTATAAAATAATGTCAACGTCAAAATTTTCTGTGTTTTTAAGTGGGGAAAAAGCTAAATTGTTCAATAAATATGGTTACATCTACAAACTACTTGGACATAACACAGACAAATGGTGCCCGGCACAACCCCCCCCCCCCACACACACACACACGCACACACACACACACACACACACTTTACCTGATTTCCCTCAACTCTGATCATTGTGAAAACACATTTTTTGTCACTGTGACCTTTGACCTACATTCGCCAACATTTTATGGGATCTATTCTGGCCTAACTTACACCTTTACATGGAAATTGGTCCAATAGTTGTTGCGTAAAACTGCTTAGAAACAAACAAACTCAAACACAATACCCCTCTCCTCTTCAAGGGGGCAGGATGACAAATATGAATAAAACGTAAATTGTTAAGAAAAATAAGTGCAATGTTGACAATATTATGCTTTAGTTTATCATTTATACATGTGCATCACAACATACAGATCTCAGTAGATCAACAAATACACATATATTTAGTAACAGGTTGAATATTGGTAAAATTCCACATACATTTCAAGTAGCAATAATGACAATAGATGCAACCATTGATGGGCTTCAGAAAAATAGTCCTTGGACAGCTCTGGAAATGGCCGTGGTTTAATGCTAACAGTAGGATCAATATGAACCAGTGTTGCTTCTACTGGCATTGCAGTGTATGGGGTTTTATTATTGATGCACTTATGATAAGGAGGACATTGTATACGTGTAAAAAGTGCTATCCTATGTGAAATATTGGTCTTGTAGGAAGAATATATGAAACTTCACATTTGCTGATGTTTCATATTCTTTGCTTCATCAGGGGCCGAAGAGAAGATCCTGGAGGACTTCAGGGAGGTCCACAGCCCCGCTGCCATCGATTTTCACCTGCAGGCTATGGTGCAGTCTGCTGGGAAGCTTGTCCTTATTGACAAACTGCTGCCTAAGATGAAGGCAGGAGGGCACAAGGTGCTCATCTTTTCTCAAATGGTGCGCTGCCTGGACATCTTGGAAGACTACCTCATTCAGAGAAGGTAATGATGATGGATGGTGAAGAATTTGTTGGTCATTTCCTGCCATTAGGGTTTGTCCACAGCTGTGAAGTTACCTCTGTATAAAATGGTGCAATAGTTAGTTCAGTGGTGGGCCGTCAGGGCCAGCAAGGCACTGATACACACTCACACACACACACACACACACACACACACACACACACACATCTCCAATAATAATCTATTTTTTAAGAGTTCTGTAACTGAAAATGGAATAGGCAGAAGTCTCGGCTTATTTAGCCTAAAGTATAAAATCCATAGTCACCAATCTCTTTTTTTATATAGTACTCCTTAATTAACTTGCCTTTCAATTTTTGTTTTTTTTTAAAACTCAACAGAGATCTACACTGTTTCACCTCATCACTGTTGATTCCATCATATAACTCCCCAAAAACATCTGTATTTAACATTAGTTCTAACATTGTCTCTTTCAAAGACACCCAGCCCTCTTTAATTCTCTCAGATTATGAACCCAATCGCTCATGGTTGGTTTGTGTGGTGTCATGGGCACATACATCTACACAGTCTAGCTGTCGGTGTGTTGTGGTTAAACTTGGGATCCAGGAAATAATGGTCAGTGTAATGGACTCTGTACAGCGCCACTACTTCCTGAACGTAAGGCAGCTCCTTTATGTCTTGTCTTTCATTACTGGATACACTTATTAACCCAGGTGTGTCTGCTAGATGTCGTTATGACTACTGTATTCAGGCACACCTGGATGAATCAGTGTGTCCAAAAATGAAAGACAGGAAATAAAGGAGCTGCTTTAAGTTCAGGTTCAGTAGTAGCACTGTGCATATAGTCTGTTGAAGCATAACATCTGTGTTTTTATGTGACTTAATGTCTGGATAACTAAATTACATCTGAGATATCATGACATAGTTGTTGATTCACTTCTTTTTTGTTATTTTATTCAGCTTTTTTGAGCTGTCATCTCTTTGTCTGTTTCATGTCTTCAGTTCTACTAAGTCTCCTTTTCTTCTGGCAGCTGGAGCAAACCTTAAACTATTGTAAACTTGTGAGGTAGTGCAGAGCATAGAGCACAGACCTCAGACAGAGTTCAGCAGCAGGTTACAGAAGCCCTCAGGGCTCCACAACATTAGACAGGCTGGAGTTTGTGTGAGGTTTCTACTGACTGGAAGTGGCTTTCCCCAGGGAGGGCCAGGGGTCAGACTGTGGGAAGGGGTGGGAATGAACAGAGGGATGAAAGAACATAACCCGCTCTTAAAGTAACAGTTTGATCTTTGAAGATGTACTTCTTAAAGCTGTAATGAGAAGGAAAAAACTGGCTCAGTAAATATATCTGTGTTTCTTAGTTTTCAGAAACCTCTTTTACTGAATATAGTTCTTGGGGTAGACCACAAATATATATATATATATATATATATATATATATATATATATATATATATATATATATATATATATATATGACAGGTCCTGTTAATGTAGGAGATAAATGAGCTCAACATTTTCTAATTTCAATAGAATGTGACACACGCTGAGCACATCACAATCATACTGAAGCAGTTTGGACTGAGTCACTGGTAACAAGACTGAAAAATGAGCGACCAACAAGAGAAAATCACCCAAAACCAACAAGAGAAAATCACCCAAAGCCAACAAGAGAAAATTTGTATTTATTTTTTAAATGTGTCTTATTTATTCATCATTTAGTTTCATTTTATTTATTTTTTTATTATTTCATCTACAAGAAGGATGACCCTGAAATGTATATGTTCAGTGTCAAACACTAATCTGTTTGATCATTGGCATCAGAAATTATTGCAATATATATCACAGTGTTAAAAAGTCAGGGTTTTTTTCTAATATCGTGCATATCCTACACACACTCACAGAAATATATTTAAAAGGCATATCCTGAAGTCCTGTTTATTCCTGAATTAATGTAATGATGGTTGTGAATCATTATTGTGTGCTGCAGGTACTTGTATGAGCGGATAGATGGACGTGTTCGTGGAAATCTGCGACAGGCTGCTATTGACCGCTTTAGTAAGCCTGACTCCGACCGCTTCGTTTTCCTTCTGTGTACGCGGGCTGGTGGCCTGGGAATCAACCTCACAGCAGCAGACACCTGCATCATCTTTGACTCTGACTGGAACCCACAGAACGACCTGCAGGTAGAGCAAAACACTGTTAACGTGTTACTGGGATATGCAATGTTCGATTTTGACAGACGTTCAGTACACTAATAAGTAGTGTCCTGACTGCCATCTGCTCACATAAACACCTGCCAACAAGGCTGACTAGCAGGGCAACTTCTTTACAGTTTCATTTTGTAACCAGAAATACATTAGTCATAACCCAAAATGAAATTTCCCTAGTTATGTTTTTTACTTATTTTAACATTAAAAAATGGGGAAAAAAGAAAAGCATGTTCAAAAGGAATGGGTGAAAGTTAACACTTAACCCCTTCAACTTTTCTAATGAAAACCCCCTTCCTGCAAAAGAAAAAGATACACTTCAGAATTGTGAAAAATTGCGAGTATATATAGTTTTGTAAAAGTTGGTAAAGAAATGTGTTTACAGCGCCCCCTTGAATAGTCAAGTATATTATATAAGGCCAGGTCACGTCAGAGCTATGAAAATTGGTACACATGTTCATCATATGATGACAAACAATTCATTGGAATTTAACAAACTCCTCCTTGGCCGTTGGGCCCAATGAGCCCAAAATCGGTGAACATGATCTAGACAAGTGGGACATCAAAAGTTATCCAAAAAATTTTTTAAGTCGCATCATTTTTGTGCTACGTCGCAGAGTTTTGCAAAGTTTTTGGGAAAAATTACCACAACATAAATTGCTTCAGCTCAGACATACGAACACCAATTTGGCTGATATTTGACACAGACGTCTATCCCCCAGGTTTACCTTCATTTAGCTAAAGACATTCTGATTTTGTACTATAGCGCCCCCTAGAAATGTACTTTTATTAAAATGGCTGTAGTTCGGACATACAAACACTGATTTGCCTGAAATTTTACTCAGTTGTCAGTGTCATAGTTCTACACCCATTCAACGCACAGCATTTCAAATAAATCACTCTATACCGCCCCCTACGTATTTATACAAAAGTGTGCATTTCTGGCAGAATATCGCTTCCAGCCCACGGAACGATGCCGTCTCGCTGTTGGCGGTCGCACAGGGAGGCGGTCGTGAGGAACAGCGAAGGCCTTTGAGACTGCTTACAGTTTTAATTTGTTTTAACCTGATATAAACGATGCTACTCTCATCCACAAAACCAAATGCCAAAAAAATGACTTCCAGTGTGTTACCGAGAATGTTCTGCTCTCCACAGGCCCAGGCTCGCTGCCATCGGATCGGTCAGAACAAGGCAGTGAAGGTGTACCGTCTCATCACCAGGAACTCCTATGAACGAGAAATGTTTGATCGTGCCAGCCTCAAGCTGGGTTTGGACAAAGCAGTGTTACAGAGCATGAGTGGTCGAGATAACAGCCTGGGAGGAGGCACCGGAGGAGGGGTGAGTTTGAGAATCATCCAAATGTTCTGCAATACAAATGACAAATAATGTTGTTAAATAATTGAAATCGTTTTCATTCAGATTTCAAAGAAGTGTTTGTTTGATGGCAGCGCTGACAATGAATGAATTCCATTTGGTGAACTGACTTTTTGTGAACATTATATTCATTGAAAAATTCCGTTGTACAAATTGTTTCACAAATGAGCAACAGAAAACCTCATTATTATAGTGTTGTGATGATCATACCCCTGTTACATACAATTATTGCATCACTTTCTCTAACCTCTGAAAACAAACCTTCTGCACTGGACAAGAAATGTTTTTTTTAACACACTGCTTTCTGACACTTCACCATATTATACCAAAACAAGGATCATAGTTTTTACATGTTTCTTCAGATTACAGTCACGAAAACATTTAGTTTTGATCATTTTTAATATCAGTTTGGTATTAAACTGAAATATATTAACACTTTTATCAGATGACATCAGTCCTGGATAACCTCCTGGAAACACAGTAACATATGGTGGACGAGAAGAAGAAAAGATGCCAAGCAAAGAGAAAGAACTGTTCACAAATCCTAAAACTTGGAGCCCACTCTTTAAATTTATGCTTGAAGTGTAACCAATCCTATTAGGGTCTAATCTCTTTGTGAGGGAGTTTGTCAACAGTGTTTGAAGTGTGTAGGTGGAGGCTGAGCCATAGTCATCTGACACTTATCTAAACTATAAGGGGGTTGAGATATGTCCCCACATCTGGCCTGACTGAACACATCTGGTTTATAGAAAAACCTTCAGAATATTTTAAAGGTTGTAGGTCATGTTTACCCAGATCTTGTATTTTGTTCTGCACTGTATGTGTTTTAGGTCATTTTTGCAATCTGTATGGAGCAATTTTTGGGACAAAGTGAAGTGTATTCATAGCAAAGTAATCTGTGTATATTTTTGGGATACGCATGCGTCTTTGGTTGTAGTTGAGTCCATTTGTACTGATAATGTGTTATGTGTTTGATGTTTGTCAGAATATGAATTGAAAAACTACGACATCAAAAATTATATTTACGAAACGCAAAGTTACGAGTACACTGTCTTCAATATGAATTTGTCAGATGGAAGAAAGTGGTCATGGGTTGCATCATCAACAGAAGAAAAGTCAATCAATATCAAGACTACGCATGCGCTGACGTCTGAGCAGGATGAAGAAGGATGGAAGCAGTCTTTGTTCACAGGGTCAGAGTTCAATGGATAATACCTGTGACTAGGGATGTGACTTTTGGTCCAAAACACGATTCGAAATTTGCTAGAAAGTATTCAAATATTATTTGAAAATCAAAAGTGTTTTCCCACCCCAAACACTGACGCGATGACAGAAAGGGTAAAAGAGGAAACCAAACATTTACTGAAGAAACAAGAATATTACAAAGCACACAACATGTTGATCTTCCCTGAGCGATTCATCTCATCTTCTGCAAGAAACAAGTAAAAGGCTTTTAATTTTGAAATCACAATAACCGCAGCCAACGCTTATATTTATTTAACTGTCGAGGCAGAACTGAATGAAACAGCTGATTTCAGCTACAATGTCAAACGGATTTAACAACAATAGTCACATGAATCTACACCAGGTTTTTATTAAAAAAATACAATAATAATGTCCACATGTTCGTGGTGGAGGCGTGTGTGCAACCTATTCACAATTAAACCGCTGTTGAGAACACGTGTTCCGACCACACAGACGTTGCGGTCACAGAGAGGTACACGCTCGCCAACTTTACCAGGCGTTTTTATTTTTTTATTATTATTTTTCTTGTTTTTGCAGCGTTTTGTCGATGCACTGTGTTTTCTTCTGTCGACCACCGTACAATGACAGTAAATACGGCATTCTTACCAAGTGAAACACAATACAGGTAATACAGTATTCAAAATTAGTATTCTATATTCGAGCGTGTCACAAATATTCCAAAATCATATCCTATCCCCACCTCTGTGACGTCATGACATAAGCGATGACATGTTTTTGACCACTTTCTTCCATCCAGGAAATTCATATTCATACTGAGGATGGTGTAATCATAACTTTTAATTTCACATTCTGAGAAATATCAAACACACAACACATTATCAGAACAAATGGACTCATTTTAGAGTTTGCAAATATTTATTTTCTGCTCAACTACAACTAAAGATGTATATATATACCAAATATACACTGATTACTTTCCTGTGAATATGCTTAATTTTGTCCCAAAAATCTCTCCATAAATCTGTTTCTTCAGATTTTTTTCGATGGACATAGTTTCTTCACCCTAAATCTTTTCTTCTTTTGTCTCAGGCGGCACAGCAGCAGCTTTCTAAGAAAGAGATCGAGGATCTTCTGCGGCGTGGTGCTTATGGGGCCATCATGGATGAGGAGGATGAAGGGGCCAAATTCTGTGAGGAGGACATTGACCAGATTCTCCAGCGCAGGACAAAGACCATAACCATAGAGTCCGAGGGACGAGGATCTACCTTTGCTAAGGTGGAGAAAACATTTAAATATTAATTATTATTATTAAATATTAAACAAACACACACAGAATACCTTTTGTTTAAAGCAGGGAGGGGCAATTCATTTTTCTATGGAGCCACAAGCAAAACTTTAACAGTTATTAGGCTGGACCAATTTACCTGCATAAAAGTAATAAATGAAACAATGGAATGACACGATGAAGATGTGGAGCACAGAATACAACTATTTAATTAATATTTACAAAAAAAAAACATTTTTTAAAATGTGCAACTCCAGCTCCATGTTATCTTTTTCTCCCTTCTTTTTAACTTTACATGAAAAAACATAAATGTAGCTTTGTTTGTTTGCATATATGTCCTTTTTTGACTTCAGTGAAGAAATATTTAGTCTCCTGTAATTAAAACCAAAGGTGATGCAGTGAAATATTGCACATGTGACTTTTTTTGTCCAGTGTATATTTGCATTAGAACTGCACAATATATCATTTGAGCATCAACATGTGGCCCCCAGGCCTTACTTTGCCCACGTCTGGTTTAAAGGAATTAAACATACTTTTGGAAACCAGAGCGTTAAAAAATAAGAAGCCTCACAGGTCCTAAGTGATTATTTTAATTTGACTAACCCTATTTCACTTTTTGCCACTAAATCTCTTCATAGCAGGTCTTGGAGTCTTGTGCTGTGACATTTGTTTTTTGCAGGTCACTAACTCCTGATCACTGACCAGGAGCTTCTCAGAAATGCATCCACTCACACAGTAACAAATATGATTATGGTTTATGTGATTATAATGATCATGTCTGTTTTCAGGCCAGTTTTGTGGCGTCCGGAAACCGCACAGACATTTCTCTGGATGACCCCAACTTCTGGGACAAGTGGGCCAAGAAGGCTGATATCGATATGGAGATGGTCAATGGCAGAGTATGTATCCAAGTATAAGAATTTAATTAGATAAAAAAAATATTACGGATAGTGAAACACAAAATTCTGCCTTTGAAAATGTCTTAGTGACAGAAATAACAGATACAAAGTTCCTGTCAAGTCCTTATTATATTTGTAAAAAACATATAAGGTCAGTTGTACATTAGTCCAGTGGTTTTCAAATGGTGAGAAGGGGACTCCTCTGGGGGGTGTCAGAGGAGCTGTGATGTGAGAAAGAATAAATCTAAATTTAAAAAAATATATATGTCAACATGTGGTTAGCTAACTACAGTACGTGTGGTTAGCTAACCACAAAGGTTTTCACACAGATGTGAAAATGTATTTATAAACTGTTAAAAAAATACACAAATATATTAAGATGGTGTTAAAACAGATGTTAAAAATGCACACAGATGTTACAATATGTTTTAAAAAAAAAAGATATTTAAGTACAAAAAGAAATGAAGATAAAGATGTTTAACCCTTTGGTACATGAATTATGAGAACTTTATTCAGAGTGTTTTTATTGTTCTTTATGTATGAAAAACCCAATGTGATTGACACTTTTATATCAACCTATTATTCCTGGAAAGTGAATTTAAAAAAATAATTGAGCTAATCTGATGTTTTGTCACATATTATCATACTCTAATACTAGTTATTACTTTAGTTATTAAATGAGTTATTACTTCATGGAGATAATATGCAAAACAAAACTCCTCATTTGTAATTATTAATTTTTATTACAGCAAAGTTACAGTAATGTTATGAATGTCAGTGTATTGGATGATATGTAACCCACAAAACCCATGAATATACAAGAGAACAGCCGTAGAATGTCCACTGCAGTGAACAATATGAATCAAAAGGTTAAAATGTTTAAGAAATAAAAAAAAAAAAAAAGAATTAAAATAGACATGTTTATAAAATGTACTGTTGGGGGTTGGGGCTACTTTTCTGTTCTTTTAGGGGAGGCTCAGTATCAAGGCCTTTCATGAATGTTGAAGTATCTCTGGAACTAGACTGGTCTGTAACTGTCCAGTTGGTCTTGAATGTGTAATGAAGGTCTTTGCTGAAATGTTGTTTTGCCTTTGTTGATCTTTACAGAACAGTTTAGTGATAGACACTCCTCGTGTCAGGAAACAAACAAGGCCGTTCAGTGCAACCAAGGATGAGCTGGCAGAGCTTTCAGAGGGCGAAAGTGAGGGCGACGAATCCAAACCTAAGCTAAGGCGCAATGACCGTCTCAACAATTACGGACGCACAGAGTGTTTCAGAGTGGAGAAGAACCTGCTTGTTTACGGGTACGCTTTTTAAAAATGTCTTAATAAATCATTAAAATAAACAGCAAGAGTCCCTTTTTCTTTTGACCCAGTTTTCTTTAACCATTGTTGTGTTTATGTAGATGGGGACGTTGGAAAGACATTCTGAATCACGGGCGTTTTAAGAAGCAGCTGACGGAGTGGGACGTGGAGTCGATCTGCAGGGCCCTCCTGGCCTACTGCCTGGTCCATTACCGTGGAGACGACAAGATCAAAAGCTTCATGTGGGACCTTATAGCCCCGACTGAGGATGGACAGACCAAAGAACTGCAGAATCATCTAGGTGAGTGTAAGGTCTTTGAGGTGATGGCGTATAAATGAATATATGCAACTCATTAGCTACGTCTACATTATGCTTTTTAATTGTGAATTATTTATTTGGAATAAAATAATTCAGAATTAAAGCCATTTCAGTTCAGTTTGTTATTTTATTTGAGCAGTTCATCTGAAACAGTCAGGCAGGAAAAAGAAACAAAACTAATACAGAACAAAATAAAGATTTCAGAGTCACCACTCAAAAAGATTAGGCTGAAGTTCAGAAAAAAAGTCTACCCCCCACTTAACCATTTTATATTTTGGTAATAACAGTTTTATAGATTTACATCACTCAGTTCAATCTCCATCTTAACCATATGTCTGTTTTAAATGCAGAACCTCCTGCGTTACTGGTTTTACAGCATTTTCATATTTTCGTTTATGGACGTGCAAATTATATTAAATGTTAAAAAAAAAACCCCGAAGAGCTTCCTACCACATTTTTATATACATTTTGTTTATTTTATTTTATTATTTTATTTAATTTTTTGTCAGTGAGGGACATTAAAGGCTTCCTAAAATGTGATCGGTTTCTTCCTCTGCATATTTGTGCAGAATGTAACTTATAGAGCTTCTTGAATTGTATTTGTTTTGATTTCATTCCACAAGTTTACACCTTTCCTCCTGAGACACATACTTTTTTAAAGTTGTGCAGGAATACAGGGTTTCAAAGTAATTTTTTTTCCTTCCTACATGGACATGTTCATTCCAAATAAAGGTTTCCATGGAAATGGGCGTATCCTGCTCCAGTTAACTTGGAGGTACAGATGGTTCTGATTGGACAGAACAGCCACTTAACATCTGGATGTCAACTGGAAGAAAATGATCCACTTCCTGTTTTGCTCTTGTTTCAACTAACAACATGTTAGACCAGATACTACATGTGATGTTTGCATTTATTTTTGTGATAATTATGAAGCAGCAGCTCGACCACATCAACCATAGGAATCAACAAACTGTTGGCAGCGGAATATGTGCGGCATCAAGAGCATGTGCAGAACACTAGGAATAATGTTAAAGTGGAATTAACTGTTTACATGGCAGAGGATTGATAGAATTTAGAATTCAGGTCGGAATAAACCACTGACTTTACTTGGAATTGCATTTAATTCAGAATGATCATTTTCAACTGTAATTAGGTGTTTACATGGTTCATCTGAAAGCAGAATTAACCTTTATTCTGAATTTAACAGGAATAAAAAGTATCACGTAAACAGGGCCAATGTGAGCATTTCTGCCATGTTAGAATAATTTTAATGGTTGAAGTAGAAAAAAGTGACCTGATATTAAAAATGCGATGACAAAGAAATATCAAAAAGGGAGAAGACACAAATTCCACAAAAAAAGGAAAACTGTACAAGGAAAATATCATCATCAGCAGTAATAATAGACCAAACCATTAAATACAACATAATGATGAATACAACTCTGCACTCAGGCAAACCATGTTTTCATCCTTTACACTCTCAGTTTGAAATGCTACCATCTGGTCGTAGATTTAGAGTCCCAAGGGCGAACCGCAATATATATAAAAAATCTTTTATTCCACATGCCATACAAGCTCTGAACGCCATATGACTGTACAAGGTGATCCCCTCAGAAGGCTACTGTATTTACATCTACCGGTGCAGTCTTTTTATCTGTTTGCATAAGGTTTTTTGTTTTTTGTATGTTTGTATGTTTGTGTATGTTGTGGAATGTCCAAATGTGTTTTTATGTAAATTGACGTCCTGAGAGGCCGAAGGCAAATTTCCACCATGGTGGATAATAAAGTTTTCTTATCTTATCTTATCTGTCCAGTGGGTGGGTGTATTATGACTTGATGTCATCTTAAAGTGGAATTAACCTTTATTCTGAATTTAACAGGAATTAAAAACTCATGTAAAGGGGACAATTGTGACTTCTGCACGTCATCATCAAAAGCGTTGTTCTGCTGTTAATTTTCTCTGCCACACCTTTAACTTCTGAACTGTTTGTTCTTCCAAAAGGTCTGTCCGCTCCAGTCCCACGGGGCAGAAAAGGCAAGAAAATGAAAACTCAGTCCAGCAGTTTTGACATCCACAAGGCAGAGTGGCTTCGGAAACACAACCCCGAGCACATGCTTCAAGATGACGGCTACAAGAAACACCTCAAACATCACTGCAACAAGTAGGTGTTTCCTTATGTCATTATACACACTGCCCTTATAAGTTAGTGCTTAGCATTTGTCCACCTGGGTTTACGTTACGGATGCATATCACTGTGTGGACCATATAATTGATTGAAGTGTATACTCTTGTGTTGTTGTGTGCATTCCGGATACAGTCATTATTTCCCTTTAGTGCAGAGTGTTGTGTTTATATTTAATAAAATGAAGCGTTAAGTGTATAAAATTACAATTAGCGTATGGCTCAGTTTTTAGGCAACAATTATTATGAGGGACTGAACATCTACTGGAGCCATCAGCTCACTCACTGATTTATTCGACGGATGTGCATCACATTTAGACCAGCTGACTGATATGAAGCTTAATGAGACTTCAGCACAGCTAATGGCCGTCATAGATCTCTCTTATTTACAGACGGGGAGGAAAAGATAGCCACTGGCATTGTGATATAGAGCCAAATAGATGGCTGCTTCTTTTTAAAACCAGGGCTTGTGTCCATAGGGCTTTGGACATAGAGCATAGCAAGCTTCCATGGAAAGTTCCCCATTGTTTTCTTGTCCAGTAGTGCTGAATCCAGGGATTGTCTGATATGTGACATAGCGGGCAAACGGGGACGCACTGCCAGCAGGCTTTGCTGACTCCTGTGTTTTCAAAGCGAGGAAGTGGAATGTGACTGGTAGAGAGTGGGGCATGCTCTGGCCTCCTTAACAAGACCCTAAATGTAGGACAGAGCTTCTACATGGCGTTAAAAACAATAGGGGAGCAATGAGAGTTGTTCAAGAATGTCTTAAAAAGCCTGCTTGACATAAAGGGGGTCCAAAAATGTGCTCAACATGGATGATTACGTTGTGAATGTATTATTCCTCAGGCATTCTGGAATGTCAATATTACTTTTAGTTTGTGCAAAAATCACATTAACTCACAGTGTTTGGGTTTTGAGTCAGGATGAGGGTCTGGGTTTTTCGCAGCACGTTGTGGTTTTCGCTTGCCAATCATTTCATGCATACTTGGCTTATCGTCCTTTTTGAAATGATGACTGTACTGAGATCCTCCACAACCTTTCAGAGCGAACCGCATCACACATACACACGCCGACACTAACAAAGGCTTGGAAAGAGAGTGATGAAGGGCTGTGCTGACAGGCGGAGGAAGCAGCAGCTGCTCCTGGGCGGGTCCAGTCACACAGGAGGATTTGGGCGGCGGACGAGGGGGGTGGAGGGTGGGGGGAGGAAGTTCAGGACTTTGATTTACCACAGCTACAAGTCTTGACTAGTTGCTACAGATGTCCATCACTCCTGCAGACAGACAGACCTGGGAGCTTTGCAATTTTTCCTTCTCTTGTCATTGAATCCAAGGTGGAGTTGGAGCTCATTTATATCAATATGTAGCTGAGTTAGTGTAAGAATGATGGAATACCTGGCACGCTGTATTTCAGAGCAACAGTCCCCGCTCTCAGTCTACTGAACATTGGACAAAGATTAACTGAATGTTCTCTGAGAAAAAAAACTAAAACATCATATGGTTTTCAAAAAGCCATGTGGTGTATAACCTTTAATGTCCCTTACTGACAAAACTAAATTAAAAATAATCCAAAAAAAATATATATATAAATGTGGTAGGAAGCTCTTCATTTTGTGTTTTGTTTTTACTTTTAATATAATTTGTACATCCATAAATTTAAATATGAATATTACTAAAATATAAAGTGGTTAAGTGAGGGGTAGGAATTTTATAAGTTCTCTGAACTTCAGCTGACTCCTTTTGAGTGGTGACTCTGAAATCCTTATTTTCTTCTGTTCATTTTTTTCTTTTTTGTGCCTGATTGTTTTAGATGAACTGCTCAAATAAAATAAACTGAAACTGAATAAAGCATTTTACATTTTTTAAAAAACTATACATGTCAATTTGGATAAAGGTCTGATGCCTCATATTCTCCACTGGTTAGAAAATGGCAGATGAAATATATCCTCTGAGATGTCGCTTTTCTGTCAACGGTACGCACAACTACTCCACGGAGAATTTAGCTTTCATGCCAAAAACCTCTCTCTACTGCATTTTTCCAGCAGCAGGCATTAGATGATGGAATGAAAAATCACATTATGTTTATACAAAATGATTACACACAAAGCTCCTCTACATTAAGCAAAATCTCAAGGCATACCAGACATTTGAGTGTGGCACACCAGCGCACCACAGTTCCCACCACTCCGCTGTCTGTGCTCAAAGCCTGCTGGCTATGATGTGTGATCATGCATCACAGAGCTAATGTCTCCCCTGTGAGTCAGCCTCTCTCTACCTTGTCAGCCTTGACTTCCCAGCCTTCATTCTGTTGCCAGAACACGACCACATTATGGGAGAAGAGAGACTTCTGTCTGTTCATTCAGTCCTCTGAGCCTGGCTATGTAGCTGCTCATGAGATAATGTCTGCTTCAGTCATACAGAAATGTACGGAGCTAATTGATCAAACGCAGCATTCATCCCGACACTGTAGTAGTAATCATTCAGATGCACGAGTAATGAAATAAATACATCCTTGAAATCACTCGTCTATGATGTTGAAACGAGTACAATGTACAGTTACATGCTGTTCATTTGCACATATGATCACAGCGTGTCGCTCATTTCATTCGTGTGCTTTGTGTTTTAACAAATTGCTGTGTCCTGAGAGAGAGAGACAGAGAGAGAGAGAGAGAGAGTGTGCGTGTGTGTGTGTGTGTGTGTGTGTGTGTGTGTGTGTCAGTTCTGCTCGCTCAGCATTTGTGTGTGGTCAGGGCTTTGTTGTGACAACTAGGTTTTCTCTCTGCAGGGTGTTGCTCAGGGTCAGAATGCTCTACTACCTGAAACAAGAGGTGATAGGAAGCCAGGCCCAGAAGGTACTGGACGGCATAGACTGCAGGTGAGCTGAACTTTGACCTCCTCAATTGTTATAGTATCTTGCATCCTCTTTTCTCCTTTTTAAGCTTCAGGGTCCATGCTATTTGTCTGCATCCATGTGTCATTCTTTAAAATGAAGTTAATATATATTTCCACACATCGCTCAGATCATAGTCGTGCTCATCACTTCTTCTACACGAACAGTTGTAGAATTCCTGAACAGCACCAGATAAGGAATTTTTCATTTTATTTATTTTTTTATTTTTTTATCAGTTATACTAATAATATTAGTTTGATTTATATCCTTTTAGTAGTTTCATACAAAACAGAGCTACAAGCCAAGCTGAAGTTGATTTACTGCTCTGTAGAAGGAAAGGAACTGTTTTTTATTGTATCTGAAAAACCAACCCTGTCCATTTGTCTTTTTATATCCGGTAAGTGTGAAAGTGGTTTGGTCACTTTATATGGAACCAACCTGTTGAACAAAGAAACAGCTGATTGGTCAAATGAATAAGAAAATGGCAGAGCTCCACCTGCTGGTGGAAAAATAATTATTTTCAATACAACTGTTCATTATTAAAAAACACTGAGGAAAATTACACATGGTTCTGTTTTCACAATTCTCATTTTGTTAATTTGCAATAAAAGACATGTTAGAGTGTTGAATACGTGGCCTCCAGAGCTGCTGGAAGCATTATTATTAATGATGAATTAATATAGAAATTAGATCAGAACTGAAGAAATGAAAATAATCAGGCCTCAGAAAAACATTTTTGTTCATTTGCATAGATTTACTTCATTGGTTCCCTCACTGTGTTGCTGGAACATCTGTCTGTGGAAGTTCCCCTCATAATCTCTGCCTGACTCTGTCTCTTCTATAGTGAGATAAAGATCTGGGTGCCGGAGCCTGACCATTCAGAGCTGCCAGCTTTGTGGTGGGATGTCATCTCTGACAAGTGTCTGCTGCTGGGAGTCTACAAGCACGGTGCGTAATCTCATATCTTACTGTGGTGGTTTTATGGAAAATAGGAATAGAAGTAATAAAAGTCAAATATGATGTGATCACTTTACAAGCACTATGCATCAATTGCCAAAATATTTACAATACTGACTTTTTGTTGACAAGTAAAGGGTTAATAAAGCCTTTCTATAAATATATAGAGACTGGGAAAGGCACCAGGTTGTGTATCTAAGAGTTTCCATACTAACGTTGGTATTTGCTTGTCCTCTTGTGTACTCATAGGTTATGAAAAGTACAACACTATTCGTGCAGACCCGACACTCTGCTTTCTAGAGCGTGTTGGTCGACCAGATGAGAAAGCTATTGCTGCTGAACAGAGAAGCAATGATTTCATGGATGGGTATGTATATGTAAAGCATGATTTGTTTTCCCTTTCTACCTGTTTGGGTGAAATTTTCTAATTTATAAAATGAGTTTTACAATCTCTTAATCTATGTGTAGAGATGTGGATGATCCAGAATACAAGCCTGCTCCAGCTCTGATAAAGGACGAAATGGAGGTAAGACAACAAAACTAACTAATAATACTTATTATATTGGTAGATAATTAACTGTGAGAGTTAATTACCTTCACAAATGGAGTATTTTATATTTGTCATGAAATAAGATGTGTCCTGTCATTAACATAAAGTATTTTCTCATACAGGACGACGCCTCTTCTCCAGGAGACTTGGTTGTCACTGACAACGCCGGAGGTAAGTATTAGATGCTTGTAATCCGTAGCGGATTATGACTATCATCGCACTAAAACCAGGTTTGCCATAGGCAGTACAAATCTGAAAAAGGTGTGAACAGATTACATAATGTGGTGAAATACAGTAACTTCTTTTTGCTTACATTGATTGGTTCTGCTTTATACTTTAACTTAGATGCAGTCCAAGTGGCGGAGGGTAGTAGCGCATACTGGCCCTCCCCATCGGTGCTGACAGCCAGGCTGAGGCGTCTCATCACGGCCTCCCAGCGCTATACCAAGAGCCGGCAGATCCTGCAAATCCACCAGACTCAGACCCATACCCAGACCCAACAGACCATGATCCTGCCTACTGCGCTCTGCCCACTTCCCCACACACTCAATGAATCCCTCAACCCGAAGATGGTTGCCAAGATCGAGCGCCAACAAAGGTCTGAGTGCAGATCTACGATGGATTAAAAATTGAAATGGACCTATTAGAGGTTCTTAATCATGAGAAACGAGACACAGTTGGATTCCATTCATTGTAAGTGGAGTTGATGATTGTGCTGTAATAACCGTTCTGTTTCACTCTCTCTCAGATGGACCAGGCGAGAGGAGGCCGACTTCTACCGTGTAGTCTCCACTTTTGGTGTCGTTTTTGACCCCAGCCTCGGCCGCTTCGACTGGACCAAATTCAGGGCAATGGCACGGTTGCACAAGAAAACTGATGAGAGCCTACAAAAATACCTGTGTGCTTTCACCGCCATGTGCCGAAGAGTGTGTCGTCTGCCACCGAAAGAAGGAGGTCAGAACCCTACTTGATATTTTAGACCAGGGGTGTCAAAGGGGCCACATTAAAACAAATCTGATCTGAACTGGGCTGTACCACTAAAATAATAACATAATATATAAATAATGTCAACTCCAAATTTTCCTCTATATTTTAGAGCAAAAAAGGTAAAAAATAAAAATAAAAAAAATTATGTGATGAAAATGTTCACATCTACCAACTGTCCTTTAAAACAACGTGAACAACATGAATTACACTTATTAGTGGATCTGCAAATACACAAAACATTTAATAACAGGCAGAACATTGTTAAAATGACACTTCAGACATTGCAAAATGTTCATATTTATTCAGGTTATTTGCATTGTTGTGAAGTGATAGTTTATTTTATTGTAAATACAGTAAAATGACATGAAAATGTTTAAACCATAAAGAGCAAAATGTGGAGTTGTGAGTATTTATAGATTATTATTTTAGTATTTTACTGATCTGTATGTGAAACCTGAAATAAAATTATCAGTATATTCACTATTATATATTATATATTAATTTTTGTATTTCACAGATTTGCCCCCAGGCTGCATGTTTAGGGTCTTCTTTTTTGATTATTTTTTCCCCCCTGTCAGTTTGTTTGTTTGTTTATCAGCAGCTTTGCGCAAAATCTCCTGTACCAATTTCCATGAAAATTTGAGAAACGGTGTGAGGTGGTCCAGAATAGATCCCAATACATTTGGGTGAATATAGGTCAAAAGGTCAAGGTCAGAAATAAGGGGTTTTCACACTGATAAGAGATGGAGCAAATCAGGTAAAATGTTTGTGAGTTTGTTGTACCTGGGAATAAAATGTAAATCTAAATGTTCAAGGAATCACACCCACATTTTTTTTTTATTGTCATAGGCTTGTTACCTCTTGTTATTCTCTTTTAAACAGATTTTAGACTTGTTGAGTTACTTATACTTTTTCTAAAACCCTGTAATGATTTGTTAAACATACATACATGTCTCCAGGTGTTGTGTTGTCTTGAGATGAGGGTGAGGAGTGGATGATGAAGAAGGCTTCGCTGTCACCGTCTTAATTTTATAATATGATTTTTTTATGATGTTCCTTTTTATAGGGTTGGTTGTTTACCATAAACATTTGGTATCCACACAAAGGCCATTATTCCTTCACAGCTTCACAGAACCTTCAGACTTCTTGGAGCTCATTAAAACATACATATCACTGGTCTTTCCTTCAACCATACTATCAAAACACTGATGATCTTTCAGACACTACAGTATTATTAGCATCTTTGCATATATAGCATTTTCAGGTGATAGTAAGGGTTTTTATTTTTAGAGAGAAGTGAGTAAAACTTGAATAACCCACCAGGTTCAGCAGTACGGAGACAGGGTGGTGATAAGGTTAATGATTTGTGGAAATACAAATAGTGTGATGTTGAAACTTCTGAACCAACTGGTCTTCTGTGTGTTCCTGTACCAGCAGCCTTTATTTCCTTTGACACATTCTCGAGCTTATTTCATTTCTTCTTCTCTGTTCCAGATTCTTCAGTGGACTCATCTCTGACCATTCAGCCAATCACAGAGGAGCGAGCGTCTCGTACCCTGTACAGAGTAGAATTGCTTCGGCAGGTGAGGGAGCAAGTCCTTTGGCATACGTTACTTTATGAGCGTCTGTCACTCTGTCAGACGAGCTCCGATCTGCCCATCTGGTGGGAGGCCGGTACCCACGACCGCGACCTGCTGATCGGTGCTGCTAAACACGGCGTCAGTCGTACAGATTACCACATCCTCCGAGACCCGGAGCTCAGCTTCATGACGGCCCAGCGCAACTACAGCCAGACAAAAGCACAGCAGCAATCACGCACACCCACCCCACTCCTCCACCCTCAATACCAGACCCCCGGCTCGCAGCTGACAGGGTCTCCGCTGCACCCGATGCCGCAGAGAGACGCAGACCTCAGTGGGGTTATTATACCCAAAACAGAACCTGCCTCAGAGGGAGAAGAGAGCAGGGAGAAGCAGGCCAACAACTGGAGCCCTCCTCGAGCCCCCGCCACACCAACAGGTCTGGAGGAGAAGCCCATTTCCGAAACCAGGGACAGCGAGAGGCAGATGGCGGCGGCCAGAACTAAACCTCTCACTCCCAACTCCACAGAACGTAAACCCAAAAAGGCCAGTAAGAGGAGCCGCAGGGAGGCCCGACGTGGCTCAGACTCCGACTCGGATGGTTCTTCCTCAAGCTCCTCGTCTCGCTCCTCGTCTTCTTCCTCATCCTCTTCTTCCTCATCACATTCCGGATCTAGCTCCTCATCCTCTTCGTCGTCCTGCTCCTCTGGCTCTTCTTCCTCGTCATCCTCCTCTTCGTCTTCTTCCGATGACAGTGACAGCGAGGGAGAAGAAGGGAAGAAGAAAGGTTTGTACACGTAACTAATAACTTTTCCAGTACGAGCACTGAAATAACTGTTGGCTCATATGTATAGACAGTATATTTATCTGTTGTTTAACTGAGCTGTAACATGAATTATCTGTCAGTACTTTGGCATCATAGAGGTGTTCAATATTACTTGACGACGTCTAGACCAGGGGTCTAAAATTAATTTTATTTCAGCGGACACATTCAGCCTAATATGATCTCAAAAGGGCCAGACCAGTAAAATAATAACAATGAAAAGAGTAAAAGTACATTATGATAATGTTTACATCTATGTTTCCCTCAAAATGTAAATAACATTTGACATGTCTTTAGAAAAAGAAGTGCAATTTTAATCAGATTTTGTCCCCATTTGCCTCAATTACAGCTTACATTACAGTTACACATACACAAAACACTTGGTAACGGGCAGAATATTACTATAATTACAATTACTTAGACATTTCTGGATGCTCTTATTGTAATTTCACATTTTTTTGGATAGCTTGTTAATTTAAAGATTTTCATGTCATTTTACAAAGACAAAATCTGCAGTTTTCATTATTTAACAGTAATTATTATCATATTTTACTGCTCTGACCCAATTGAGATTTAATTATTCTGGATGTAGAACCTGAATTAAAATCATTTTTACACCATTAATATCTTCAATGTTATTCATCCTTCGGGCCAGATTGCACACTGTGACGGGCCTGTTTTTTCCCCTGGGCCTTATGTTTAAAACCTGCTGTCTAGACCAGTGGTTTTCAAATAGTAGCTAATAGCTTCCCCTGAAACCCTCTTACGGAGAGGGCTTCAAGGGAAGTACAACATGAGAAAAAAATAAACCTGAATTAAAAAATAAAGTGTAAATTCCTCCAACAGATGTAAAGTCCAGCATCAAACTGAAACTAAGCACCAAAGTTTATGATACAAAGCCTATTGTGGATGTTTTAAAACACTCAAAGATGTTAAGATGTGGGGAATAAAAGATGTTGAAAACATACACAAGTGTAAAAAATATATTTAAAAACACAGAAATGTTAAGATGTGTTAAAAGAGACATTTAAAAATACACAAAGATATTAAAACATATAGAAAATGTAAAAAAAAAAAAAAAAAACGCATAAAGGTTAAAATGTGAAAAAAGCAAATGTTAAACACATATACAGATGTTAACATTTGTTTTAAAAAGTAAAGATGTTTATAAAATGTATTGTTGGAACTTTTTTTTAACCCTAGAATAGTAATATTAAAATTAGTAACACCATCACTAATGTTGAGTATTTTATATTCTCCTGGATAAAATACAGTTTTGGTAAATGTATGTAAATTACAAATTCTAGTTCTCTTCTTTAATTTTTCACTATACAGTATCACATAAAATATAAAGGTACCATGGTGGACCCTTTGAAAAGGCAGCAACACAATGAAAATCATATGACAAGAATGGTGTGGGTAAAAATAACCCAACATTAGTGTTCTAGCAGGGTTCTAAAAAAGTCTTAAAAAGTCTAAAATTCAGAAACTTAAATTCTAGGCCTTAAAATGTCTTAAAAACACCCATGTTTTCATCCCAGGTCTAAAATGTCATATACTCAAGTCTTAGCTTTTTTTTTTTTTACGTCCACTCTGTGTCTGTTGCTGCTTTTACTTTCAGCTGATGAAAACTAATTATTTGGCGGCTCAGTGTGTCCACTACTGCATTCCCTACCTTCCATATTTTTGTTCCATCTCGTGTATGTGGAGCAGTGGGTTAGTCAGAAATGGGTAAATGTCAGTTTGACAAAAAGTGGCTCGAAACTAATGAATTCCTTAACTGGGTGTTAGTTATTTTGTAACAGGCACTCAACACGTTGCAAAGTTCTTGGTTTTGAGAATCAAATGTGATCGTCCTTTTATTTGAAGGGGTCTCGATGTTGGTCTAAAATGTTTCTCATAATGGTCTAAAATTTAACTTGGTGATTCTTGCAGGAACCCTGTCTAGGGTTAAGGCTGCATGGAAAATACAAAGCAACAACAATAGAATAGTAATAGCAATAATAGAAATAATTAGAATTGGGGCTTGGGGGGGGGGCAGCTGCTTTTAGGTTCTTTTAGGGGAGGCTCATTATCCTACAATTTGAAAACCTGTGGTCTAGAACCTTGAGTTAAGATGCCGTTGGTGCACAATAAATCAGTGTGTCTAATGTCCCTATTGGAATTATACATCCTGTTCTTCTTTCAGCAGCTGCAGCAGCGAGTGTTAAGGGCTTTGATGAGGACAGTGTGGCATCTATGAGCACAATGCAGGATGAAACACAAGACACACATGTAGCCAACGGCGTCACCGGTAACTCTTCGCATCCTTTCCAGGGAGGAGGATACATGCTCGCTGCATCCTACTGGCCAAAGGTGAAACACACAGTGACGGCTCACATTTAACCTCCTGACACCCAGAGGAAAAGTATTTTAGCTTTTTTTAAAAGATAATTTAAGTATTATGTTTGAAAGGATCATGTTGCAGCATTTATTTTTCCAAACAGGTTATGTATTTATTTTTAACAAATGTCCCTTACCTTAATGATAGTGACAGATCTATATGTGTTGTGTTTCATCAGTTTGTTGTAGAACATTTATGTTCATTCCATGTGATGAAAGATAAGAAGAAAAACAAAATGGACACTAATATCATCATCTGGTTTTGTTTTTTTTATAAATTGTCATTTTTAACATTGGCATCTGTATCAGCTCAGATGTTTTTTTGTTACCTCCCTAACCTTTGTGTAACATTACACATATCCTCATGAGACACAGCAATGCATCTTTTTTCTCCTGCCTCTACCAGTGTTGTGTGGGAGAATGCAAATACTGTGGAAAATACTGCCCCAAAGAATATGATTATTTACACAAAGGAAACAAAAAGGCATAATATGAAACAGTAGATATTTTTTTCCATTGTAATACTGTATGTCTTCATATTAGATCATATTTAGACAGGAGTGTCCAAATCCAGTCCTCGAGGGCCAGTATCCTGCATGTTTTACATATTTTCCTCTTCCATCACACCTGGAAACAATTGCATCATGATCAGACTTCCCCTGAGCTTTATGATGAGCTGATCATTTGTATTTCTGTATTTTGTTTTAGTATTTACATTTTGCATTTTAGTAGTTTTATTTATATTATTTTAACATTGTTCCTATTGTACTAATTGTATTACTAAGTGTGTAATGTGATGCATGTGTGACTTAAGCACTTTACTAGAGCAGCATTAAATTTCATTGTATTTCATATGCATTCGATTCAATCATTCATTGAACCAGGTGTGGTGGAAGAGGGACACATCTAAAACAGGCAGGATACCGGCCCCCGAGGACTGGATTTGGACACCCCTACCCTAAGACATTTATTACGATCAATTTACCATTTAGTGCAATGTAAAATTTCAAAGTGATCCAGAATCCAGGATGTCTTCCGGATCACCACCAAAATCTATTCATTTATTCCCTTAACATGTCACAAAATTTTTCTTAAGATCCGTCCATAACTTTTGGAGTTATCTTACTAAATGACAGACGGACAAAAACATAACCTCCTTGGCTAAACTCTCTTCATTCAGAGGAGGGGGGGAGGAGGGGGGGGGGGGGGGTCTGCCTTGGCAGAAGTTTGTGCTCTGAGTGCTATTATAGTTTTAAAGTGTGAAATAAAATAATTGTGACAGTGATGGACACAAACATGCCATAAAAACATGCAGTGAATTTTGTAGGAAATCCCAGTGATCCATGTGGAAGTGAACTGATTTGTGCTGCTTTGGTTTGTTTAGGATCGTGTGATTATCAACCGCCTGGACAGCATTTGCCAGGCTGTGCTAAAAGGCAAGTGGCCAGGAACACGTCGCGTCTACGAGCCCGGAGGTGCTGTGGCGTCTTTCTACACCACCAAGCTGCTGGACAATGCAAACAGCCTGTGCGAGGACCCCTCTGCCTCTCCACAGGGGTCAAAGGTGACGAAGCATGTTGCAGAAAACAAGGAGTTCTCAGTAAAGCTGAACGATGTATGTTGATTTCGCCCCTCCTCCCTCCCTCTCCTCCTCCTCCTCCTCCTCCTCCTCCTCCTCCCTCCGCTTCGTCCTAACCGTAGGACCCTACCACTTCTGCTGCTGCTGCCATGACCGGTGTTAGCTGTCGTGTTCAGCATGTTTCTCTGGTTTTCATCTTTCTGTCCTTTGGGTATGATTAGTGGTTTTGACTGGCTGGCAGGAGGAGAGATTAATTTAATAGCAGCCTTCCTTCCTTTTCCCACACACTCAATTTGAATTGGGCTCTGAGGCTGTGATTACATGAGCACAAATCACTCAGTCACGAGAATATAATAAGGTTCAGTTTGAAGCCTCTCCAGACTGAAGGGGTCTTACGTATAATCTGATTGAAATGGAGACCTTGGCTGTGGGTGTTCCCTAATATGCTATTAACCATACAGGCTTGAGACTCACTTTCATTAATTCCTTGCTTTTTGGCAAAAAGGATCTTCTCACAAAGTCAATATTCTTTACCATCCTTGACAGTCGACACTTTTTTTGCCTTTTTTTGCCTTTGAAACCTTGACATTATACGCTGTCAGCAGCTATCTCTTTGGCATGGCTCCTCAGTATCCAAACACTGAATAAACTTCACCCAGTCACCCCCTTTAGCTACTGTCCACTGTGTGTCCATGTGTCCCAGTAACACTAACAATACAATACATGAACAATACTTGATACTATTGTGAGAACTTGTCATTTCTACTACAATAATATTTGAGCCATCAAAGTAAAATAGAATATATGTGTACAAACTAAAAGTCAGAAACTTAATAAATAGATAGATAGACAGATAGATAGATAGACAGACAGACAGACAGACAGATAGATAGCCTTTATTGTCATTATACAAACACATGAACAATGAGATTTAAGCATCTCCTTCAGTACAACAGATTTAAATGAGAATATAAAAGCATTAAAATAAAGTTATATCTGGATAAAAATACTAATTAGTACTCCTGTGATGCCTTCTGTTTGCCCTGTAACTTTGTCATTGTCTTAATCTAATGCTCGTTGTGTTTTTCTGTGTGTCTGTGTAGCAGGAGGGAGGTCTGAAGTTGACCTTCCAAAAACAAGGTTTACCTCTTAAGAGGCCCCTGGAGCCAGAAGAGGGCCCCCAGGCCCAGCAGCAGTACTTGGCCCGACTTCATGAGTTGCAGAGCGCTTCGGACACCGGCCTGGCAGACATCACCAAACCTCAGTGCAGCTTCCAGAGTGGTGCGTTCATTTCAATATTTACACCATGTGTTGAGTTCAGACTCTACTGCTGTTCTTTACTTTCACCACTAGATGGAGCCATAAGATGGAGTGAAGGGTTTTTTTGTGGCATGAGGCCAGTTTGACCTGGAAGTTGAACTCTAATATTTTCACTTTAGATGAGACTAAAGCCATGTTTCCACTATGCAGTACGGTACGGGTCAGGCCTGGTACGGGTACGGGTCTCTTCTGGACAGTTTGCTTTTCCATGGTCTAGGAAGACCTTCAGAAGGAGGCGTGATGTTTCGTGGAAGTGTCATCAGGTGCACCGCGAGCTGGATATGTAAACAAACAGACTAGCAAAGTAGAGGAATAACACAGAGTCATTTCCAGTGTTTTCTTTCTGAGCCACTCTGACTGTTATGGTCCTTCACCCGCCGATAATCGCTGCGCTCCGCACAAAACTGGAGCAGATTTTGATTTGTCTGAACAGTTGTCAAACTACCTGGTACGAAAACAGTCGAAACCCTTTGAAAAGTGAACGTTTCAATATGGCCGCCATGTTTACGTATCCTGTCACCGGAGTCACGGCATCTACCCTGTCTATGGTTATGACTGCACTATCCGGGTACTGTTGCAAGTGTGAACGCACTTACACCCTCAAATGAAGAAGTCAAAGTGCTGAATTGTTCCATTTAGGACACAGCCTATGTTCAGTCGACAGTAAAATGTGCCTCAAATCCAATTGTTCTTTTTTTTGCCCATATATGACCTATCTGCGATCTGTTAAAGACACTTTGAACGGCATAAATCCACTTTTTTTTCTAATCTGACCTAAGACACTTCGATATGCGGTCCTAAATCTGATATTTGATATTTTAGAATGTGACTTCAGTCTGAACGGCCAGGCCGCATTGACCCGACTTTTATGCTTGTGAAATGCGATAACATCACAATTCTGCATCCCAGGAGCGTTACTTCCAGAAACACAGTGTGTGTCTATGTGGTCACATATTATGTCAGGACTTTTTTTGCACATGCTGGTCACTTCAAAGTTGTGTTCACTTCATACTCAAAACTGATAAAAGTCACATTTAATGTGTAGTATGAAGATGCACACACACAAAAGAGAAATCATATTTCACGAAAAAAAATACAATTTATAAATTAAGATCTGCTGTCTGAGCGTAGCCTAACATGCTGGTTCTTCTGCAGTTCCTCCAGGCCTTGCAGATCAGATGAGGATGAATGGAGCGTTAGATGGCCAACCGGTGGTAAAGAGGCGGAGAGGAAGGAGAAAGAACGTGGAAGGCATGGACCTGCTCTTCATGAACAGGAACAAAGTCCCTGCTGCGCTCGATCAGGTAAGAAGATGTGTCATGGAACCAGCAGAGCTCCTCTGTGATCTTAAATAGTCTTCTAAATCTGCATTTAATATCTGAAAAAAAGTCTTTAAAATGTATTAAATTTGATATGGTAGGTCTTCAGTTATGTTGCCATACATGTTTGTTGTATTGTGTTTAAATGTGTATATTCAAGCTGGAAAGAAAGTCATGTTAGTCTCAGGGTCAGTTTGAAATGACAATTCATATTGAAACAAGGCAGTCAGAGACAGCAGACCTCTGCCAAGGCTTGATATGGTGTCATATGACGTCAAAACGTGACATGATGGAGCCATAGGTGTTGACCCATCTGATGTCTGAAGGTGAGATGATGTGAATGGAAAAAAAAAAAACGCTGCCAGATTCTATCTTGTCCTGAGATATTACCACTGATGTGTTTTAGCTGTTGACCTGTAGTGTGACCCTAACCTTTGACCTTCATTGCTCAAAATTTAATGGTTTCTTCCTTGACACATTATCTATCATTCCTGAAAATGTAATCAAAATCTATTCAGAACTTTTTGCATAATCCTGCTGACAGACAAACAGACAGAATAGAATAGAATGTCTTTATTGTCATTATACAAACTACAACGAAATTGAAACATGTCGCCATCATCAGGTGTCATTAAAAAGGTGTGTGTACATATATATATATATATATATATATATATATATATATATATATATATATATATATATATATATATATATATATACTTGCATCTTGAAATCAAATTTGATTTGATAATTCTATTATTTTTTCTGTAATGTGAGTGAATACAAGTGCTGCATGTTGGTGTATTAATTAGTGATGAAACGTGCTTCCAGGTGGCTCCAGGATGGGGCGGTATAGGCCAGGTGGGCGTCTCTGCTGCCCCCTTACCGGGCTGCAGCCAGAGCACAACTCAGGGCCCCTCAGACACGGAGAGCAGGGTCCCTGTTATCAACCTTAAAGACGGCACACGGCTGGCAGGAGACGACGCTCCCCGGAGGAAAGACCTGGAGCAGTGGCTTCAAGAACACCCTGGTTTTGTAGCAGACACGGGAGCCTTCATCCCTGTGAGTCCTTTTCTATGGAGCGATTTTTGGGACAAAATTAAGCCTATTCTTCAGGAAAATAATCCATCCACACTTCTAACTATAAGTTTTTGTGAAATTCCTACCATAAGTACTTCAAATCATTCCTTTTAGGAAGAACAACAACTGACAGTAATTAAGAAAAATTGTCCCAAAACATGACTTTCCTTGGCGCTGGCGTTAGGTATTTCCCCGTCATGTTTGGTAAAGTTGGAAAGATGAGTATTCCCTCTAGACAACCCTTAAATAGAAATCTACAGAATTATAGATTTGAACCAATGGGAGGCCTCAGAACAAAGCCTTCTGCACTAAACTAAAGCCCTTGTTGCTATGGCGATGTTGAAAAAACAGCCTCTGATTGGTTGAATTAGTGTCACGCAAACATTTTTAATAAACTTTAAGATAAATATAAAATCTGAATTTATGAAATTTGACCCAAGTGACTGGTTTTGTGCTGGAGGGTGACAAATGAAAAGTTCCGAGTACACTGTCTTTAGTTCAAATACGAATTTCCTGTGAATACACTTAATTTTGTCCTAGAAATTGCTCCATCGTTTTCTTCTGTTCAGCCACTCACCTTTTCTGTACCTGCTGAAAAACATGACCAGTTCTGTGTAAACCTGACTGTTGTTTTTGTTGGCGTCCAGGGGGTAAATAAAATGATGCAGTTCCACTTCCAGGATGGTCGGCCCAAACAGAAGAGGCACCGCTGTAGAAACCCCAACAAGATCGATGTGAACAGTCTGACGGGAGAAGAGAGGGTCCAGATCATCAACAGGAGGAACGCACGCAAGGTGGGTTTCTGCGTCTGGATGAACATTCCAACACAGAGCTGTTCAAACCAGGGACGGGACATGATTTTTTAATATTCAAATATTTCATCATATTCTTGTTTATTCAGTAAACGTTTGGTTACCTCTTTTACCCTTTTTGTCATCACATGTGTATTTGGGGGTGGGTGGGGGTGCACATTAGTGTGTGTGAGTGTGTGTGTGTGTGTGTGTGGGGGGGGGGGGGGTCAGGAGTGGAAACACCTTCGATTTTTGAATAATATTCAAATGGTTTCTAGCGAATTTTGAATAGTGTTTTGGACCAAAAGTCCCATGCCTAGTTCAAACACAAATGCACTTTGGCTTCGACACCAGTAGTTTTCAAAGTGTGGGATATCAACCCCCCCTCCTCAAAAAAATAAAAAATAAAAAAATACTAAAAGCAGCTGTTGTATCTGCTGAAGCCCTCTGGTGCCCCCCAGGGGAGGCCCGGCTCACTATTTGAAAACCACTGTTCTATACTCAAAGGGAAACATCTCACATCATTTTCATCTCCTCAGTTACTGCATTTAGTGGTTGTTTCCTAAAAGAGCTACATGTTATTTTACAACTAAAAAAACCTCTATTGCATATTTGTTATTATAATGAAAATGTGTATGTGCACTATATTTTAGTGTGTGTGTTTTCTACAATCAAAGCCACATACTTGATACGAATTGAAAGATTGTAAACTCACAAATACATGTCAGTGATTTTTTTTTTCCTTATTTTTTTCTTTGCCTCAGAATTGTTTCACTGTAAAAGACTTTATTCCATCTCATCATTGAAGCATGGTTTTGTTTTGTTTTCTTCAGTGATTTATTTTTTAGTGTCTTGTTCATATTTCCTGTCATCTGTGCCTGCAGGTTGGAGGTGCATTTGCTCCTCCTCTGAAGGATCTGTGCCGGTTCCTTCAAGAAAACCCAGAGTATGGAGTCCCACCTGAATGGGCAGATGTGGTCAAACAGTCGGTGAGTAAGAAAACATTTTTAATTATAGCATCTAAAAATAAGTCATTGTAATTAAAATGTCTTAAATCAAATTTTCAGAAGACTTAAAAATTTGAACACATAAGTCAGATTTATGTTAGTTTGAAATAAAAAGTATTTGGTAACATTTAGTCTGTCTATATTACAAAAATAATTTAGGGTGAGTAGAAAAGGAGAGCACATCATTCTGTGGGTGTAGTATTCCTTTAACTATACTGAGTTTTTTGCAAGTGTGTGTGTGTGTGTGTGTTATATATTCAACATTTCAAAACTATGCTTCTTGATTGAAATGGTTCATGAATGTAGCAGAAACTGGACCAAAAAGACATGTTCTATTTCAAATAAACACTTGGTAAAACTGCCCCCAGGTAATTCATGTGCGAGTCATGCGATTTAAAAAATAAAATACAATTTAACTATGTGACATATATTGCAGTTGTGTGATGCCGGCACAAACAGTCAAACAGATTAATGTGACAATAGTTACGTCACACTCTGCAATCACATGCATTGTGATGTTGATGCTCAAACACTATATTGTGCAGCTCTGGTCTGCACTGGGACATTTGAATGAGTGTCATCTGCGTGTGTTCCAGGGTTACCTTCCAGAGAGCATGTTTGACCGGATCCTTACTGGGCCCATCGTTCCTGAGGAGGTGAGCCGGCGTGGAAGACGACCCAAGAATCCTCTAGCTAAAGCGGCAGCGGCGGCGGCAGCTGCTGGGGCGGCGGCGGCCAACCCAGCTGGCACCGCCATCGGCCTGAACCCGCTGCTGAGCAACGGCCTCCTCGCCGGAATGGACCTGACGAGCCTGCAGGCCTTCCAGCAAAACCTCCAGAGCTTACAGTCCCTGCAGCTCACAGCGGGCCTGATGGGGCTTCCATCTGACGCTAGCAACTTAGCCGCAATGTTTCCCATGGTGCTGTCTGGCATGGCGGGATTGCCAAACCTACTGGGCATGAGCAGCCTGCTGGGGAAGTCTGCTCAGGAGGCGGCGGCGGGCTCCGAGGACAAGCTGAAGGGATCTGCAGGGAGTGGACTGGGAGAGCAGGCGGCCCCCAAAGCCCCCCCCCACACCTCAGACACCAAAGGAGAAAGGACAGAGGGCTTAAATACGACTCCTTCCTCCGTTTCCAGCAGCACTTCCTCTGCCACCGCCCCACAAAGTGCTTCAGCTGCCTCTGCAGCGTCCGCTCACGCACTCTCTCTTAACCCCTTGTTACTCTCCAGTATGCTTTACCCAGGGATGCTTCTCACTCCAGGCCTTAACCTTCCAGTGTCTGCGACGCAGCAGCAGGGCGCCAACGGTGACCCTGGTCCAACCGCCGCCACTGCTCCACCAGCCTCCAACACATCACTACGGGACGCCGAGGAGCCTGCAGTGGAGAAGGACCAAGTGGAGCAAGAGGATGACGAGGCACTAGAAGAGACTGTGGAAGAAGAAGATGAAGATGACGAAGACGAGGAGGAGGAGGAGTCAGCAGAACAAAGAGCGAACAGTGGTCCTGAAGGTTCAGGAAAAGCTGAGTCATCATCTTCAGAGTCTGGAAGCTCGTCTTCATCATCAGATGATTCAGACTCCAGTGACGAAGATTGATCTATGAATATAATTATAAATTTATTTATGTATTGCCTAGAAATGTATACATATATTCACATATATATGGATTTTCCAGCACTTAAGTTGCGATTTCTTTACATGTAAATATAAGAACTAACTAAACGTTGTGTAATAAAAACTACAAAAACCTAAAAAGGAAAAAAAAAACTGAAAAACCCTGAATTAAAAAAAAAAAAAAAAAAAACTGAAATAAAATTTCAGTGTTTGTTCACAAGGTACAGTCCTGTTTTGAGACATTTTGCATGTCAGACTTTAGTAGATTTCTGAACTCTGTGAACTTGTACCACACAATTATGTACAATTGCAAAAAAAAAAACCAACAAAAAAAGGCATTATTGTAATTATGTCAGGATTTAATTTTATTAAAAAAATGAAACTACGTCAACACGCTCGTTGAGCTGTACTATTAATATATTTTGATTGTTGGGGACTGTGGGGAATTACACTTGACAAACACTTAGTTCTCTTGTAAATATCCAGGAGTTTTACAGGTTTGTTGACACTTATGCTTTGCAGATCATACGTTGGATTTGTCAGCAATAACTTGGGCAGCTAATGAATGTCACTGAAGCTGTAGATTCTCTGTCTGCCATATTCCACCCAGTGCACAACTCTGTCAGCCTCACTCACCTTCACATCACAATCACTGCATTTCCACATTTGTTCACAAACATTTCGAAATTCTCCCACGTTCCCTCTTTAACATCACTTCAACTCGGGGAATTCTAGAGGAAATGTTTTATTTCCCTCCCCCCCAAACAAGACCATAAGCTACAATTCCTCAAAAATGGTTCATAATTGAATTCTCTGCTGTTGTTTCTTATGTCATTTATCTAATTTTACATTTCGTCACATGTCCAAAGGCGCACTTTAGTTTTACCCACAGTACACTTGCACCTCTGTTGACTCTGACTACAACGTCAGAGTTCATATATATATATATATACATATATATATATATATATATGTATACGTATATATGTATACGTATATATACGTATGTATAATTAATAATCCCCCTTGAGTTGCGGGGTCAGAAAAACAACCTTTTTTTTAACTGTGTGCCAAAACTGCCCTTTGACCCTTGGGGAGGTCTTGACCGGGTCTGGTCTGGTGGTCTCTGTGGAGAAAACATTCAGGATAAATAACATGAAATAACTTCACAGCCCCGGTGTGTGGAGAGGCTAAGTCCCGCCCTACTACTTCCGGTCCATGGGTGCTTCGCTTGCAAAAAAAATTTGACTGGAGCGAGTCAAGCTAAATTCTGATTCCGTTTTGACAAGTGCTCTGAAATTGACATATGATAGCAGTTCCTAATAAATAGTTCATGTGTCATAGACAGACCACCTGTTTTTCATGGGAAGCAAAAGTGACGCTAGGTTTTATGTGGGCTTAGTAATAGACTACAATCCGTCGCGTATGTTACGTCACACTCCGCTCAGCTGTGATGTGGAGTATGTGGTGACGTCACATGCGCGCCAGGCGTGTAGTCCAAATTATTAACTGGTTTGAATCAGCCGTTGGTTAACAGAAGCAGTTGAAACGCACATCAATAATTATCATTTATTATGAGGTACAACATGTGTGTGATTCAGAGCAGATGACAAACCAGATACCATTTTAGCATTTTATTTCCTATTGAAAATCATTTATTATTTTCCCGATCTCAGGCCCTATGAGCCTCCCGGAAGGGGCGGAGACTTAAGCTCCACATTTGACTGCATCTTTACCTCGACTGCGCTAAACCGATTGGCTTCACTGTGTAAATGTACGTGTGCGTGGATGTGGATGTGGGTGTGTTATTTCCATGTACACACTGTCCTTGTTCCTGCTGGAATATTATGTCAGAGGCCGTTTTTGTACCGAGAGCTTCCACGCCGTTGTTCTGTCCGGCTGGCCTGCCCCCGTCGCCATCTTGCTATTTTACTGCTTCCATAACTTCCCAGTCTGAATGTTGTTAGCTTAATTTTCTCCTGTTGATAAGGAGTAAGGGGGAGGGGCTTGCAATTTACATGACTAGCAGCGATCGTGCTAGTAACATGGTATTAATAAGTGTTTAATTTTTAAACTTTCAAAAGTGTCTCCGCGTAAATTTGGAGGAAATGTAAGTCTGGATTTTGTGTCACATGACCGCCTGTCTAACAAAAAAAAGTCTTACGAAAGATACGTGGGAACGAGCACAAATAGCTTAAAAATATGGCTAAGATTGTAAGAAAAGCCTTTTTGAGTATTAAAAAAATTGTAGGCTGTGCCAGCGCAGGCGGGGGGAAGTGTTAGATATTCGCAGCCTCGTGTGCGTAATTTCACTTTTAAAGTCTTGGTTTCTGTTCTAGTGATGAATGGAGCTTCGGCTATAGATGTAGAAGTGCCCTTATCCTGTACCTCACGCCGTCGTTCAACTGCTCGCGCTCAGTTCCGCCTGCGGCACGTGCTCAGTGTTCATTTTCAGCTTCTAACACACACACACACAAACACTGGAAATTAGGGCTGCACGATTTTAGAAAAAAAAACTGACATTGCGATGATTTTTTTTTAACCCTGCGATATTTAAAAATACTCAGGAGTAAATAACAGCTGTGTGGTGCCGACGCAAACGGTCAAACAGATTAGTGGTCGACACAGAACATACGTCTCAGTATCATCCTTCTTGTAGCTGAAATAATACCGCATAACTGATGTTGCTTTTCTTTCATTTTCTGTGATTTTTGTCTTGTTGGTCGCTCATTTTTCAGTCTTTGTTACCAGTGACTCAGTCCAAACTGCTTCAGAATGATTGTGCTCAGTGTGTGTCAGGTTCTATTGAAATTTAGAAAATGTTGAGCTCATTTATCTCCTACATTAACAGGACCTGTCATGTGATTATTGCGAACACTTACATTGCGATGTCGATGCTCAAACACTATATTGTGCAGCTCTACTGGAAATGACTCAAAACCAGAAGTACCTTTGTCATTTAGTTCTTGCTCTTAGACTGCTGTTACACAGTGGACTGTTAAATACATACACCATGTTTCTAAAATTATGTCTGACATAAAAAGCAGATACTTTCGTCAGGCCTCTGCCTGAGTCCTGAAGTCTTCTCCTCCTCCTTTTTCTACTTCTCCTCATGTTCCTTCTCCTCTTTCTTCTCCTTTTTCTGTACATCTTCTCCTCCTGCTACTTCTTTTCTCTCTTCTTCTGCTCCTCCTCTGTACTTCTTTTTCTTGTCCTCCTCTTTCTTCTCCTTTTTCTACTTCTGTTCTTTCTCCTCCTTCTGTACATCTTCTCCTGCTACTCCTCTTTGTCTTTTCTCCTCCTCCTCCCCATCACTCTCCTCTTTTAAGTATTGCTGTAGCATTTGTCTCTGAACGTGTTAACCCTGTGGTCGGACGAACACAAAGACTGAAGACATTTCTAATGTTGCTTTAAAGTGTTTTTTTTTTTCTTGTACTTGGCTGTTCTATTGCCCCCTGCCCTGACATGGGTTTGCTTTTTTATAGAACTATTAACAGTAACCATATTTTTCTATGTCTGGGTAAACAAACTTAAAAACATGCCACTGTCATTTTGTATCTCTGCACCCGTGCTCGGTCGTAGTGCCCTAGTGCCCTTATGCAAACACGCCTCCATCGCTTCCTCTGCTGTCGCTCAGTCAATCATTTGGCTTCCTTTGTTGATGAGCTTGACTTTTCTGACTGTGCTTGTGCCTCTGTAGGACACAAATAGTGGACTTTTTCTCCGCTTTTGCTTTAGTTTTAGATTGTACTGTACGAGGAATGCCCAGTGCACTGCTAGTGCTCAACTGACTACAAGCAGTATTTCAACTTTTTAAAGACGCAAGGAAACAAAAAAAAAAGACCAATATGCAAAAAGAGAGCGACAAACACACACTACTGCTGTACAGGGAAAGGTTTATTTTTTATTTTATTTTCAGTTTTCATTCACTGAGATTGCAAAACTAGCAATGCTGGTTTTGTATTTTTTATTTTTTATTCTTATTTCAAGCTTGATATTATTCTCAATGTCACCCCTGGTCAGTTTTTTTTTGTCTTTTTTTTCTTCTTTTGCTTTGTTGTTTTGAACATTGAACATTGGACAGTTGTAATATTTGCAAGTTGTGGTCTGTGTAGTCGAATAATTCTTTATGTAGTGCAGGAAAAACACGTCTTAAAAAGTCATTTGTAATTTATTGGATTGCTTTCTATGAAGTTCTATAGAGGAAATTGAGGTTTAATTATTTTTATTAAACATATTCTTCTGATTATCCATAAAGTGTGCCTCTGTCTGGTCTTTTTTATTCAATCATTGTTTGGTGTAGTTTCACCATGATGCCACACACAGTTGGTGTTCTACTTTTATTTATGGAGGGTGTGTATTAATAGCAATAAATGTGATTTTTGTAGTTCTTTTCAAGTACAATAAAAGCTAAGTATAATGGAAAATAAAGCACCTACACATTAAAAACAGAATAAGTTAATTAAAAGCAAATTAAAACAAGTGGTGCCTGGCACAATAAACCCCGCCCCCTTTGCACAAATGTATTCTCTTAATAGACATCTTCCTCTAAAAATGTCAGACTATGGGTTTGACCTTTTAAGGTCAGTCAAGGTCAAAGGTCACAATGCCATTTTGACCCTACATGTAGTTTCCCATCAGTCAATAATAATAACTGAGTACTTATGTACCACCACTCTGTTTCGAGTTACCACCATTTAAAATCAGGTGACCTTTAGTTTGACCTTTCAAGGTCAAATGTCATGACATCATTTGAAAGGTGTCCTATCTGTCAACAATAATAACTAAGTCTCTATCTCCGTTGAATTCCACCGGAGTATTGTAAGTGTGCGAGTACAGTTGAAACCTCTGGAAATACATGAATAAAGAAACTTTATGTAATATTCTAATTTTCCTAGTAGTACATCTATGTCACAGTTGTCAAACATAAGGTCCGGGGGTCAAATCCTGCCCACCGAAGGGTCTAATCTGGCCCATAAAATGAATAACAACAAAGACATTAATGGTGTAAATTTATTTTCATTCAGGCTTTACAAAAAAAATTACATCTCAGTTGATTCAAAGCAGTAAAATATGATCATAATTATCTATAAATAATGAAAACTACAGATTTTAATGTAAAAAAGGAAAATTACATGAAAATCTTTATATTAACAAACCATCCATTTACAAAAACCTGAATAAATACCTGAACAAATATGAACCATCTGAAATATCTGAAAAGAAGTAAGTGTCATTTTACAAATATTCTGCCTGTTACTAAGTGTTTAGTGTATTTATAATTGAAATGTAAGTTGTTCTGCACATGTGCAAATGATGAACTGAGGCAGAAAATGGATCAAATTACACTTGTTTTTCTTAACACATGTCAAGTTGATGTTATTCACATTTTATGGGAATATTATAGATGTAAACATTACCATAATGTAATTTGACTCTTTTCACTGTTATTATTTTACTGGTCTGGACATTTTCAGATCATATTGGACTGAATGTGGAACTGAACTAGGGCTGCAAGATATTAGAAAAAACTGACATTGCAATTTTTTTTCACCCTGTGATATATATTGTGATATGAAAAGAATAATACTCGGGAGTAAATAACAGCTGTGTGACGCTGACACAAACCTTGTAGCTGAAATAATTAAATTAAATTCATAATAAATAAATTAAAGAGACAAATAAATAAAATAATAATAATAAAAAAAAAGGAATAAAAATAAATACATAATTTAATCTCCCAAGACCTGAACTCTTACATGGCATGCATTTTGAATTTCTCTTGGCTATTTGGGGTGTTTAGGACCTGGTGAGTTTAAAAACAAAGAATTATCAGGAGCGCCACCATCATATGGTGTCAGTATAATGTCCTCATAAGTGGACACCAGGCCCTTGTAAAACAAAATGTGATATTGTGGTCTAGACAACAGAAAATGTGAAGTCCACATATGTGGGAGGTTACAATAAAAACAATCTATGTATTAATTAAAAAATGAATAAATAATAAAAAATAAATAATTGCAGTATCTGTGATGTGACTATTGTGGACACTTATACTGCCATGTTGATGCTCAAACACCTTATTGTGCAGCTGTAAACTGAACTAAAATGAATGTTCCACCTCTGCTGTATGTGAATGTGAGGGTTGGATCTAAAGTGTAGTTCCCTGTTGCTCCTCTGGGTGGCGCATGTGTCCTGTATATAAACCTGTGCTGCTGCTTCTGCCCCAACAACAACCACACTGATGACAAGTTGAGGCTTGTCTGCTTTAAAGGGACCAATGGGCTGAACTTCCTCAGCAGAAGGACTCCTCATGCTGGACTTCCTCACACTTTATCACTTTCCAGTAGAAGATAAACACTGACAGGAGGAGACCCTGTGGAAACTGACCCTAATACCCCCCCCCCAGACCCCAGGACCCACACACAGACTGAGGTAAGAGGCTCCTGTAGCTCTGAACCTGCTGCTATGCTAACAGATATTTGACCAGTTAAAATAGTTAAACAGAAAAAAAGCTGTTTTTGTTTAGTAAATAATAAATGATGGAGATATGCAGTTTATTTAAAGCCTGTTTAAAAGTCAACACATTTGAAAGTGAAAGTATATCATCTTGTTTAGTGTAATGGCCTGTCACAGTGAGGAAAACAGGAAATGGGTTGTGTGGTCGTAATTTGGCGGGAAACGATTGCGTTTTGCTAATCTGCACTGCCACTCGATTTGCACAGCGCATGCGCAACTAGGGCTCGGTCATCATCATGGCCGCTGAACTACGGCAAATAATTTTGGACAAAATCAGAGGAATTTACCCGATTTACCCAGACCCTGCGTCCATTACAAAGGAAGTCACATGACAGTTGCTGTTTTTTTTGTTTTGTTTTTTTTACTTTTACAACATTTAACCCACTTGAACCCTGAAGTCCATTTAATTGGACCCTTACCAACCAATCAGACAACAGTATAGTATGAAAACAAGATCCACCACTAACAGAGGCAGGGCTTCAGTCCACACAAGTGAGGATTGTTTTCAACAGTTTTATTCACATTTATAAATATTTGTGCCAAGGTTTGATAGTTTTGATATAATATTGAAAGATGGAACATATGAATTAATGTCTAATATCAAATGTATTAGCACAACTTTTTACACAGGATTTTTTTCAGACATTGTTGTTGAACTGAATGATCCAGTGTTGATGAATGACCTTATTACTATAAAACAGTACTGCAGAACAAGATAATCAATTGATAATCAGCTGAAAATATTCCATATGCAGAATATACAGCCTTTGAACTGACTGGAGTTGGAAATATCTCTGATATTGACATTTTTGGAAGTGATAAGGAAGATGGAGATTCTAATAATTTACAAGAGTTGGAAACAACAAGGTGTAAATGTCCAGGATGTTCAGGACAAATGCATGTCAGCTGTGACAAGAGTACGGTTGAGTTAGTTTTGTTTCAAAGATGCCCAGAGAAAAATTATTGAATTTTAATTTTATACATAAAATCCCAGTAAAATGTCTCCTGAACACTTCTAACTATGAGTTTTTGTTAAATTCATAGTGTAAGTTCTTCAAATCGTGTCTTTTACGAAGAACAACAACTGACTCTGACAGTAATTAAGTCTAAAACTAAGACAAATCGACTCCAAACACGACTTTCCTTGGCGCTGGCGTTAGGTATTTCCCCGTCATGTTTGGTACCGTTGGAAAGATGGGGATTCCCTCTAGACAACCCTTAAATAGAAATCTATATAATTATAGATTTGAACCAATGGGAGGCCTCAGAACAAAGCCTTCTGCACTAAAGTAAAGCCCTTGTTGCTATGGCGATGTTGAAAAACAGCTTCTGATTGGTTGGATTAGTGTCACACAAACATTTTTAATAAACTTTAAGATAAATATAAAATCTGAATTTATGAATTTTGACTAAAGTGACTGGTTTTCTTCTTCGATTTTAATGGCAGTTGGCAAACTAACTTATTGATGCATTACTGCCTCAGCTGGACTGGGGTTTGAATCTGGAGCATCGACCCTAAAATATACTTAATGAGGAAAAAAAAAAAATCAGAATAAAAAAAACTATGAATTACCTCAATGCTTTTGATCAATCCTGTGCCCCCCAGGAATCTAAAACATAATTTAAACATACTTCTGTTCTACTTCGTAAAATATTTTATGTTAAAATTTACTTTTTTTCTTTCCAGCTGCAATACTAAAGTTTTCCTGTCCTCTTGATATTCAGGACATTTTATAAAAACATTTATATATCTATTGTTTCTGGACTGCTACAGGAACATTTACCACCTGTTTTTGCATTAGGAGCACAGCTGTTTAAACTCGTATGTCCAAATCCTATTCTAGATCATATATTTTCCTCTTGCCTATTTCTGCTGGTGTTCCTGGGAGCTCCTACTTATAATATATTATATATTTTACTATATATTATACAACTCTCTGCCAGTCCACCCATTATCCCATAGTGTCTACCATCTTCCTTTCACAACACTTTTGATTTCTGTTTTGCTGATAAGTGATAAGTTTTTGTTCTCGAGCACAGGTGTCAAACTCCAGTCCTCGAGGGCCGGTGTCCTGCATGTTTTAGATATTTCCCTCTTCCATGTGATTCAGTTTAACCCTTTAACTCCTGAGAACTAACAAGGTAACTAGTAACATGAGCAAAGTAAAGACACAAATGGCAGAAAATCAAAGAAAAATTAAAAGAACTAAAATGTGGAAAAATAAACAAAATGAACAAAAACTAATAAATATTTACAAAATGACTAATGTGGAAAATTTTGGGGGAAAAAAATTACTAAAGAAGAAATCTAGTATTGACATTTGGTCACAGCAATTAAAAAAAATGGTGAAATAAAATAAAATAAATGTAAAAAAAAACACCTCTTGCTTTTTGGCACCGTTTCCATGCACAAAATAAAGTAAAACTGTTGCATTTTTTTGAATATTTCAACTAAATCATCCATTCAGAATGCATCAGCGCTGACACTTAAAGAGTTAATAATCAGCTCCTCATCAGACTGATAATGATGTAATGACCTCCAGGTGGAATGGAAGAGGGGAAACATCTAAAACATGCAGGATCTCTGCCCTCAAGGACCACAGTTTGACACCCCTGTTCTAGAGGGTCACAAGTATAAGCCTCATGTGTCCTTATCAGACCAAAGGACACATGAGGGAATTACTAACACTAACACTGAAGACAAAAAGAAGCAATTAAATTACAAACGCTGAAAAATATAACTACTCAAAATAAATATAATCTACTTCTTAAAACCAAAAGATAAATAAATGAAAAATCAAAACAGAATACTTAATTAATCAAACTAAACCTTTTCAAATTCCCCCTGAAGTGGCAGTAGTTGAGCTGCCCCAATCAAGCTGCTCCTCCTATATAGAGGCTTCTGTGGGTGGGCGTGGCCTCTTTCCACAGCAGAAGCCAGCATCACCATCACCATCATCATCATCAGCTGCAGCTGCAGCTGCAGCTGCAACTCTCCACTGGTAACTCAAAAAAACAAAATTAGATACAACAATGAAACATGACTGTACAAAAGTTAACTAAATGGGTGGATGCCAGATAGAACTAATGTAAAATGTCAAACTAATATTGAACAAACAATAAAATTTTATAAACAAATGTGTGAAATTACTTGTGTATGTGCAACTTAAATAACGTAACTGAATAAATTAATTTTTTTTATGTATGAACAGATATTATTGTTTACTGGAAATGTCCTTTAATTCATCCCATAATGTAAATGTTGTGCTAGCACAATCAACTAGCTGTTAGTTAGCATCAGTTAGCATGAACTGCATTTGCTTTTTCTCATGTCCTTACCTTTAATTTGGTGAACGTATCCTTGGGTAACGTTCCTGTAGCCTTTTTGCTCCAGTTGTTTTTCCTAACATCTGAGGTAAATGTCAAATAATACTGACATGCTTCCTCTTGTGTTCATGTGTTTACCCACACAAACCTTGTTTTTATTTCAAAATGACCCTCAAGTGGTAAAGGCTAATATCATTGCATAAGTATAAATGGTTAACAAAACAAAATCAATACCATCTGTGTCAGACTCAGAGACTCTTTCACTAAAACTATCAAACAGTTCTTTAAAAACTAGCTGCAGCCAAGTGAAGGCCTTTTAACCCTTTAACTCCTGAGACTTGAACAGTTCTAGTCAAAGTTAAAGGAATAAATAAAATGGACGGTAACAGCCAAAAATATATGATAAACTAACAAAATAAGTAACATGAACAAAATGAGACACAAAAGTGAAGAAAAATAATAAAATACAATATTAAATGTAGAAATATAAAGCAAAATACGTAACAAAAACAAATATTTACAAAATAAGTTATAACTAAAAGGAAGTATAAATATTGTAACTTGGTTCCAGTAGTTTTAGTTTGGGCTTTTTTTTTTTTGCTTTATTTCCATATATCAGACCCATGAACAAAACTCACTAAAAATCACAATAAAAAAACAAAAAAGTTTTGCAATATTGAAACTAAACCATCCTTTCAGAACACGTCATTGCTGACACATCAGGGGTTAAAGGGTTAACTCATAAAAACCAATGGTACTTTTCAGCAAAATCTGAAATAAACTTTTCTCTGTAGCATATATTGTTCACAACTGTCACATTACAGATCCTGTAATTATTTTAATTCTATTTATTTTTAATTTAAAAATGTTTTGATTTTTATTTAGTTTATTTTAAATTTATTAGTCACTTTATTTTTGATTATTTCAGATAAAGGAAGGATGATACTGAAGCGTATGTTCTGTGTCGAACACTAATGTTTGACAGTTTGCGTCGGCACCACACAGCTGTTATTTACTCCTGACTATTTTTTTTCATATCGCAGGATGGAGAAAAAAAAAAAGCAATGTCAGTTTTTTCAAATTTTGTGCAGCTCTATCCTCCACTGCTTCATGTACTTTGTGTATTACAGACATAACTTCTGTATTTTTAGCTTTAGCCTAAGCTGTGTCATTGTACTTTGTGGCCACGCCCATGTGAAGTGTCACTGACGGGAAGACGTGCAGGTCGGACTGTCCCGTTTCCACCCACAACACTTACTCCCCCGAAGGAAGAGCTTTCACATCCAAACATCAAAGTGTGAGAGATTTTTCAGCAGTGACTCAGATCCTTTAACGAACTCTGACACAGTGGAGATGCATTCAGGAGCAACTGAAGAAGTAGAAATATAGAACATGCAGGCATGGGACAAAACGTACTTGACCTCTTCTTGTTTTGTTGTTCATTTTAATGTCCATTACAACTATGGGAAACTTTTACTTATTTTATTTAATATTTTTGTTTACTAAACTGACTATTTTGGTCATTTTATTGAATATTTAAGTAATTTCTGTAAATTTTACTGACTATTTTGGTCATTTTTGTTTTTTATTGAATATTTTGGTCAGTTTTATTCAATTTATTGAATATTTAAGTCATCTCTGTAAATTTTACTGACTATTTTGGTTATTTTTGTTTATTTTACTGAATATTTTGTTTGTTAGTTTGGACTAATATAACTACAAATACCTCTTAGTAGTTTAATTTCAGATCTGATATGAATCCTTTTCCATATTTTCTTAAAAACCTAAATTCAGTTTTTACATGTCATTGTAATGACAAAAAACAGTACTTTTATTCATTCCATGTTTTCTTTTGTCTATTTTAGTCGCTTGATGCACAAAGGAGTTAGTACTTGATTGCATAACCATTATAATTATTATTTTTTATTTTTATTTTTGATGGTCTAATATTTTTTTCCTGTGGCTGTGTATATTGTATGTTTAGCTGCTCTAAAGTTACTATACCTTAACAATACAATTACTTTATTTGTGTATTTGATAGTGATAGCCCACATTAATGAACATCTGTATTAAAATATGTCAAATTATTATATCTACATTCAGGTTGAAAAAAGCTGAATATTTAAAGTCCAAAAAATATTAGAATAGAAAAGGGCAGATTTATTTACTTTCAGTGGTTATTTCTGTTTTTCATATTGTAATGTTAGAATTTTTCAGATAAATACTAAGATCTGGCCCACACTCACGTGTCACAACATTTATTTCTGTACTTTTTTTGGACACAAAAAACAGTTGCTGAACCTGGAACCAACAAACTGAATCCACCCTGGATCCTAACACTGACCCCATAGGCCTCAGGGGTCAAACTCTGATCCTCGGGGGCCGGTGTCCTGCATGTTTTAGATATTTCCCTTTTCCACATGATTCAGTTTAACCCTTTAACTCCTGGGACTTCAGCAGTTCCACAATAATAAAA
>CM035785.1:57464535-57489535 GCA_020466265.1 Siphamia tubifer | reverse complement strand
TTAAAGATGTTTATTATTTTCTAGTTTTCACACAGTTCATAACTCCATGAAAAATAGGTTAATAAAAATCACATTGTTTTTTTTTTTCATGCCTGAAGGTGAATAAAAACACTTAGGAAAACAAATCTTTATTAAGTTTCTCATAATTGATGCATGAAAGGGTTAATCAGGTTTTGCTTGTGCTTCCATGTTTTCCACAGAGCTGCTGAAGTGCTGCTGTGAGGCTGAGGGGTGGTACTACAAGATTCTGGAGAACCTCCTCCAACAGGAGAAGAACAGGCCAGACTTCAGGGACTTCTCTGTGAGTACACTGCCCCCCTGTGGCCACATGTGGAACTGTCTGTTTCAACTGGGCTGGATCAGAATATTGCTATTATTATTAATAATAATAATAATAATAAAAGACAGCTCCCACCCACTACATGAGGAATTCCAGTTCCTTCCCTCTGGTCACAGATACAGCCAACCTGCTGTAAAATAGTGTTTTAGAGGAAGCTTTGTCTTCTCTGCTATTAGAGAAATTAATAATATAGCCTCTAAACATAGTATGTGATAGCACCTTTAATGTATTTTATTATGTTTATTGTTTTAGCATTTGTATTGTCTTATACACTTACTCACTATATATTCATAAATCACACATATATATATATATATATATATATATATATATATATATATATATATATATATATATGACATCATGTTTTTAAAGAAGATGCACTTGGTATTTATGTTCAGTGTGAAATGCTTATATGTTATTTGTGTCTTAAATGTTTTGTATGAGCAGAGTTCACTTGACTGCAAACCAAATCGACCTTTGGGTACCAATAAAGTCATCTAATCTAATCTGATCTAATAATAACAATATTAACCAATTTTTAGGTGTATTGTTTTTGTTTCAGTTTGTTTCTTTTTTTGTTAAAAAAACACACATATATATATATATATATATATATATATATATATATATTGTGTGTGCATAATTGTCCCATTACTTATCAGTGGAATATGTACAAGTGTTTGTTGTGTCTGGTACCACTTGTTTGTTTTAGAACCGAAAATATGTGCATTATAACTTACAGATCATAATAGATCTATGAAGACATAATATTGTTCAAAATTCCAATTATTTTTCTTCAGTTGTTTGTACAGTAGTTGTTTTTTTATACTAAAACAAGGAGAAAATTGTAAAGTTGTCATGGTTTATATGTTATTAAAGTAGTATTACTGTCGATCACTAGTTTTAATTCCTGCTTTAGAGGAAGTCAATGAAACTAAATGTGTAGTAGATGTTTGTTCATTTTATTTTATTTTATTTTTTAAATGATAGATGCAGGGTATCTTGGAGAATGGTCTTTTCCACAGCGGTCTGGTGGTGTGTTGTCTGGAGATCACCATGTTCACAAACAATCTACCATGTGACTTCCCTCGACTCCTGAACATCTTTAACCTGGCACCATACGACTTCTGGAAGGTTTGTACCTTATCTTACAGTGTGTGTGTGTATTTCTATCTTTATGGGGACATTGATACATTCACACCATTCGCACCATGGGGACGTCTGACACTATGGGGAACAAAATTCATGTCCCCACAAGGGTTACATTTAAATAAAGGTCCCCACTAATAAAATAGAAATGATATGACCCTATAAATACATTTCTTTGGTTTTTTTTAAGTCCTCTTAAAGCATCAGGGAAACAAGTGAAAAACATGTAAACAAATATTTTTCAAAGGTTTGACAATATGTTTACTTAAAAAAATATTTATTTTTGGTTATTTTTCATTATTTATTTGTCTTATTTATTTTTTTCAGTTTTTATTTACTTATAATAAAAATGTTATTTATTTCATTTCTTAAATGACAATTATATTTTTATTTATTCATTCCTCTTTTTTTTTTTTTTTTTAAATCGTCCAATGTTAGTTTTTGTCAGAAAATTTTGTTTTAGTGTCTTGACGAAAATATAATTTTAGTTTTAGTCACAATTTATTCATCTAAATCATTTTAGTGTTAGTCTAGTTTCAGTTGACCAAAATTTAGAACATTTTATGTTTTAGTCGACTAAAATTATTTTAGTCGACTAAAATATGTATATATTTTTTTGTTAAAAATGATCACTCTCTTTATTCTCACTAGGGCCACAGGGGTCACAGGGGTCACTGGGGTCACTGGGGGCCTAATCCAGCTACAATGGGTGAAGGTGGGGTACACCCTGTATGAGTCTCCAGTTCATCTCAGGACTGAACATATATAGACAAACAATCACTGTCACATTCACACCTATGGGTGATTTAGATTAACCAGTTAACCTATCAGTGCATGTGTTTGGATGGTGGGAGGAAACCGGAGAACAAATTTGACTCCGACGCTGTGTGGGGAGGCGGTCATGAGGGACAGCGAAGGCCTTTGAGACTGCTTGCAGTTTTAATTAAAAATAAAAAATAAAAAAATTCTAATATATATATGTGTGTGTGTGTATGTATGTATGTATGTGTATATATATATATATATATATATATATATATATATGTGTGTGTTTATTTTTTTGTTTTTTCATTGATTTTTTTTTTTTTTTTAATATTCATTAAAAAACAAAACAATGGCTATTTTACCTACAAGTGATGGTTACAAACTTGGTCCTCATGAGACATGGAAACCTGTGTGTGTGTGTGTGTGTGTGTGTTTTTTCTTGGATTTGCATCAGTGCACAAACAGTCCAGTCCCTCTGACGCTGTGAAGACATTAATTCTTGCTTTTGGCGTCTTCTGGTCCGACAGGTGATTGAGCCGGTGTTGCGGGCTGCAGTGGGTCTTCTTCCTCTCGACGTCCTCACACATCTTGGCAAAGTAGAAGAGAGAGTTGTGGAGGTGTTGGCCTGGAGTGGGGACTCTCCTCTGTGGCAGGAAATGAGAGCCAACAAGTGCGGTCTGCCCACCTGCCAACAGGTTGGCAATAACCCACCAGCTCACTGTTCCTGGCAACAGGAAGTGACTAAGATTTAATTCTAAACATCCTTCCAGACTGACACTGAAGAGGCTTTTCAACAGGGATTTGTACGGGATATTAAATAAGAAATACTGTCAGCGCTGAACAAACCCATGACAGGAGGATGTTGTGTTTTCTGTAGGTGATGCCGCCAACACAACTGGAAGATCTGAGCGGAACAAGTCCAGACCCAAACACAGACCAGAACCAACCAGGAGGTAAATGTAGTGTCAGTATAAGAGTGAATGATGCATTTATGTTGGTATTATGTTTGTGTTACAGTGGGGGTTAATTTCTAAATATCAATAAGTGAAATCTGAAAAGTAATAACTAGAAAAGCACTCTGAGAGCGTGTACCTCTGCCAAGGCAGACCCCCCCTCTAGACCCCCCCCCTGAATGAAGAGAGGTCCACCAAGGAGGTTATGTTTTTGCCAGAGTTAAAGTTAAATTTAACAGAAAACTCTTTGTTTTGTTTGAGTTAAAATGTTGATGCTTGTGTCTTGTCAGTGAACTTTAATACCAGTTGCTCATTGTGTCCGTGTTGTTCCTCCACTGATAATGTGATGACATCATCACGACCTGTCAGCTCGACTCTGACTTCATTGATGGATAAGTCGACTTGAAAAAAAAAAAATGAAGTTGTTAACGCCCTAGTATGTCGTGTGTGTGTGTGTGTGTGTAGGTGGTGAACTATGTGTTAAGCTAATTTACCTGAGGGAATGAAGTATGTCTGTCCGCCCGTCCCTCCCCCTCCATAAAGTGCAGACTCAAATTTGGAATGATGAAGAGTTGATGCAGTGGTCTGATTCTCCATCATCCATAATGGATGGAAATAAATATGATGAACCTTATTGAATAGAATAGAATAGACTTTATTTGTCATTGCATAGGTGCAACGAAATTTCATTTGTGCCATCCTGAGTACAAATACACACACATCAGACATATATATATATATATATATATATATATATATATATATATATATATATATATATATATATATATATATATATATATATATTTATTTATTATATATTATTATTATGAAAAAATTGTGACTCTACATAAGTATTATGTGGTAAAAAACATGTCATCGTTAACGTCTCCTGTCATGAAAACCAAAGGTGGTGCAGTGTAGATTGTCTGCTATATATTTGTGACCACTAGAGGGAGTAGTGAGTCACTGTCTGAGTCTTCCAGGATTTTAAAAACGTATGCCTTTCACCAAAGTAATAATAATAATAATACATTTTATTTATCGGTGCCTTTCAAAACTCTCAAGGTATTTAACAAACAGAATAAAAACAGTATATAAACAGAACTAAAAACAAAAACTACATGGATAAAAACAGGTGGCTATGGCAGAAAAATAAATAAGATTAAATAAATGGAAGAGTGTGCTATTTGGAAGAGGTGAGTTTTGAGTCTGTCTTAAGAAGGTAGTGAGAGAGTGTGGTGAGTGTTTGGAATATGTGTTTGACTGATGGACTTTGTCTTTGCAGCAGAAGTGTGTTCGGCGTCTCCAACAGTCGACAGAAGAAGAAGTAACTCTCTGAACATGTTCATCCGCAAGGTGAGTGTGTCATCAAAGCAAAGTCACACATTTACTGAACGTGTCTAAAAGACAAACACAAAGATGCTCTTTTGGCAAATGTGTTGGTAACACTTTATTTATTCTTTTTAAAGATATGTTCATTGATTTTTCACTTTAGCAAAACAAATAATAAACATAACATACAACACAACAACAACAACAATGGCTCAGTTACACACACACACACACACACACACACACACACACACACACACACACACACACACACATACATATACTCTAGAGAACTGAGTTTGTAATCAAGTGAGTGTAAACACATTTTTTGAAGACATCTAATAAAATAAGATCCAAATAATAATTATAATAATAAAACATTTAAAATTAATTTTAAAAATAAATATATAAAAAATACTAATCTTTAAAAAAAAAATTAATAACCATAAATAAATAAAATACATATATTTTTTAAATGATAAATAAATAAAAATGAGGAAAGAAGTTAAATAAACAATTTTAAAAAATTAATATGTTGTTGATGAACGTATGGACGTTCATCTATAGTCTGTCCGTCCATGGGAGTGGATCTGTCCTTCAATGTGGTTCTCCTCAAGATTTCTTCTTTTTCCCACTGGGTTTTGAAGTTTTTTCTTGCCGAGAAGGAGGGTCTAAGGACAGGGGATGCTTAGGACTTTTCATGTATCTCTGTAGTTGATTGTGTTTTTGTAAAGCCCTCTGAGACGACTTTGTTGTGATTTAGGGCTTTATAAATAAAATTGAATTGAATTGAATTGATGTACAGGTAGGTCATGTTTCCTGCTTTGCATTCCTGCCTCTTACAACTCATGAGTCCATGACCCATGAGTCAATAAGATGTAATTAAAAAAAAATAAAAAATACACTAAAATGCACTAAAGTGTAAAATGTCATAAAATGCAGTAAAACTAAAAATGGAATATAGTAAAATACAGTAAAAGTTCATTAAAATGTGCTAAAAATGGAGTGAACTGTGACATGCAGGGGTCAGCTGCAGGGTCATCAGCCAGGAACCACAAAAAAAAAAAAAAAGGAACCACCTTTCATTAACGCTTCGCTCCTTTAATCCCCGAGCAGTGTCGCCCCCTGCAATAACTTTAATAAAATCAAAAAGTAACTGCATCTTCAAACCTTTGAAAAATACATGTTTCATTTTGCACCCGTTGCCCCTGTCGGCCACCGTAATGTTATGATATAAAAAACTATTCAGGAGGAAATAACAGCTGTGGTGTCGACACAAACGGTCAAACAGATTAGTGATGGACACTGAACATATGTTTCTGTGTCATCCTTCCTGTAGCTGAAATAATTAAATAACATTCATAATTAAAAATAAATAAATAATACATAAAAATACAAATAAATGAATCCAAGATAAATACATTACTATACGACTGGACTCATTTGAGGATTCACAAATCTTTATTTTATTTATCTACAAATACACACAGGTGTCGATTCTGTGAACACAAATATATTGACAGTTCTCTTCATCCTCCAAAGCTTAAACGACCTTGGACCCAAATCCATCCTAGACCTGCTGGTTCCATATGAAGCATCCAGAGCCCTGAGGTCAAAGGTCATCAGGAACAGGTCTACTGTGTGTTCCCAAATATCAGAACCAAACAAAGTTCATCATCGTTCAGTTGTTCTGCTCCTCACCTGTGGAACAAACTACCTGACAATTTAAAAAAACATCACTGTTCACTGGAGCTTTGACTTAGATTCTCATTTGCTTTTAAATGTTTTTATGTCTATATTTTAATTGTCTTTTAATGCATCTTTATCATTTTAATTTTCTTATATGAACCTTGAATTTGCCTCGCCGTGCCTTCATCGTCATTTGTCTAAGAAAGTTGGGAATATGTGGAGTTGATGTAAGTGATGAAGAAGGTCTGTTTTTTTTTTTTTTTTAATTTATTTTAGGTTTACAATTTAAAGGCTGAACGTTTGAGGAAGCTGTGTTCTTCACTTCAACTCCCAGATGAGCTGAGGCTGAAGATCTGGACGTGCTTCGAGTACTCCCTGATCCACTGCACCGACCTGCTGCTGGACCGTCACCTGGACCAGCTGCTGTTGTGTGCCCTCTACATCATGCCGAAGGTAAATGTGTCACTGCGTCAGCTGTCCATGACTGCAGAACAACCACACTATGCAGATGATTTACTGCATTTGTTTTATTCTTTTCCAGATTACCCGCTTTGACCTCACCTTCAAGCAAATACTGAACAACTACAAGTCACTGCCAAACACTCACAGAAGTGTAGGGCTTCCGTGTCTTCTAAGTGCACTAACATGTTTTCTGAATCGACAAAAGCAGCTACAAATGAAATACAACTGTGGGGAAAAAAACCTGTTAAACATTTTACACCAGGTCAAATATTAAAGGTGTCGATGTGAAAGATTTGCAGAAAAACAATATACACAAATAAATTCAAATGTTTCAGGTTATTTTTAACAAAAAAATAACAAAACTAGATTATTAACAGATTCAACACATCATGTCCTGGATGTGTTTCATTATCTTACTCAAATTTTGACCTTGATGGAACAGAACGTGAACAGAAGATCACCTGTTAGTTTGGGAAAGAGAATCAGAATACGGTAAAAAAGTAATAAATAAAGTGTAGCAGGAAATAATTTTCAATACAACAAAAATATAGAATATTTATGAATATACAAATATGTGTGTATATATGATCTGAAAGGTCAGTTCTGGTTGTTAGTGAACTTATTTACTTCTCATATATGCTGTAAGGTTATAATAATATGCCTCAGATAAGAAGGTTTCATGTAGTTTTTATTACTTTTTTTTTTTTTGTTCACAGATCTGCAAGAATGTGCTCATTTCCAGTGGTGATGCTGAAAATACTCCAACTGAAAACAGTAGGATGACTCATAATTAATCTCACATTACCATATATTTTATGCATATTAGTTTATTTGGTAGGGACAGTACACATTATTTAATGTCATCAGATGTAAATATGCTGCATTATTGTCCAAATTCTTATTTCCGTCCATAATCCTAATAAAAAATAAACATAATAAGTCATAGAACAAATAAGGGATGAAACATTAAAGGTTAAAAATGATCAGACTGGTTAACTTTTAACTACTAGTTTTATTGGTGGATATTTTCCAGTATTTAGTTCCATTTATGCATAAGTGAACAATAGGATTAATATTTAGTTTTGTAGCATGTATATTTATACAAATGATACAAGTCGCACAAATGTCTAAATATATTATAACCTATAAGCAGCGCATGCATCATTTAGCTCCTATAACCTGGTATGAAGTGTTTTTACTTTTAATGATATTTATGATTGGATACTGGTTTAACATCTGACCCAGAGACAATGGTGGAAAAATAGCTTTTTTTTCTAATTCTACATTTACAGAAATGTTCATTAATGTGTGCTGTCTTTGTTAAATGAATAAAATAATGCTTATTTACAGGTTTAATAATGCTAATTTAATAATAGTCATTTTTCTCATGTTAAACAGATGTATGATCTGTATTGTTTCAGTACAGTATGTATTATATAGTGTACTATAACTATAAAGTGTTTTACTCTTAATGGTATTTATACATATGTACATGTTAATAATGCTAATTTAATAATAATTTTACTATTTTTTCCCATGTTAAACCTTCCTACTCTATATAATATGATATGTATGGTATCAGTAATGTGATATATATATATATATATATATATATATATATTTATTTAATTTATTTTTATTTTTTTCTGTTGTCACTGACCTTTAGACCAGAGTAGTAGTTTACTCACCCCAAACACACCGTCAACACATTATCCTGGAACTCGACAAGGAAACCGAGGAAATCTTATAGAGTTCTACAACACGGTCTACTCTTCACGGATGGAGGTCTTTGCTAAGCAGTTTGAGCTGAATGATGCGGTGAGGCAACGTCTACATCTGTTACTAAATCCTGAAAAACAAAATATATGATGATGCATGATAATAATGATCATTTACGTCATGATATGTTTATTGTAAACCTGTAACCACAGTTTAAAATAAACAAATGGCACTTGGACAGTCAAAGAAAAGAAGACAGTTTGAAAAGGAAATGGAAGAAGCATTAACCCTCACACCACAAAACCCTACTGAAAATATTATCACAGTACAGCCACACAAAACAATATCCAATTATACAGAACAATATATAACATAACAGAACAATACTTAACATTATAAAAGACTAAAAAAAAAACACACAATACAACAATATAAAACGATGCATAACAAGACAGAGACAGCAGACCTCTGCTGAGGCTTGATATGTCGTCATATGACGTCGACATGTGACGTGATGGAGCCATAGGTGTTGACCCATCTGATGTCTGAAGGGTTAGGGGTCAAAGGTTAGAGCCATAGGTGTTGACCCATCTGATGTCTGAAGGGTTAGGGGTCAAAGGTTAGAGCCATAGGTGTTGACCCATCTGATGTCTGAAGGGTTAGGGGTCAAAGGTTAGAGCCATAGGTGTTGAACCATCTGATGTCTGAAGGGTTAGGGGTCAAAGGTTAGAGCCATAGGTGTTGACTCATCTGATGTCTGAAGGGTTAGGGGTCAAAGGTTAGAGCCATTGGTGTTGACCCGTCTGATGTCTGAAGGGTTAGGGGTCAAAGGTTAGAGCCATAGGTGTTGAACCATCTGATGTCTGAAGGGTTAGGGGTCAAAGGTTAGAGCCATTGGTGTTGACCCGTCTGATGTCTGGAGGGTTAGGGGTCAAAGGTTAGAGCCATAGGTGTTGACCCATCTGATGTCTGAAGGGTTAGGGGTCAAAGGTTAGAGCCATAGGTGTTGAACCATCTGATGTCTGAAGGGTTAGGGGTCAAAGGTTAGAGCCATAGGTGTTGAACCATCTGATGTCTGAAGGGTTAGGGGTCAAAGGTTAGAGCCATAGTATGTCTGAAGGTCAGACCATGTGAATGAAAAAACATCACTGATGTGTTTTAACTGTTGACCTTTAGTGTGACCTTGACCTTTATTGCTCAAAAGCTAATGGGTTCTTCCTTGACCCGTTATTTATTATTACTGAAAGTTTTATCAAAAACTGTTCAGAACTTTTTGTGTAATCCTGCTGACAGACAGAAGGTAATGATGCATAACGTTACAGTAACACATCGTCACATGACAGAACACACATGACCCCACACCCACACATCACTGTCCCTCTTCCATTAGTTGTTTTTTTTAAACTGCAAAATGTGTTTAATATATCGGCTGAACCGTTCCACAGCACTACTACCTTTACTAAAATACACATTTTGAGTTTGACCTAGTATTTATTGTATGTGTTTGACTTTTCAGACTCAATCGCAGGGTGATTCTCCACCGTTGTCTCCGTACCCGATACAACACAGAGCGACTCCTGTCAGACATCGGCTTCCTGGGAACCACAACATCTATGTTTCCACACATGACACTGAAACACCACCGCAGCCTGTGTGTGGACTGGTCTACATCTGTAACAGAAGCCCCTCAGAGGTCTGAGCCTCCTCTATTATCACTGATTATTGTGTTATCATGTGAAAAACACTTTTTAATGTTTTTACAACACAAATCTGTGTGTGAGGAGACCCTTAAATTATGAAAAAAAAAACCATCCAATCTCTTTTACTCCTGATCCATTTCTTGTTTGGGGGGGTTAAACACTTTTTCTATGCCTCGTACATCACATGAATACATTCCTTTGAATACCCCGCCCCACCAGCTCAGCTACCCCACCTACTGCTCAGACTGGTAGATCTGCCATTAGGCGTGTTTCCACTTTCAGAACTCCAGGGTCATTTACAGGAACTCCTCAGTATGTGTGTGTTTCTACTAGGGTTGTCACGATACTAAAATTTCCAACTCGATACCGATACTAAGGATAATACTCGATACTATTTCGATACCGAGATGTGAGGGATTCCTCTTAAAATGTCCTCCATGGCCTGCTAAAAAAAAGGTAGTGAGTGCGGGTGCAGAATAAATGCATGTCTATCTCTTGGTAAGTTAAGGTAGGTCTATCTTTTTGTTCAAGCCCTTCTGCAGTGCTAACTGTAAGACTCTTTATGGTCGAGCATTATGTGCGCGGGCGGCAGCGTATTGCATCATGTGACCACCGCAGAGACCACCGAGGACCCCTTGCGGGACATGCCATTGTGCACGCCAGTGCGCATACCAGAGCACGTCCTGTAACACGTGATAGCGCGCCAGTGCACGTGCTAGAACGCGTTTTGTAACGCGTGATATAATACAGACAACTCGTGGCTATGTGAACACTTTGGTTTGCCATACGGGACTAGCAGCACGCACGTCAAAAATGATAGGCTGACATGCTCACGGTGGCCTCCGTGGTGGTAACGTGATACTATGCGCTACCGCCTGGCTGCCGCCCGCGCGCATAAACGTTCGACTATATGGAGGCCTTTAAAAGCAAAGTTACATCGGATGGTCCAATCACAGACCTATAGAAATAGTGTATAGGTCTGTGGTCGCACTGGCGTCATCCCGTGTGCTGTCAGAGGCAGCTGGAGAAAAAAAGAGACTTTAACTTACACGCCGGCATTACGACTGTGCCAGAGCTGACCGCGTTGATGCCTGTTTACAATTCTTAACGTTACCCGCTACAAAAAAGCGGCGACGCCATAAAAACAAAAATCAATTTTCCAGCAACTTAGTATCTAATTAGATACCAAGGGTCAATATCGATTTAGTATCTAAAATTTTTTTGACAACCCTAGTTTCTGCTGACCAGGCCGTTCCAACAGGCGCCTTCCTTTATACAGCAGGGGTGTCAAACTCCAGTCCTGAAGGGCTGGTGTATCTGCATCAATATGATATTTGGACTAAAGCATGTGACGGACAGGTGACTTAGCACCTATTCACATTGCACTCAGAAAATCCGGACTTTCGGACTTTCCAGGAAAGTTCGAACCTTATTGACAAGTGTGAAACCTCCCCCGAACCTTGGTCCAGACTAAAGACCGAGTCTTTGGTCCGAACTGAGGAGGTAGTCTCGGTCCGGACCAAGGTTCGCTGGTGCACAGTGTGAAAGGTCTGTTTAGGAAAGTCCGGACTATCGGACCAATTACGTCACAGTCACGTGCGCGGAATCTAGTCAACGTCCAAGCATGAGTCGCGGGAATATACGGGGAGACGACGAAACCAGGTATTTCATTTAAATGTGGTCGGATGATGATACTATAAAGACTGAACTGGAGACAAGTTGCTGGTGGGAACACTGGTACGAGAGTTGGCAACATTGACAAAATAGGACAAAAATTATAAAACTAGTAACTGGGTCCATTTCCTGCAACAGTGTAGCGCGCTCATCTACTAACCAATCAGGGTCGAGTATAGAGAGACACACGCTGTACACGCATTGACGACATGACGTTCTAAAGTCTGTCGGTCCAATTGATTCAATACAGTGTGAATGAAGACTGTAAATAAAGTCTGGATTATAAGTACAGTGTGAAAAGGCAAAAAAAAAGGTTCTGATCCGGACTTTACTATGTGAATACGCCCTAAGACACCAGGGAACTGAGACACGATATGTCTCCTCTAATCTGCACTCATGCTCAGTAATATTGTTGTGTTTTTCAGCGTCTCCGTGAGATCAATAACATGCTCAGATCAGGCACGGTGCGAGGTTATGCAGTATCACTGGATGAAGGTGACGAGGAAGAAGAGGACGGGCCTTCATCCAAGAAACCTCGTCCAGACGGAGAGTCGGCCCTGCAGAGGAAACTCAGGGTGGTCTACAACGATCGCAACCAGAGAAACAACCAGGATTAGACATTTCAGAAAGAACAAAGACAGAAGAGATGAATCTAAAAAACATGTGACTTCCAACTTTTATTCTAAATCTGATTTTACACTCATTTTAGAAACAATAGATGAGACCGTTTATTATAATATCTGACCCCAGCATTAGGTTCAATAATCATGACACATTCTTTATTGGAAAATAATGCTTGTATTTTTTTTACGAAAGAATCTGAAATAGGGAACGACATTAGAAAAAACTGACATTGTAATTTTTTTATAACCCTGCGATATATACAGTTTATTGCGATATGAAAAAGCTGCTCAGGAGTAAATGACAGGTTAAACAGGTTAGTGGTCGACACAGAACGTACATTTCAGTGTTATTCTTGCAGCTGAAATAATTAAATAAAATTAACTACAATTTTAATATTAAATTAACATAAACTCTTATTTCTAGTCAGTAAAACATTTCTTCTTCACATTTAAACAGTATAAATACATCTGACGAACACTCGTTTATTTATTTTGAGCGGAAGGAAAATTAAGAACTTTTTTTTGTGCTAACGACAGATCAAATACATTAATAAATAAAGCTGATCAATACATGCTATGCTCACTAATAAAAAATAAATTCAATATGTAGTCTTCAAAAAGGAGTGGGAAGAAGAAAACATCACATTTATACAACATAACACATCACTTTAGCTTTTTTTAATCATAAAGTAACATCTGTTTAGAGTTCTAATAATGAAAATAACAGATTTTTCATTAAATCATGGAATTAATCATTAACATTTGATCAGTTTCCATTGTCACCGTTTATAACATGCATGGTTCAGTTCAACTTAAAAAAACACAAATTTGAAACACTTGTACTTTTACATATTTATATTTTCTGTATTTCATACTTCTACTCTTATATCTGAGACTCAAATGTTTTTATTCACTGCATCTATATTTAAGAAACAGCTTTAGTCACTTTGTAGAAAATGATTTTTCACTTCCTTCCAGGGCAGTGAAAACTATATATTTCCAAATGTGTTTATTGTGGTTGTTTGAAATTAACTGAATAAATAAAAGCACCAGAAAATGTTGAGAAAAGTCTGTCTGAACTTAATATGTTCTTTAAAAAAAAAAAAAATATTTAGTGTTAGTGGGAAAATAAATGGACACAAAACAACCAGATTCTCTCATGAAAAGTTGATTTTAAAGATTTGTAAATTTTTCTACTTTTCAGCACAACACACTAATGGAATAATGTGTATATTTCTCCATATACTGACTATCAATAAATGACTGCCTTAAAAATATATGAATATAATATACAGAAACATATATTGTGTCAATATATTAAAAATATAGTTGAAAATACATAATGAATTGCTGCTTTCCATATTTTGAGACATATGGTGATTATATATACACGTATGTTAATATATATTTAGAAATACACTTAATAATATATATATATATATATATATATATATAAATAAATGTATGTGTGTAATTATAAATAATGACCTTTTTATTTTATTTATTCAATAAGTATTACTAAATATATAAGTTCTTATGCTATTATTTTACTGAAATAAAATGACTTTTGAGACCCCTGATGTAGAATAAACTAAAGTGGCAGAAGTTTAACTTCAAATTCCATATTCAAATCTTCAAATCAATGCTGCAGAAATGTGAATCTAAAATCTACACAAGCTCCCATCCTTATTACTTGTACGTATATTTATATATATTTATTTATTTTATTGAAGTAAGTTATTTTCACAGTGTGATATGAGGACTTAAGTGAAGGATCTAAAGCGTTTTCCCACCATGCAAAGCTGTTTACACTAATTATCTCCAGCTCTCACTTCCCTTTAGACACGTTGGCATCTGATGTTAATAAAAATTCACAAACCCCTCTGATCTGGCTAAAAACTAAAACTCTTAACACATTACCAGCTCGGCACAACCCGCTGCGAGGAAAAGTGGTATCCATGGCCGACCTGTGATTGACACACAATCCCCTTCAGTGTTTATCAGTAACTATGTTTTGGCACTCTCCTGAGTTAATTCTCAACCAGTGTTGCTTGGCAGGCAATTAGAAAAAGGCTGTACTGCACACAGACAAAGGCTTGTAAACTAAAACCTAGAGACCTACACAAAGTCAGGTACCTGGACTGGACAGGAAGTCTGAAGGTTGTCATAGAGAACAAAGACAGCAGAGGCCACAACACTGTGAAGGTTTAAGGTTATGACTGCTGTTCTAACACTATAGCTCTGGACTCACATCAGCTGGACAACACGCTCCACTTCTGCCAAACTATGGGCTGTAATTCAAGCAGGGGCACTATGGTGGTTGACCCCACGGAAAAGCCGGAGGAAAGGCCCAAAAGTGCCGCTTCCACTAAAGACGGATCCCCAGAGGAAACCAATGGAACGGCAGAGAAGGAAAAAGTCCAACAAGTGGAGAGTTCCAGCTAAGAAACGGTAAGAAATATACAGCACATATGTGTGTCAGGGTTCCCAAGGGTCCTTGAAAAGTCTTAAAAAGCATTGAATTCAATGTTCTAAAAGTAAGGCTTTAATTGGCTTTAAAATGTCTTGAATCTAATTTTCAAAAGTCTTGAAAATTTAGACAAATTATTATTATTGTTTGTTACCTCTGCCAAGGAGGTTATGTTTTTGTCTGTCTGTCTGTCTGTGTAAGAGAAGTCAAAAAGTTCTGGACGGAATTTGATGAAAATTTCATGACCGTGATCCGGAAGAGATCCTGGATTCTGGATCCCTTTGACTTGTATTCTCCATTTACTGCAATGTAAAATTTCAAAGTGATCCAGGATCCAGGATCTCTTCTGGATCATCACCAAAATCGAATCATTTGTTCTTTGTAACACTCCCAACAGGTCATGACATTTTTGTCAAGATTCGTCCATAACTTTTATAGTTATTTCACTAACTAACAGACAGACTAACTGTTAAAAACATAACCTCTCTTCATTCGGGGGGGTGGGGGGGTGTTTTTCTCATTTGTTATTTTTGTCTATTTGTCCATTTTATTCATTTGTATCCATTTGCCTCCTTGATTTTGTTAATTTTTCACAAATTTTGTAGCAAATATTTCATTTTTAATAACTTTGATGCTTATAATTTTCCATTTCTAAACAATTTTATCTTTTTTTTTTTTTACTAATTTTATCTATTCATCCATCTTTAATATTTTTTTATGCTTTTATTTAAATTTTTTTTTATTTAAAAAAAATTTACCTGGAAAAAGAAGATGTTTCCACTCACAACCCAATGGCTACTTTAGCTACGATGATAATTATAAACTTGGTCCTCATGAAACATGGAAACCAGTGTGTGTGTGTGTGTGTGTTTGTTTCCCTCTGTCTTTTACAATCTGCATGAAAACCCACTTCACCTTTGGCCTGATGACGTCCTTTTATTTATTTATTTATTTATTTTCATTCTGTCAATGGGACGAGGATGTAGCAGCGCGCCGAGAAACAAGCAATTTATGACCATCGCATTGAGGTCACTTTGATACAATCACCTTTATAACTTGACCGCCATGTCTCTGTGAAGCTATTTGACATGACAAATGGGTTGTGTGGTGACTGAGACGAGCTGTGTGTGTCTGTGTCACAGTGTCGTCAGATTGGCCTGTCCAGGGTGAAGGAGGGCCTGTCAGCAGGAGGAGGCCACGCTGCACTACTGTCCATCAACCTCTATGGCCCCAACAGACACACATACACACCTGTCTGCAACAAAAGCAGCTCTTTTGTTAATATTCCAGGAACTACTACTTTGTAATAAACGCTCGTCTGTAACTGTCTTGTCTTTATGTTCCTTTTTTTTTTCTTAGTATTCACTTAGATCAGAGGCGTCAAAGTCATTTTAGTTTAGTTCCACATTTAGCCAAATATCATCTCAAAATGTTCAGACCAGTAATGAGTAGAATAGTCTTTCCATTATACAGATATATTTGTATGACCTTTTAATATTGCTTTATAAATCTGATTATATATATATATATATATATATATATATATATATATATATATATATATATATATATATATATATATACAGATTGAATATAATATAAATGAAACCAAATGCTTGTAAATAGACACTTCCTTCTTTTCAGATATTTCAGCTGGTTCATATTTGTTCAGGTTTTTGTGAAAGGATGGTTTGTTAATATAGATTTTCATGTAATTTCCCTTTTTTTGTTTTACATTAAAATCTGCATTTTCATTATTTATAGGTAATTATGATCATATTTTACTGCACTGACCCCATTACATCTAATCATTCTGTATGTAGAACCTGAATTAAAATAATTTTTACACCATTAATATCTTCATTGTTATTCATTCTACGGGCCAGATTTGGCCCCCGGGCCTTATGTTTGACAACTGTACCTTAAGTGTAATTTGAACCATTTTCTCCCTCAGTCTATCAATTTGTCATTTGCACAAGTGCAGAACAACTGACATTTCAATTACAAATACACTAATCATTTCATAACAGGCAGAACATTTGTAAAACTAGAAAAGCACTCTGAGAGCTCAGACCTCCACCAAGGTAGACCCCCCCCACACCCCACCCCAATCACCCCCAAAATGAAATCAGATCTTCCTGTTCACATTTCCAACATATCGTGAAAATTTCATCAAAATCCGTCCATAAGTTTTCAAGTTATCCTGAACACAGACAAACGCCACAAAAACATAACCTCCTTGGTGGAGGTTATGACACTTACGTCTCTTCAAATATTTCAGCTGGTTCATATTTGTTCAGGTATTTTTTCTTTTTTGTAAAAGTGTGGTTTGTTAATATAAAAATGTTCATGTAATTTGACTTATTTACGTTAAAATCTGCAGTTTTCATTATTTATCGGTAATTATGATCATATTTTACTGTTCTGACCCAAATGAGATCTAATTATTCTGAATTAAAATCATTTATACACTGTCATTGTTATTCATCCTACGGCCAAATTGGACCCTTTGGCAGACCGAATTTGGCCCCCGGGCCTTATGCTTGACACCTGTGACTTAGATCTTTGTCCACTCCCCACCTCCCCCAACAGCATATTTCACATATTTCACATCGCCTTTGTTTGCTTTCAAAGCTGTTATATGTTCATTCTCTCCTCCTCCTCCTCTGAAGCGCTTACACACCTCTGGTCAGAGCTGATAGATACAACGCATGTTTTCAGAAGCATCCAATTCTGCTGCAGGCTAAAGCAGCAACCCTTTAAGATAGTCAGCTTATGTTTAAACACTGGATACCTTGCAGTTCTTCAACTAGATTACATGTTCTGTATATCAGGAGACTGCTGCTGCTCATTTGGACAGTGGAAGACTGAAAATAATGAAACACTGCCAAGTCCAGGGATAAAAAAAGAGAGAGAAAGGAAAAGCAAAAAAAAAGAAGAAAAAAAATCTACCAATCTCATTCCCCTTTTCAGTCACCAGGGGGCGTACACGTGCACTGATGCAGTTCCTATAATGTCCACCAGGGAGCAGAAGTGATCTTTCCACACTGCTGCTGTGGGACGTTTGAGGCAGGCTCCATTTGCTGAAGACATTTAATCTGAAATATAGGTTGTAAGTTTATTACCAGCTAGTGAATGGAGCTGGAATGGAATAGCCATTTCACAAAGCCATATCAAAAATACCCATCTCAGAGGCAGTGGGAAATTACATGAAAATATTACCATTATACAAATGGAGAGTGTGATTGAATAATGTGTTGGAGAAGATAAATGAAAAGCACTTTGTTGGAAAACGTGGTACTAAATAGGTTTTTAATTTCAGTAGTGGGATAAAAGAAGCCCATTTTTACCCCATTTCACTGCCAATTGATTAGTGGTTCCACACCTGCAGATAGAGAGGGGGGTCTTATCGTCTCATTATCAGTTAATTAATATGCATGCACACATGCCAATTATCTTTCCTTTACCATTTAGCAGAAATGAGACATTGATGTTTTAATGGCACCAGAATGGATAACTCCTCTGTTGCTTTAAAGACAAGGCAAGCACAGTGATTGACATGGATAGAAAATGTTAAGAGAGACAATTGAATCAAGACCAACCTAAAATTCTTGATTATTATAATAATAATAATACTTCTATACTAACGCAGCCCATTTCCACTGAAAGTAATCCTGTGATCTAGCAGAGTTTTTAGGATAAACTCTCTTGTGAAAGATACAAAAAGGGCATGGCTTATGGGGCAGTATATGTATATATATATATCTACCAATGAGAATTCATTATAGAAACATTTTATTTGAAGGACATTTAGAATAGCATGCTATTAAATTTTTCCACTGTGCCATGACTATTAAAGGACCCAAGGCCACACCAAGTGAAGCAACCCAAAGATGAAAGTTATATTAATCATTACTCGCTTTACTGTACTGTATGATCTGAATTTATGTTCATGAGTCACAGGCCAGTGCTATAAGCCAGTGAAATAGGCAATATTATGGAAGGGACCACTATTGACATTTTTCATTTCTGCATAAATGCTCCTGCTTGCACAAGATCCAAGGCTGTTTTTCTTAAATCACTACTCGCTGAGCTCAATGCCATAATGCTGTAATGTTAAAGTGGTTTTATAGGACAAAAACAAAAAAAGATAGCTTTATTCCAAGCTAGGATTCATCATGTCTTTCCACACATAAAAAAACATCAGAGAGGACAAACTCGGTCCACTGGAGGCAGATGCTCCCAGATTGTGCCCAAAAAAAAAGAAGAGAGCAAACAGAAAATGAGAAGGGCAACTAAAAAAAACTCTCTGGGGTGTAATCTCCTTACTCAGTAATAGACCATTTATATGATATGTATAATGGGCTGCCACAAATATTCACAAGTAGCGGTCTTATTTTGAGCCAGCCTCCCTTTAAAGATGTGTTCTTCACAGGGTATCTTTTGTGAATATATGATCAGAGGCACGACAGCACTGGTCTTTAATCTTACACTGGCCTTGAAGAATGTCACTGATTCCAACCAGGCTGCCTCCACCCCCCACCCCCACCCCCCATCACAACTGCAGGCTACAGAGCCCATACTATTGATGCTGCTGTACCTACAGAAACACATCTGATTGTTTAGAGGGCCAGATTCACACAAACACAAAAACACTAAATATTCAAAGACTCTTGTCAAAACTATCTAATCATAAAGCGTCGTCAGGATTTTGGAGAGCTGGTGTGATTGAATTCTTCAGTACAAACCGCCTTGAAATGAAACAGTGAGAAACAATATCTTTCAGAGAGGTCAGAAATTTCCCAATATTTCTTCTCTCTGGTAAAATCAGGTTATTATATAAAAAATGATATTCCTAAGACTTTCGGTGTATTTGTGTCTGTGATGTTGTGCAAAGGGAGTATTCTGGGTTTCAGAAAAAGTCGGGTAACATCTGTTTTGTTCTTTAGGTGTTGCCGTAGTCACTTCCGCCCTAAGCCGGAACTAAATATTCATGTTTTCCTCACTCTGTTTGTATGGTCAGAAAAAGACGTTTGTCTGTGAGTATTTTCATGTGCAATTGTTGTAGTCATGAGTTCTAAGAATGTATCTTATGTAAACAGTTGTTGTTTGGTATCGGTGCGTTGTAAATCTCCAGTTAATTTGATCATGCTAATCGTTAGCATGCCGATGGAATTTCCCATTGAAAATATCCTCGAGCTAGCAATTTAATTTCTATTTATTTTTGTGTATAATGTCATGTAAGTGTACTGGGGCCATGAGATAAAATATATACACAATATTTACAGTTAATATAGGATATATACAGGCAATATAACAAAAACTATTACCACCATACAGAGTGGTTGATGCTTGATGGGAGCTTCCGGTAGTCTCATGGCGCCTGAGATCGGAAAATTAATAAATGGTATTCAATGGGAATAAAAATGCTAAATTGGTATCTGGTTTGTCATGTGCCCAGAATCACACGGACGTTTTACATCATAATAAATGCTAATTATTGATGTGCGTTTCAACTGCTTCTGTTAACCAACGGCTGATTCATTTGCGAATAAAACCCTTTAATAATTTGGACTACACGCCTGGCGCGCGTGTGACGTCACCACATACTCCACACCACAGCTGAGCGGTGTGTGACGTCACACAGGCGACGCATTGTAGTCTCTTACTAAGCCCACACAAAGTCTAACGTCACGTTTGCTTCCCATCAAAACGGGTGGTCTGTGTATGACACATCAAATATTTATTATGAACCGCTATCATATGTGAGTTTCAGAGCACTTGTCAAACGGTATTAGAATTTAGCTTGATTCGCTCCCCTGACTCCCATTCAACATTTTTGCGAGCGAAGCACCCATGGACCGGAAGTAGAAGCGCGTGAGGGGGTGGGGTGGAGCACGAGGGTCCCGACTGCGCAGCTGCTGATTGCGTTGCTACGGCCTGAAATAATGTTACTCACCTGCATAAAGTTAAACAGAAGCTGGATCTGCGTACATTTCTTTGGACATATGTGTTATTGATGGGTGATTTTGAAACAAGAACTGAAGTTAGTCTATACACCACATATAAGAATGTATTCTCCAAACATACGGGACACAATAACGACACCTACAGCACACTCGGATATCTACAGTTGTACATTACATCCATCTTTACCTTTGTCATTGAATTATGTCTATGCCGCCATATTGGAAGACTCTCTCCCATAAGTTTTATTAGCAATTCTTGACATACAATTGTAACAAAACAATAAAAATCTACATTTACTTGACACATATCTAACTCAAAACTATGAGAGAAGAAACAAATGCAGACAAGTATATATGTATATTTATCCTTTTCACATAGATATATAAAGCAATTCCCCAATTGTGGGATAAATAAAGTACTTCTATTCTAATCTATTCTATTCTATTTGTACATCTTATTATTCCTGCTGTACATTGAGCCATTGCATCATCATTCCTTTTTGATGCAAATCAAAATGACAAAGTATGTCTAAGTAGAAAAGATAAACAAAAAGAAAATAAAACAACACAAGAATCTGTTACACATTAAATTCAAAATCATGATGTAATTTAATTACTTTGATCAATTTTTCTTTTTCAAAATCTTAATGGTGTCCCTAATCATTTTGTGTAAGCTATAAAATAATGATCAAATTAATTATGTGTTTTTCATAGCTGATACATTTGGATTAGTAACTATAAGAATAACTTCAACTTTGCTCACTAAGACTTAAAAAAATCTTTTAGGAAATATATTTTTGTAAGTGAAACCAAAAGGAAATAACATGAAAACAATCAACAAATACATGTTGAATAATTTCATCCTGCCTCTGCCTCCACTTTTATCTTCCAATATAACGGCATGATTTTTTACTTCCTGGTAGTGATGACACAGTGGTCTATATTTTGCTGTTTTACAGTGAAGCTTTGGAGAAGGTTGATGTCCGTCTATTGTTGGGAAACCTGTTATCTATCTGCAGAGGTAGTTGCTACACACACTCACACACACACACACACACACACACACACACACACACACACTTTCATACAGATATACTAATGTCTGTTTTACATCACCTCTGAGTTTCTTATTATTGAATAGTTAAGACGAGCAACTCCACCAACTTTTTTTACACCAAAGTATTTTTATGATTTGAGGAACTGCTTAATGGAGCCTACGCCGCAAAAAAGTAATCTCCTTGAACTATGGGGAAAATGTCCCTGAAGCAAATCTGCTCACAATCCATCTACAAGTGCTTCCAAAAGAAGTCACTCAAAAAAAAAATCGACCGCAAATGAATACAGGGACTGAAATATCTTACCATTAAGTTTTTTTGTCAAATGTCATAGCAATGAAAAGTCTGTAGGACACTGCAAATAGATTATGAACGAGTGGAAGACCCTATAAAGTCCTGAAGGCAAATAAGATTTAGCTGAAGATAAAGGTCAGGGCGCTGGAGGAGAGACACACAGAGGCATGTGGACAAAGATGACTTGATTATCCTGGATGGGAGCACAAAGATACATGTCCTTTTGCAACAGGGTTAGAAGAAATACCATCCTTTAATAACAGGAGCTCGTGCTAGTTAGTGAAAAAGCATAAGAAAATTCACACAAGTCAGTAAATTTGTTAAAATATGTGACAGGTCTTTTTTTTCTGCTGTAAATGAGCAATTCCATGTAAATGTCAACCTCAGCCTCAAAAAAATAAAGCAATATATAATATAACAAAATAATTTTTTAAAAAAAATCTAGAAATCATTGAGGATCTACTCTTCAACGTTCATTGTTATTGAAGTATCGAAATATTTTAAGCATATGTTCATGGTTAGGCTCCTTAAATAATTATTTATTTCTTTATTTTAATTAATACATTTATTTATCTCATTTTATCCCACTATATACAGTTTTTTCCTCATTTTATTTTATCAATAGTTTGTTTTAAATATAATTATTCATTTAATGGATTTATATTTGGATTATGAAGGTTAATGTGTGTGTTTGAATGCATATATATGTGTATATGCACATATATATATATATATATATATATATATATGAATTTATATACAATCAGTCATGGTTTTATTCTTGGAAAGGAGGAAGAACATGTGCACATGTCACTTAATAACATTATTATTTTCTGATTTATTTATATTATGTGCTCTATATTTTTTCTCCTTACCTACCTGTCAATGATCAAAATTGATGCTTTTATTTTTGTTTGACTCCTCTACATTTGCTAGAGCTGCTAATGCTAATGCTAATGCTAGTACAGGTGGTAGATCTGTGGGATCCAGGTTGTCCCACATGTTTGTTGCTTTACCTGCTCAGTGAATGAATGTAACATGAAAGTGTTTGTAACGTGAACATATGTGACATAAAGACGCAACGTGAACATGTGCGTTTCTTGCCGTTTAGACGGAGACACGACCCAGGGTGTCCTCAATACGTCCCACTCTGGAAGGAGTCTCCAGATTTGTGCGTATTCACATCATGACGGCGTCGGCTTCATGTAAACGAAAGACACTTCTGATAAAACATGCTGTCGTATTTAGCCGCCGTCGTCCTGGTGTAAACGACCCCTAAGAGGGAATAAAAAGGAACTGGGTCATTTATCGCCATTTTGAGTTCAAAGGTCACTTCCAAACCACACATACAGTATATATTTTCTTTTAGTTTTCCTCAAGCCTTGATGTGATAAAGCCGTTCACCGCAGTGCAAAAATTATCCCAAGACCAGAACCGCAGGAATTGGTTGTAATTTTAAGTTATGAAACTTTCCGTGTCAGTATGTACAGTCGCTCTTCACCTTTAAGTAGATAAATGTTTGAGGCGTCAGGTTCTGTAAGTGCTTCTGTTTCTCAGAACCAGTGGAGAGTAATCCAGCCGTTCATTATTGTATATGTTACCAACTGCAGCTAACCATAAGAATGTTGTGACATATGTATGGGTTTAGTTTATGTGGTGGTGAACGTGCAGACATGTGCATGATGTTCATGTTAGAGCTGCTTTTTCTTTTTAACTCTGCGATATTTGAAATTTGTGTTATGACCAGTTGGACAGGTGTACCTAATAAAGTGGCCGGTCAGTGTGTATTGCGATATGAAAAAATACTTATGAGTATATAAGAGCTGTGTGGTGATTAGTGGTTCTGTATATACACACAGAACATGCGTTTAAATGTCATCCTTCTTGTAGCCAAAATAATTGAATAAAATTAATAATTAAAAATGTATTGTCTTTTTTATTTCAAAATAAATAAAAAATAAATAAATGAATAAATGAGTCAAATTAAAATTAAACTTCAATAAATGAATAAATAAATAAAAGACAAATAAAATTAAATGAATAATTACGAAATAAATGAAAATAAATAAATAAAAACAAATAAATAAAAACAAACAAATGAATAAATAATAAATAAATAACAAATAAATTAAAAAATTGAAATATATATTAATAAAAAATTAATTAAAAAATTCCAACAAATAATAAAAAATAAATCAATAACAAAAAATGAATAAACAATATTTAAAAGTAAAAAATAAAAATAAATAATAAACAAGACAAAATAACTAAATAACTAATGAGTCTAAATAAATAAATAAAAATGTAAATGTAAAATAAATACATGAATGACACATGAAACTAAATAATAAATAAATGAGTGAATAAAATTAAAAGAGAATTCAATAAATACATTTTAAATAAATGAATAAATAATATATAAACAAATAATAAATAAAATAAAAATAATTGCAGGACCTGCCATGTGACCATTGTGCAGACGTACATTGCGACGTCGATGCTCAATCACTATACTGTGCAGCTCTAGTTCATGCAGCGTTATACCTTTCAAAGGAAATGGTGAAAAATAGGAAATTGTACTCTAAATGTCATTCATTCAGCTTGGATGTCAGGGTGACCTTCAGTGGAATCAGTTCTTCCTATTGTGAAGGTGGACTGGGTAAAATATCACATTAGATAAGAGAAGAAGTGAGTGTGAAAGCAAACATGTGATGGTCTCCACTGTATGTCGCCAGTTTTGGATCAAGATCAAACTTTCCCTTATCCACATCTATCTGTGTGTTTTGCTTTGATTCGTTCT
>CM035785.1:57441812-57464435 GCA_020466265.1 Siphamia tubifer | reverse complement strand
CTGACTTTAATCATTTAAAAGACTCATTCTAAAGTCATTTCATTAATATTGCTGTGTTCTCTATTGTTACTGATGCATCGTGCGTTGGTCCTGTTTAAAAAAACATCTGAGTTGTTTTGTTTCCATCGGTTTTTTGGAGGATAGAAGAATGACTTGAGGTCGAACAACAGAGTCCGTCCTCATACATATCCATGGTTTCATGTCCATGCGGTAATGAGGCGTCTCTGATTGGCTCAGAGAATGAATGTGCGAAGGAACACTCCCCCCCCCCCCCCCCCCCCTGGCTCTGTGTGTGTTTACCATTCCAGAGTAACATCCAGCTTATGCTTTATTTCCAGAGAGGGCACATGAACCAGTTTGCTCCACTATTTTTTTTCTATCTATCCAGTCAGTCTTTAAATGTGATGAGATATTTTGACTAGAAATCAGGAAAAATACACTTGATAAGATTTAGATGTTTGCAGTTTAGATGTTCAACAACATTTATGTGTTTACTTAACAAAAAAGATTCACAACTATTTGTCATTTCAGACATGCTCTTCATTTTTATTAAATGTGGATGTTGAACACTACACAGAGGAGATAGACATGGTCGTTGTATGTCACACCAGTTCTTATAGCATTTGACATTTTCCATTTTTTAATGACATTTGATCTTGTGCTGATCTATAACAAGAACTGGGGCTGATATAACCCTAACCCCCAACTCTAACCCTCGGTGTGTGGTATTTGAAGCATTGACACAGGTTGGACAGAGGGCTAATAATGACATGAAACGTACAGCTTTAAATGTGCACAGATAACACGTTAATTAGAATTACAGCTGCACAATATAATGTTTGAGCATCGACACCACAATGTAGTCATTATTATGTTTAATTTTTGTATTTATTTGTGTATATATATATATATATATATATTTAATTTTTTTATTTGTGTGTATATATATTTATATATATATATATATATATATATATATATATATATATATATATAATTTTTATTTGTATATATATATATATATATATATATATATATATATATATAAAAAATTGATTTATACATGGAATGAATGGGGTTAGCGTGGCTAGGCTAGGCTAACATATTGCCAGATTATTAGAAAACATCGTGTGAACACCATTTCCTCCTCCTGTCTGAGCGCTGTGTCCTGCAGGTTCATTCTACATCACACCAGTTAGAAACACAACGCAGAACCGTCACCACCGGTCACACTAGATCCTAGTGAAGGTGCATACAGACTGTGACCACAAGTAACACGCATAATGTGACAAGCGTAAAAATGTGCAATACACCAAACATACCTGGGTGAATAAGGTGCTACATCGGCCAAATTTCACACAGAAAGTGTGAAGTCACTTTGTGCTTCCAGGTCCACAGCTGTCTTCAGTCAGCTGCAGTACTGTGTCCATAAAACACGTCCAAGATGTTTTCATTCTTAAACATATTTTTTAAAACATCTTCATCTTAATCTCTATATCTGCTTAAATATAAAAATATAAAACAAATTTTAAACATCTCTGTTTTTTTAACATCTCTTTTAAGATGACCAGATTAAAGTTATCTAAAGTAAGACTAAAATTATCTGCGGTGACTCACCTGTGCTAACCTGTGGCTATGGTATTATTAAATTAAAAAGTTAAAAATTATTTTAGTCGACTGAAATTATTTTAGTCGACTAAAATTCATAGCATAACATTTTATGAATTTGGTCAACTGAAACTAGACTAAGACTAAAATGATTTAGATTACTAAATTGTGACTAAAACTAAAATTACATGAGATAATTATCTCATAATTATGGTGAAATTTTTATTATCAGAATCAGCTTTATTGTGTTTATGTGTATAGAGGAATTTGTTCCCAGTTACTAGTGGTGCCCTCATGTACCAATAAGAACAGAAGCATAGACTAAACATAACAAGACATGATTTACATAATATTAACATAACATAACATAACATACTAGAGTACAATGTGGTTATGGTCAGTGGTTGTGTATAGTCATCTTATGTACAGATTTATAAACAGTATTTAACAATAAATACAGAATATATTGGATGTAGGTAAGGACAGAGAACGTGTGAATACAATGAGCCACCGTAGCATCAAATATGACATGGAAACCAGAAGTGTAAAGTATGTAGTGTGCGATGCATGCATATACCCCTGGAGGTAATAGTAGCATGTTGTGTTTGTAATGGTAGAAGTTGTCAGTTTAATTAGTCCTTTGGATGCTCTGGGGCTGTTTATGTGCATGGATATGAACATTTATCGTTGTGTTCTCTCTGTTTCTTGACGCCCACCAGTTGGTTACCTTTAGCTGCTGCTAACTCTTGTGTCTTTGTGTAGACAGGCCAGCTCTGTGTGCGTTAGCGTTAGCATCTGTTCACTGTGGGCTGTGTGCGGGGCGCTCAGGTGCAGCTGCTCTTCTTCTCCTGTTGCTGTGATCTCTGAGCTGAGAGGCATTATTAGCAGCCTGAAGCTCTTGTAGCCTTTTCCACCCTAATTACATAGCCATCATTAAAATGCTAATTCATACTGTTAAAGGGGCAATTAAAAGGGTAATTAAAAAGGCTTTGTTCCAGCAGTCTACCTGCATGAACAGTCTGACCACTGCTGGTCCTCTTTTGATCTGTGCTATTTCCATAATGCCTGGGTCTAATCCCTTTATCCAGGTTCAACTGGGTGTCACTGGGTGTCACTGGTTACTGGTGGAGGAAGCTTCACAGGCTAGCATATTACAATGCACAAAATACAAAAAAGGCGCCTAACACGGTTATTGGGATTTATAAAGCATTAACTAACAGGGAACAAAAGATGATAAAAGCAGATTTCTAATTTAAATTCCTCTTGTGTGATTAAAACCACACACGGGTTATTTAACAAATTATTTTATTATGATTTTAATTACATGATCTGCTGTGTATTTCAATTATAGCTGAGCCATGCCTAGTATAAACCTTTTCTCCTATTAATATTGCCATTTTATTTTTGTTTCCTGTATCCTCCTGAGACCTAACAATACATTTTTGTCCTCTGTGGTGCACGCTAGTTTCACTGCTTTATTTAAAAATCAATAAATACAGATGTCCCCTGAAAAGGTTACGTTTCCTTGTTTACTGTTTCTCTTTAAAGTCTATTTTTATGGTCAATTATGGTCAAAATATGGTCAATTCTTTTTTTTGTATGTGTGTTTTTATTATATTGTTTCATTTGCTTTATTTAACTTATTATTTTTGTTTATTTGAAGTGTTAAATAAGGTGATGAAGGGAGGATCTATATAAGTAGATTAATTAAGCTTGTGGCCTCCCTTGAACTGTTATATTTTATTTTTTTGTATTTAAACTTGCTTATATATTTGTCATCTTTTAAAGTGTGAAATAAACTAAACTAAAGGACATTATATACATTTTTTTTTTAATTATCTGGAAAAACTGTTGCATCATCCATTTCCAATTAAGGCAATTATTTAATTTAAACAGGTGAAATGTTTCCTTACTGGGTGTCAGGAGTATACTGGTGGTTTTCAACTGAGCTGACTTCAGGATCCACCGTTACCCCCCCCAATTACAGGTTGTCAGGGGTGTCAAAAGTACAGCTGCTTGTGTGGAAAAATACTCTGGTAAAAGTAGAAGCATTGATTCAACTCCTTTACTGAAGTAAAAGTAAAAAAGTACAACTTCTCAATTGTAATAAAGTACAAAAGTAAAAAGTAAAACAACATTTTGTTGCAATGAATGAAAAGATAATAATTTAATTAACTAAACAAAATCAGAAAAGTTTCAAAAGTATCCAAAAATAAAGCCTTTAAAAGTGAGTTAGTGTGTAGATGATGTGTTTGATTAGGTCACAATATAATAATTTGTGGGTATGGACAGAAAATTTAGGAAAAATGGGGGAAAAGGCAATTTAGATTAAAAAAAAAATTATAGTTATGAGAGAAAAAGTCAAAGTTATGAGATAAAAGGTCATAAATATGAGATAAAAATGCATAATGATGTGGAAAAGAGACAAAATTATAAGATAAAATGACACAATTGAGACAGAAAGCAATAATTATGATATAAAAAGTCACTATTTCTATCCTCCCACTGATTTTCCCTCTGAAGCCACTTATGGAAAATTTGAAGAAGTAACGAGCCTCTTCTGAGAATGAAAGGAATATAAAGTACAGATATGTATGGAAAAAACATTGGGAATAAAAGTGAACAGTAGCCAGAAAAATAAAGTACAGTGGTACCTCTACTTACGAAAAATCCAAGTTAGGAAAAACCTTTACCTAAAAAATCTAAATTTACATTTTCTTTTAACACATATTTAATACAAAATTGGAAAATTTTTATAATTTTTAAAGGGTTTTTTAAGGGTATTTGGGGCCTTGGAATGAATCAGGGCTTTTTCATGTAAAATGTGACTATTTACGAAAAATTAACTGTATGAAAACACTTCTGGAATGAATTAATTTCATAGGTTGAGGTACCACTGTATACACATTTGAGGTATTATTACTTACAGAACATACGTTTCAGTATCGTCCTTGTAGCAGAAATACTTAAGTACAATTAATAATTTAAAAATACGTTTTTAAATAAATACATAAAAAACAACAAAGAAAGTCAAATAAATAAATAATAAAGAAGGAAAGAAAGAAATAATACATTTAAAAAATGTAAAATATATACAAATAAAAAATAAAATAAAACTAATTGCAGGACCTGTGATGTAACACATGTACTTTATTGTGCAGCTCTAGTTTATTGTACGTACTGTACAGGTGTGAGGTTATATCTCATTTAGTATTTCCTCTTTCAGGTCTTTCTCGCTTTGATTTTTTGCATGGAAAAGTATCCCATTACCCTTTGAATGTAAAGCTAAATATAAAGTCTATAAGTATAAATATTGTCTGTAATGTTTTTACTACTGAAGCCTTTATAGGCGTCCACTAGGAGCTGAAATTTAATGATGTTCATTTCTTTAACAATCTAGCAACAAAACCATGAGTTAAATTCATATTAAATTAGGTTTATAGATTGTCAGTGACCAAGAACAGATCTGATTATATTCAGGGAAAAGTAGGTCAAATAAAACATTTTTATAAATGTTCAAAATCTTTATTTTTTTACTGATAATGGGCAAAATTTCCAGGAGGAAAGTATCTGTTGAATTCATACCAAACTAGATTTCTAGACTGGAGGAGACCCAGAATAGATGTCACTACATGTTGGAAAAAGTAGGTCAAAGTTTAAATTTTTAATGAATTAAAAAAAATCTTTTTCTTTCAGCCCGAACTGAGTAATTTTTCCTTCCAATTGACTTATAATGAGCAGAATCTGTCTGTGCTGACCTCACCACATGCATAGACATGATGACATCAGCTGGATCTGTGCCAAAATAAACCACAGTACATGTAAGGGGTGGGGTTTGGTGTGCCCGGCACCGCTGGTTTACAACATACTATTACCCTGCCTCTCAAAGAGGAGTCTGTCTGTATGCCTGTCTGTATGCCTGTCTGTCTGTCTGTCTGTATGCCTGTCTGTATGCCTGTCTGTCTGTCTGTCTGACTGACTGACTGACTGACTGACTGACTGACTAACTGACTATCTGTCTGACTGACTGTCTGTCTGACTGACTGTCTGTCTGACTGACTGACTGTCTGACTGACTGACTGACTATCAGCAGCTTTACACAAAACCTACTCGACCAATTTCCATGAAATGTTCATTAAAGGTGTGAGGTGGTCCAGAATAGATCCCATTAAATTTTTGTGAATGTAGGTCAAAGGTCAGAGAAACTAAAAATGTGTGTTATAAACTTTAAAAGGTATGTGAGGCTCCCTTTGATATTCTATCGTCTTTATTAAGGGTGTAAGAAAATACCTAATAATAATCTATGTGTATCTTTCTCTCTCTGTATATATATATATGTGCAGGACAATGCACATTATTAAGTAAATTTTTGTTTCAGTATAAACATGTAAATATGCTGGAGTTAGCATCGGTGCTAATTTTTATCTGAAGTCCCCATTACATGAATAAACAAAGCAGTCAGACACAGCAGACCTCCACTAAGGTTTGATTTTTCATTCACACATGACGTGATGACCCATCTGATGAGATATTACCACCGATATGTTTTAACTGTTGACCTTTAGTGTGACCTTGACCTTTGACCTTCATTGCTCAAAATCTTATGGGTTCTTCCTTGACTCATTATCTTTCATTCCATTACATTTTCAGTAAAGATGTGAGGTGGTCCAGATCCCATTACATTTTGGTGAAAATAGGTCAAAGGTCACAGTAAAATTTTCACAATGGGACAAATCAGGTAAAATGTGTGTAAAGGGGCGGGGTTTGTTGGCCTGGCAACACTTGTTATTACCTCCACTAAGGAGGCATTAAATTCGGGTCTGTCTGTCTGTCTGTCTCTCAGGAGGATTACATAAAAAGTTCTGAACAGATTTTGATGGAACTTTCAGGAAATTGGTCCAGTAGTTTTTGTGTAAAACAACCCCCTCCCCCTTTTTTGGGTGGGGTAAATATTCAACTCCTCTTCCTATTGCACATGGATGAGGGGGGGGGGGGTTATACATTTAGGAGGCAGACAGCCCATGGATAACAAAAGCTGATAACCTGAAAACAACCGTCCAGTATAGAATGACTGTTGTATATATTATACTTCCACTGTTCTACTACATGACAATGACACTAACCACCTCACAAGAAGATACAAGAAAGCAGATTTTCTGCTGTTTTCTGAAAAAAGCCACAGGAAGTGCATTTGCCTACCAGAATTTTTCTTTTTTGGATCCTGTTCTAAAGAGCAACAAATCATTTCTGGGACGCGGGCATGTTATAAAACTCAAAATGACTCATCCAGCGTATCATCTTATCTGTTTGTGCTGTTCAGTGCCAGAAATATCTGATTTAAACAGGAACACACAATTGTTTCTTGGACTTGATACAGCCTAACGTACTGTAACATTCACTAGAGCTGCACAATATATTGTTTGAGCATCGACATTGCAATGTTGACATTTTTTCTTTTGTGCAGTTATCTATGGTTCTGTGTCATAATTTTATTGGATTTTTACACTGTTCCTTCTGTTCATTCTGTTGTTTACACTCTTTTAGCCTGTTGTTTACATTCTATTTCAACTATTTATTCTGTCTTGCACTTCCATTATCTGCACTGAATATACAGATTATGTTCTTTTTTTTAACTGCTGCACAACTTCTATGTTTACTTCTATCCAGAAACTGAAAAAGGACATTTTACTGTTGAAAACAAAGTCTAGTCACATCACATGTCTTGCAATTATTTTTATTTATTTATTTTTATCTACCTACCTACTGATCTACCTACCTACTTACTTACTTACTTACTTACTTACTTACTTACTTACTTACTTACTTACTTGCTTACTTACTTACCTACCTACCTACCTACGTATCACGTTTTGTGGAGAAGTCGCTGTGATTGGTTAAAATTGCAACATTGTACTGACTTCACAGGGATCGACTGAATTTGTGTTGAAGTTGCAAATCGCAAAATCCTGGAGTGTCTGCCTATATGAGGGTTAGGGCTTGATTTCGGACACATGTATGTTACCTGCTATGCTGTACTTCCTCATTCGTCATTATATCAGAGCCTACGCATACGGGGTTACTTCAGAGATACATTCCGTTCACACTTAAGATTGATAAAAGTCGCATTTAATGTGCGATATGAACGAGCACACAAGAAAATCGGATTTCGCCAAAATATCCTTCTTGTACTTTCACACCTGCTGTTAGAGCGTAGTCTAATACCCATAATTATCGCAGCCTGGTTCATACAGCCAGCGGTCACAGTCATGGTCACATAGTGTGTTTTTCTAATGTATATTTTCCTGTCATATCATACACAATTGGCCCTGGTGAATAAATAGTGCAGTGTTTGTCTATTGTAAAGCAGTTTGGGTGCAGATAGAGCCAGTGTTAATGAAAGTTAGCACAGATGGAACCCTCTAAAAATGAGAAATGATGGATTCGCTCCAGCTTGCTGATGCTTCGGGCCCTATTTGGTTTCAGGGCCGGTGAAGTGTCAGTGGTTTAATTTTATAGTGCGTAGTTTTCACTGATTTCCCCCCGGAATGGAGCGCTGCTGGAGAATGCGGAACATCTGCCGCCACTCAGAAAGCGATACATATAAAAAAAAAAAGGAAAAAGATCATTCCTATCAGTGCTAGTTGCAGTCGAGTCAAGGAAGAGAGCCAAGCGCACATTAGAACGGCTGCCTTTTTTCCCTGTCTCATGTTGGCTCCCGGGGATTGGCAGTCAAAAACCTATTAAATTATCCTGTGTTGCTACAGCATTTGTAGCATTTCAAATATGAGCCCCAAGGCAACGCTGGCTAAAGGTACGGCATCAAACACCACGGAGAAGGCCTTCAAACTCCACAGCACCATGTTAGGTTTGAAGACGAGATAAAATAATGCTCTTATTTTTATATCACCGTTTTATAGCTCATTGAATTATCATTTCTGCAGGGGCGTAAGATGTTTAAATATTAGATCGGATGACGCACACACTCCACGATTAAACAAATACCTGCCATTTTATCATCACAAAAGTCTAAATAACTTTAATTACCAAGTAAAAACGAATGGAAAAAACATTTATCTTGTAGACGCTGCTATAGCTGGAAATGATGTTTAACTGCTCTGTCTCAGAGTGTGTGTGTGTGTGTGTGTGGGGGGGGGGGGGTTGCACTCAAATTTCCCCAAAATACATAAAAATATACTAAGAAAGACAAAAGAATGCTGTATACACAACATGCTAAAATTCACCCCAAAAAGCTAAACCAACATGAAAAAAACCCAATGACAAATTAAAAACATATTCAAACCTGTTTTAAAATACAGAATAATATCAAACATGACGATGATATTTAATGATCTGCAAAACAGATTATACTCATTTTTAAAGAATAATTTTCTTTTCTTTTTTTTTTTTTTTTTTTACTGAATTTAACTCATTTACCGACAGACATATATATATATATATATATATATATATATATATATATATATATATATATATATATATATATATATATATATCTTTTGTGTTTTTTCATGGGGGCAGTGGATCAAAGTCTTGTTCATCATATGTGTAACTTTCAGACTGTGGTCAATATATTTTGTCCCAGTCGGAGCAGAAGCTGTATTTTCCAGTAAAAGGCAACTGTAGATTTGTGCCTCGAAGAAGATGGAGGTTGGCGAGTTGAGAGAGTGAGAGAGAAAATGCCGAAGCGGAAGATGAAATTGACCGGATCAAAAAAAATACAAGCAGCTTAAACTGACGCAGTTAGTGTGTCAGTGGATCTGTACGTAACAGTGAGGTGGCAGGTTCATCCACACATCTCCAGGAATCCAGTGGAGACCGTCACTCTGGGAGTGCAAATGAATGAGTTTTAACACCATATTACTGTGTGTGCATGTGTGTGTGTGTGTGTGTGTGTGTGTGTGTGTGTGTGTGTGAGAGTGAGATGGTTTGGTACAAACTAAAAGGCTATTTTGTGGGTCTTGAAAGTTCAGTGAAAATGGCCAAAAACTGGAGCAGTATGTAGTTGTCTATTCTGAGCATAACTGGCAGCCAATGAGTTAACAAGGACATACAGAACAAGACTCACATAGACAGTGGTACCTCAACTAATGAAAGACCCAGCTAACGAATAATCCAAGTTACGAAAAAACTTTACCTCAATTTTTCATCTTTGAATATGAAAGAAAATTCTATTTACAAAAGGAAACTGAAACCCCTGAGACATAACTGTACATACTGTATTTATCATCCCATTGGCAATGAGGGAACTACCCATGATGCTTGTTGTGACCTTTGACCCTCATTCATCACAGAGTTCTAACCATACATGCATAAAGGACAGAGCCCCCGCTGCCCCGCGAGTCCCCCCACACCACCAACAGGACACGACAAAAAAAGGAGGAGGCAGAAACGCCGGCGAAACCCCACAAACCCATGGAAAATAATCCCCAAACCCCAATGTCTATGAGTCGTGCCATCGCCCACCCCCGTGCACCCCAGGAAGATCACCACAAATCGTCAAAGTCAATCGTCCCTGGATCTACACCCACCAAACATCTGTCAACAAACACCACTGAAGGTGAAAGTGACAATTAAAACAAACAATGGTATGAAAATGACCCACATGTCTGGTATGAAAATGACCCACATGTCTGGTATGAAAATGACCCACATGTCTGGTATGAAAATGGCCCACATGTCTGGTATGAAAATGACCCACATGTCTGGTATGAAAATGACCCACATGTCTGGTATGAAAATGACCCACATGTCTGGTATGAAAATGACCCACATGTCTGGTATGAAAATGACCCACATGTCTGGTATGAAAATGACCCACATGTCTGGTATGAAAATGGCCCACATGTCTGGTATGAAAATGGCCCACATGTCTGGTATGAAAATGACCCACATGTCTGGTATGAAAATGACCCACATGTCTGGTATGAAAATGGCCCACATGTCTGGTATGAAAATGGCCCACATGTCTGGTATGAAAATGACCCACATGTCTGGTATGAAAATGACCCACATGTCTGGTATGAAAATGACCCACATGTCTGGTATGAAAATGACCCACATGTCTGGTATGAAAATGACCCACATGTCTGGTATGAAAATGGCCCACATGTCTGGTATGAAAATGGCCCACATGTCTGGTATGAAAATGACCCACATGTCAGGTATGAAAATGACCCACATGTCTGGTATGAAAATGACCCACATGTCAGGTATGAAAATGACCCACATGTCTGGTATGAAAATGACCCACATGTCTGGTATGAAAATGACCCACATGTCTGGTTCATTTGAATGGTTTAATGTTTAATGTTCAGTCAGTGAAGACACATTTACCCACTGACACTAATAAATTACATCTAAAATCTAAATCTATATTTCCTTTTACTTTTAACACGTATTTTATACAAAATTAGTCATTTTTAAACTCTTTTTTTAAAGGGTTTGTGGGGTAGTATTGTGGGCCCTGGAATGAATCAGGCCTTTTACATGTAAAATACGTCAATTTATGAAAAATTCATGGTAAAAAAACACTTCTGGAAAGAATTAATTTCATAAGTAGAGGTACCACTGTATTTAAATATACACACAGGCAGACAGTCGGCTCATTAGTTCTTGGATGACATGGAATAAAATAAAAAATAAAAAACCTCTGTTAGAAAGGAATAACTTTTCTAACAGAGGTTTATGAATATACTCAGTTTGGCATCTGTTCTCTATTAGCCTGCTTGATGTAATTATCATTAAAGCACAGTCTGTTAACCACCAAATAGTTTTCAGTAATTTCGTTGTTGATGCACAATACGACATTAACGACAAAAGGCTTGATGGGCCTGTATGATCAATATAAATGTTCTGTCTGACACAGTGAAGAAAAAAAACATGATGCACATCACCCAGGAGTCATTGTGTCTCCACCTAAATGTAATTTGCCAGGACAAAATGGTTGCATTTAAACAGACTTTGTAAGGGGGGGGGGCAGGTTATACAGAGGTTTTATGATCATGTAAAGCCAAGGAAAATACACTTGAGGACACGACATTATAAAAGCTCTATTCAAAAATAAAAAAAAATATAACTACTTCCATTTTGATTCCATAAACAACTTTAATCATGTCCCCCCTCCCCACTCAGACCGTTACTGTGGAGCTTTATTGCTTCATGATTGTATTTTTTGATAGTTTTCTCTGCTTCTCTATCTGTTATTTATGTGACAGTGTTTTTGGTTTTGTTTTGTTTTGTTTTTTTTCTACGCCGTGTATGTTAGTTCTTCTCCAGAGTAGAATTGAAGTCATTTAGTCTGTCATGTCTGTTTTCATTTCGGGTAAATCAGACAGAGGAGCCTGCAAGTCATTAGATGAGAATGAAGCAACAGACTGTGAAATGTAATGTATACAGAGAGAGGAAAACAAACAATGACCTTCACCAGAAAACCAGAAGGAAAATGAAGGTTAGGATTGCTGTGTGGAACATCTTATTTATTTTTGTAATAGCACACACAATATCTCTGGGAATAAGAAGCAAAACATCACAGCACAGTTAATCAGCTTCTTTCCAACCTTCTTTTTCTTCTTGTGCAAAACTACAAGTAAAATGATTTATGATTTTATTCATGATTACCAATTCTATATTTGTCACCCTCCAGCACTAAACCAGTCTTTTGGGTCAAATTTCAGAAATTATGATTTTATATTTATCTTAAAGTTTATTAATAATGCTTTTGTGACACTAATTCAACCAATCAGAGGTTGTTTTTCAACATCACCATAGCAACAAGGGCTTTAGTTTAGTGGAGAAGGCTTTGTTCTGAGGCCTCCCATTGGTTCAAATCTATAATTATATAGATTTCTATTTCAGGGTTGTCTAGAGCCACGGTTCTCAAACTGGGGTCCGCGGACCCTTAGGGGGACGTGGCGCATGTCCAGGGGGTACGCGAAATTATTCACGGTTTTGTTTTTTTTGTTTTTTTGCTGTTTTATTTTGAAATGCAGAAGTTTTATTTTGTAGCGAGCGGGCAGAAGTAACAACGCTGTTTGACGCCAGCTTGACTAAATTGAGACAGAGCGAGTCACAGGCTATTTTTACCCACCCTGCAGCGAACATGGATCGATTTTTGTGTCCGCAAGAAGTGGTAAAGGAAATGACAATGACAAAAACAAACGCCCTAACCCTAAAAAGAGAAAGTACTTTTCAATGCAGTTCTCAAATGTATTGTGGTAATGAGAATAACGACTCATGGGCATAATGTTTTCTTGAATTATTATGAATATTCATTATTAAAATAACACTTCATGAAACTTTTGACATATAACAATGGAATTGTAATTGTATGTGTGTATGTTTTTACGTATTTATGTTTTTATTTATTTATTTATTTATTTATTTATTGTTATGTTTTCCCCTAATTCAACAATGAAAAATTTGGGTCAGGCCACATTTGGGTAATGACAATTTTCCCTGAAATGTATATAACTTGGTAAATACAAATACTTTTAGAATGATGACTTGGTGTGAAAGAAAAACACATTTTCTTCTATAGTAAATAATGCTATATATAGGATTAATTTCCTATTTAACCACTAAAACCTCAGGGCCATTGATCTTTTTTTGGTTTCATGAGAATAACCCGTGTGTTGATCCAGGCACATTATCCCTTTGAACACCATTAGTGACATTAGTACCATTACTTCATGGTCCCAAACAAAGCAGGAGACCTAATGGTGCACTCATTTGTACTGAACCATTTTAGTTTGAGGTGTATGTGGAGGTGTACTGAATGAATACATGCAGCCTGTGTGAACACATAGTATGAGCAGGAGTTCTACCACCACAAACCTTGTGCAGGGTTTCTCCTATAGAAGTTCTTAGCACTGATGCAAAAAACACTTTACTCTGGAGCTGGGGCACTCAGTACGTTCACATGCACTTAGAGAAATTCAAATTATTGCCTTACTGCAATTAAAATCGAAGTTTTCAAAGTCATGTAAACACCTTAATCAGAGTAGAAGCGAATCGAACTGGAGTTTGACAAGTCGGAGTAACCAAGTTAGATAATGTGAGTGTAATCAAAGTTCTCCATTCACGTAAGCGCCACCCAACCTTAGCTCGACTACTGACTGGCCTGGACACGCCCCCTTCCAGAAGTGACCAGAGTCACTATGACAACATGTACGTTACTGTAAAAAAATCTGAGTTTGAAACCATACGTACGAAATGTTCTGATAGTTTCGGTCCATATCTCCATAGATATGGTCAATATCTCTATGGTTGTGGTCCATATCTTAATTGTCATGAACCACAACCATGCAGCAGCTCATAACATTTGACACAAACTGTTAAACTCTGATTTATTATAGTAACATACATGTTTTCATGCTGACTCTGGTCACTTCCAGAAGGGGGCGTGTCCAGGCCAGTCAGTAGTTGTTGAGCTGATATTGGGAGAACTTGATGACAAACACATTATCTGATTTGGTTACTCCCAACTTCTCAAACTCAATTCGATTCCACTCTGTTTAAAGTGTTTACATTACTGTGAAAACTTTGATTTTAATGAGTGTAAGGCAATAATTGTCATTTCTCTAAGTGCATGTAAACCTACTGATGGTTCTCACTTGTAACTGTGGCTGTCATTGTTTTGTAAAGTAAACAGAAATGATCACAAATAGTCACTGGACTGATAAAGGATGAAGGCTGCAGCAGTTCATAAAAAATATCTCAGCATCACATTACAAACACACAACAATAGAAGATGTGGAGACAGTACGCTGAAGTATTAGCAGTGTTTGTAGCACAAGTTAGAAGCCAATGTCTTCCACTGGTGCTGGTGCAGAGTCTAGAAGAGCAAAAAGGGAGTGCACTTCTGTACATGTTGACTCGAAATTCACCACATAGTCAGAAACATTACACTGAATCATTCATAATGTTGTTCTGCTACTGCTGTTTGACCATTCATAGTGTTTCGTGCTGCCTTCCAGCAAACCTTTTCCTGGTGAAAAATGACCTGACTATGAGGCTACAGGTAATAAAAGGATAAAAGTAAATGTATGAAATGTAATGGATCATCATGAAACGGTTACTTGAGGGAATTGTGAAAACAACTCTCTTAAGTGTCACCCTTTTCTTTTCCATGAGGTTGGTTTTAGTTTATATTTATCCCATTTGCATTTATGGAAAACACTTTTTAGACACTCCACACAACTGTGATAAAATAGAAGAACCATTTTGAAATCACTGAACTCTACCAAATATTCTGTCATTCTCTAAACCCACATACTTCCTCCTGCACATGCTCTGTTCTGTCAAGGTTAAAAGTGGATGTTTCAGCAAGATAATGAAACGGATGTAGGACATGACACATTGAAACTGTCAAGAATACAGTGGTACCTCTACTTATGAAAGACCCAGCGAACGAATAATCCAAGTAATGAAAAACCTTTACTAACACCTGAGTCTGGACGCTGGAAACACATAGAAACATATATAAATAAAATCTGTCCCGCCAGGTCAGTCTGTCCTCAACTATGACCCAGACCAGTTGGATTGCTGCTCTGTACTTGCTGTGGAGGACCCATACGTCCAAGGGCCAGACGCAGTCGCTTTTGGGTTCATCCGATCCTGCAGAAGTGCCCGCAGCAGGGGAATTCCACCACCTCCTCCACGAACTCCGTCTCAATGAAATCTGCTTTCAACATTATTTCAGGCTCCTTTTTCTTTCTGCCGCCTTCTGGGTCGGTCTGAGCGTCATACATCATTCCGTCACGATGTTGGCAGCATCTCAACGCTGATTGGCTTTCGTGGCCTGGGAGTGCCACACGAATTCACCTGAAAAGTTCGATATTTTTTTCTCCAGCGTTAACATGTATTTGTGTCAAAACGTGCCGCTCCAACACAATGCGATGCCCGGGGTGAATCTGTGTCCAAACACGTCTCTCCATTGACTTTGTATGTAATCCCGATGCGTGAATGTGAAAATTTGCGTTCAGTGTGGCCATACCATTAGAAATGAGGCACCATGCACACACACACACTTCCAGGCTCTTGGTTCTGGACAAATGTGATTTGGACCAAACTTGTCCCCAATCATTGAAAAACCAGACTCTATTGGAGGTACAGAGATGAATTTGCAAATGTCAAATTGGTCATGGTGCAGAGTGGGAGAGGAAAAGACAAAACAAATAGACAGCTGGTTCCAATTATGGTTTTACTAGGCGCTGATGGGCCAGTAATTACAGGATTAGAGACGTGTAACTGCACACAGCTTTGGGCGCTGCTCTCCAAGTTTGGAGAGGCAGAGAGAATGTAGGCTGAAGCCAGAGCAGCTCAAACAGAGAGTGCACATTAGAACAGCAAGGTCTCAGCACGTCACTCATTGTATCAGTTGGCAAAAGATCTGCTGAGGCTGCAGGCTGATGTTTAAGGGTTACTCATGAGTTCATTTGTACCAGCTTATGCCCCCAGTATTTTGTGTCAGCAAATTATATTGAATAGAAACAGACCAACATGGGCATCAAAGTAACAAATGAAGCAAGACATACTGTATATCACATCACTGTATTTCATCACAATAATATGTTTTCCTTTTTCGACCATGAAAAGCTTCAAATTATTGACTGTTGATTGATGATAGGGCTGTGGATACAGTGGCTTAGTGGCCAGTACAAATGAATGAATGATGAGTTCTTTGTGGAAAGTTGTGGCCAGTGAGGGGTAGGGCTGAACGATTTTAAGAAAAATGGAATTGCAATTTAAATTTTTTTTTTTTATTTCTGGCAGATATTTCGATTTCAACGATAATTTATTTTCTTTAAATCAGTATAAATGTATTAAAAAAACCAATGAATTCCATAAAGTTAATGCAAGAATAAAAACTGAAGGTAACATTTCAAATGCAAGACATTGAATGTACGAGGAACAACAACAATTATGAGAATTAAAGTAATTAAAATAAAAAGGCAGCCATCTTTCTCATGTTAACTTTTGCTTCTTTTATCTTCACGTCTTTCATGGCTCTTTTTCACGATGCATTCTTCATATACGCTCATGTGGTGAACTCTCCAGTGACAGTATAAATTTGTGATATTACCACTCGATGTAACTTTTTTTACATGACGTGTTTGGCACAACGTCTTTTTCAGCGGCATCAGATCCAAAATCCAAATCCTCTTCTCCTCCCGCTAAAGCCATGTCTGACATTGAACGACCAGCTACACTGAGAACATAGAGAACACATGACATGTCCACATGTAGCCTGCAGGTTCTGATTGGTAGCTGAAAGAGAGCTTTTCTACTCTGGCATGGGCATACAGATGTGAAATGATTGATTATTATTAATTATTACAAAACAGTTGGCTGCATTGCTGAGGCCACATTACGCACAATGTACAGAAATATGGGTAATTTTGATTAGAAATTCAAAACATGGTTATTTATTTATTTATTTATTTATTTTTAAGGCCTATAGTGACATGTGAATCAAATGAAATGAGTTTTATAACTTGGTACCTAAGATCTGAAATGGCACAGATGCCTAGACATCTCTTCACTTAAACATCATTTTTCCACATGTATTAATCAAACATTATTACATGATTTTCTACAGTTTTAAAACTCCCATCGCTTATATTTAGAGGCGATGTTCACTATAAAAATCTGTTTTTTTTTCTGGGCGATGGTAAAATGTCTTCATTTATTTTGTGTTTCATCTGCATTTACCTTCACACAGTGTCATCTACAGTGATGCTGACACTTCTGATAGCATCTCATAAGTCTGATCTTTATTTTGATACCAAGATAATTCACATTAAGCTTGTAATTGCAGAGATATACTCTATTTATGTTGGGCATGTCTTTTTACCACCAAACAGAAACTACTGAAATAGGCTCAAGGCTGAAGAGGTTTAAACATAAATCCCACCTAGTGATACATCATACAGCATATGAACAACAAATAAGGAGACACACACCAGAACAAAATACAAGAAATTAAGTACTAACTGAACAGCTGATTTAGCAGTGTAAAGATAATGACCTCTCCCCCAAACAGTTTATAATAATAATAATAATGTGCTATGCCTGGAGGAGGTGCTCTATTCTAATATTAATGTAAAGTCTAATCTGGCACAGGTCAGCCCTTCATCACACCACCCTAAAACCAAACGTCTGGATCATTTTAATCCACAAACTTTACAAAAAAAGTTGAGTTATAATTGGAAGATATGGGACCTAAATACTCACTCCCAAACCAAAAACTATCCACCTGCTGTTTGTAAAAGGAGATTGATCTCAAAACATTTTGACCTGAAGAAGATCGAAGGGGATTTTGTTCAGAACACATAAAAATTGAACTTCTGCTCAAGTCCACAGAGGTAAACACACATAGCTCAGAGCTACAGCTCTAAACACCATCCCTCCAACTATTCTATTCTCTGTTAAAACTAGCTACTGTATATTTACCTCCACCAAGGAGGTTTTTTGCCAGAGTCTGTCTGTCTTGTCTGTCTGTCCATGTACATCATAACATAATAAGTTATGCACGGATTTCGATTAAACTTTCAGAATAGTTTGGGAATGACACAAGGACCAAACAACTAGGTTTTGGTGAAAATCGAGAAGAGATCCTGGAATCTGGATCACTTTGAAATTTATTCTCCCTTTACCGTAATGTAACATTTCAAAGTGATCCAGAATGTAGGATCTCTTCTGGATCTTCACTAAAATTGAATTGATTCATTCTGCAATTGTGCCTTTTTATCCTACTTGTCAAAGCATTTTATGAATTAATTATAAGTTAATTTAAAGGTGCTATATAAATAAAGTTGTTGTTATTATTATGTTTGGCTGTTGGAGTGTCTTGCCAGGTCATCTATCTATAATTTATAAAATCTGTGTCTAGTCTGTGGAACGCCTGCACAACTCCACCAAATGATCTGACATTTGGAGGGTGACTTTCCAGTACTATGGTGGATTGCATTGGAAATTTTCACACCATTACCACGAACAGCATCGAAGATATTAAACCAATTTAATTGCTCTTTCTAACTTTGCCGCTCTAAGCATTCCCAAGCCCCGCCCCCTGATTTGACTGACACCCCCCCCCAATTCTGTCATTTTCACTCACACACAGAAAGCGAGTGAGACAACAGTTGTGCACTTAAAGTATAGGTATGGAACTGAGGCAAACATCAACGGTAGTAACCAGATTGAAATCTAAGGTGAATTTCAGTACCACACAAGCAGCTGTTGTTTAATTACACCCTCTCTCCACTGCAAAATGGAAGCGCGCACACGCGGCAGCGCGCACAAGCAGCGGTGCAGACAACATGTCAAAAGCGAAGGTGAAACGTGCAGGTACAGTTGACAGGAAGTTTCAGATGCTTCCATGTGATACAGGTGTTAAATACATTTACATGTAAAGGCTGGAATATGACTGTGTCATATATCACTGTGACACACAGTGTTTACTACAGCCTCTGTGAAGAGCTAAGTAGCCTAGCAGTGGGCAAATAACATTAGCCTAGCACTGTGCTAATAGCACTAGCCTAGCACTGTGCTAGTAACATTAGCCTAGCACTGTGCTCATAACATTAGCCTAGCACTGTGCTAATAACATTAGCCTAGCACTGTGACCCAAGAGATAAATGTTCAGACCAGCTACTGTGCAGATACTGAATTCCTCAACTGATGACATATGTGGTGCTAGCTTAATATTAATAGGTAAAAAAAAAAAAGGTTATAACTTAATAGGGGGAGGGTTGCTCCAACTAATTATTATAATCTTTCTTTGGGCTCCTTTCACACTCATTTCACCCACTTCCACAGTACAGTAACAAACAGTCTCATATTTACTATGGACTCTGCATTAGTCATTGTAAATGAGGAGCTGTTCTCCACTGGTCTCATTTGGTGAAATAAAGGTCAAATAATATAAAAAATAACAATTACCCACCATGCCTAGAATCACAGTTCAAGCTTGTGTTATGATTTGTGATGATACAGACATGCTCTACATTCCAGGTTATGACAGTTTGTTGGAGAAAACTTGATAAAATAAAACAACTCTCCTCATCAGTATGAGGCCAAAAATTAATAAAGCCCTGGATAGAGAGAAATGTTGTGACATTTGTTAACATTAGGGGACTTCATGTAAAATATGACAGTAGAGGATGAGCCACAGCTGAGTTTCCATAAAATATCAAGTAAAAATGTGAAGGAAGTTTTCTAAAAGTAATACAAATGAAAGTTATTATGATGTGCATTTCCATAAACATGTAACATATTCTTCATTATGTTCAGCAGGTAATGCTGTAGGAAAAGTCACAGCGAGCGAATAATCAGTAGAACAAGCAGATCATTCTGTTGTTATTCATCTGAAACAACTGATGTTTGTCTTTGACAGACGAGAGAAGAAAAATATGGTTGTTTCATTAGTTCTATTTCTTTTACTACCAGATATGAACTGACAGTTTATCAGATGATTCAAGTTTCTATTACGTCTATCTATATTGTTCTGTATACCCTCCACCATTCAGCTGTATATACAGGTGTATATGCATACGGTCTCTTTGTGATTTTTTTTATAATTTGTCAAAACAAATTCCCTTTAGGGGAACCTGCCTAGCAATAAAAGTCTCTCTCTCTCTGTCTGTCTCTCTCTCTCTCTCTCTCTCTCTCTCTCTCTCTCTCTCTCTCTCTCGGTCGGTCGATGCCTTATAATTGACTTCCTTAAATGTTTCTTGAAGGATTTCTCTGATTTACTATTTCCAAAAACATGTGACATTTGTCTCCACAGTTTATTTCCATCATCTGAACCTGATAGAAAACTGAGCTCTTCCTGTGACACATTTGGGCAAATGAAAATGTTGATTTAGTCGAGTATTGCATCTATGAACTGTAGTGTTGGTACCAAAATACAAGATGAAAAACACGAGCTTAGAAAACGTACGTGGATTACATTGAATGGGATTTGAACTGAATTTCTTAGTGAAAAGTTATTGTTCTGTTTTATTTTAAGTGCGATCAGATACAAAGACTAAAAATTAGGAAAAAAATACACTTTGAAAGGTTGACATGTTTTTCCAGTGCAGCTCTATTTGAAGTGTTGAATAAACATGAGTAAAGGAATAGTAATTAACTAATGAGGTATTATTGTAGGAAGTCCATGATGCAGAAATTAGTCTAGAGACGAACATCTAAGGTCCAATTAATGAAACTGACACTTTCTTAACAGATTGGACTTTCGTCAAAATGGGACCTGTATCACGGGTACCCCAAAACCAGATGTTTGGACAACGGGTCCCAGAGTGGGAAGATCTGTAGACTGTGCCATTTCCACTCCCAGCTGGACGAGTCTCGGTGAGTAAAACATGTGTTCACACCCACGCCATGACCACATGACTGGAAAAAACAAACAGTAACAATAGTGAACAGTAGAGTAACAGTGCTGAATGGGTTAAGGCAGGGGTGTCAAACTCATTTTAGTTCAGGGGCCACATTCATCTTAATATGGTATAAAGTGGGTCGGACCAGTAAAATAATATAAATAATAAGATAAAAATGTATGAAATAATGTTAACGGCAAAGATTTCTGTGTTTTTGAGTGAAGAAAAAAAGCCAAATTCTCCAATAAAAATGGTCACATCTACAAATTGTACATGAACATAACACAAACAAATATGAACAACCTGTAAATTCTTAAGAAAAATAAGTTCAATGTTGACAATATTATGCTTTAGTTTGTCATTTATAGACATGCATCACAACTTACAGATCACAGTCGACGTACAAATATACACAACATTCAGTAACAGGTTGAATGTTGGTAAAATTCCACAAACATTTCGGTTTATTCACTTTTTTTTTACTTTATTTTACACTAAAATAGAAAGGAAAATTACTTTAAGGTTGGTTTCCATTATTTCTAGGTGATTATGATAATATTTTACTAGTCTCATCCACTTTAGATTGAATTGGCATCAATGATCAATGATATGAACTACTTTGATTATTAATTAACTTCACTGTAATTGTTGCATTTCACACATTCAACCCAGGGGCCAGACTGGACCCTTTGGCGGGCCGCATTTGGCCCCTGGGCCTTATGTTTGACACCTGTGGGTTAAGGTGTTAGCAGTGTTAATATTGTTGTTTGAGTCCGTGTGGCGCCGGTAGAAAAAGGATGTGGGCGCTATATCTTCTATTGTTCTCTTGTATCTTACAGCGCTCATAGTGGTGTAGCATGTGAATTGGATAGTTGTCAGCGTTTCGTTCCCATGCTAACTTTTTCCACAAATACCGGCAAACATTTCCATTTTTACGTAATATCTTTTTGACACGGTTTCAAAACTAAACCTGTATCGAACTCGTCTGGACGTAGCCTAAGACACGTTACCATCTGTTGACTGGATGTAAGATTAAAACCAGAGGTGGTAAAAGTACTCACATTCTGTACTTTAGTAGTACAGCTACTTATGTGAAAAAATACATAGAAGTACTGTCAACTCCTTTACTGAAGTAAAAGTAAAAAAAAAAAAGTAAAACTTGTCAATTGTAATAAAGTACAAAACTAAAAAGTAAAACTTAATTTTTTTTGTCATGAATGAAATTATACTTAATTAACCACGAAAAACCACAAGCATTTAAAAAGTATCAAAAAATAAAGTCATTAAAAGTGAGTTACTATATAGAAAATGTGCTTAATATTTAAACTTTATTACAGGTTCAAGGCCCACAAGGGAATCACAATACAAACATCAATTAACAGAGCAATTCACATTCATATACGTACAAACCATTAAAAAAAAAATAAAAAAAATCAGGTCATGGTACTTAATTTTCTGGATACGGGGCACAACATTTTTGAAAAATGTAAATCATAAATAGTAGATTAAAAAATATTCATTAATTATTATAGTATAAAATTTAGAAAAAATGGGAGATAAAAAGTTATAAATATGAGATATGCATAGTTATGACAAAATTAGCATAAATTTTAAGATA
>CM035785.1:57396812-57436812 GCA_020466265.1 Siphamia tubifer | reverse complement strand
ACCAGTTGGATTAGATCCAGTTTTATATGTATTAGATTTGATGGAGTCAAAGCTCTGGCCACAATCTCATTAAAGCTAATGTGTTTATATTTGTGTTGTGTGCTGCTGATTGCAGTCTCTGTGGACTGGAGTAGAGTAACGCTGACATGATGAGGCCAGTGTTTTGGCTGCTCACATGTTCCTGTAATTGAGGACACTAACTGAGCCCCCTGATTGGTCGGCTTTGGTTGTTCATGTAAAACAGCTGCTATGGAAATATATACATAAATAAAGGTATGCAGTCACACACACTTAGTGATATAGATATATAAAGACATCTATATTAGAGCTGCATGAAAAAAAAATGATATTGTAATTGTTTTTTTTTAACCTTGCAATAGAATATTGTGACATGAAAAAATACTCAGGAATAAATAACAGCTGTGTGGTGCTGACACAAACATTAGTGGTCGACACAGAAGTTATGTTTCAGTATCATTATTGTAGCCTAAATAATTAAATAAAGTCAATAATTAAAAATAAATGAAAAGAAATTAATGAATTAATAAATGAACAAATAAATAAAAAATACAAATGAATAAAAAATAAATTAATACAAATTAATTAATTAATAAATTAGTTAATTAAAAAATAAATTAATAATAATTCAAATTAAAAATATATACAAATAAAAATAATAATAATTGCAGGACTTGCAATGTGAGTATTACACACACATATATTGCAGTGTCGATGCTCAAACAATATATTGTGTGGCTCTAATATAACACACATGTAGAGATGTGTAGTTGTGTAGTTGTGTAGTTGTGTGCACCAGACACACACTTGTGATCCAGTATTTTCTGTGCATATGTTGAACAGTCATTTTGTTCAGAGGTGTTGTGTCCACCAGGCGTAGATTTGTCCTGACAGTCAGGCTGGAGCCTCGTGGCATTTTCCTTTATCCACTTCTTCTTCTTCTGTCCTTCTGTCTGCGTCACTATCTCTGTTGTAGTGGTTATGGGGGGGTGGGGGGGGGTCTGCTCTTCCACTCTTTCACTGCGTTAACTCATATTGCAGACAAAAAAGAAAAACTATTAATACACGACTTAAGGCTTTAGAGGTTTATGTTAATCTAGTTTCACAAAAGTCCTTCTTATCTCTCCTTGTCTTACATGCATGACTCAAAGCTAGTGATTAATATCAGCTCTTATATACGACAACTACATACATATGGAATGTCTCTGTGTATATCTTCTGTCTGTCTCTATCTCTGTCGTGGTGGTTATGGGCAGTGGTCTTTAGAGCTGCAGAATATATTGTTTAAGCATTGATATCATTATGATTGTGTGAGCAGTAGTCACAGCACAGATCCTGCAATTATTATTTATTTATGTTTTATTATATTATGTTAAATTATAATTATTGATGTATTTTTTTATTATATGTTTTATTTATTTGTCTTTATCTATTTTTATTTAATTTTTAAAAAATTTAATTAGTAATTTTATTTAATTATTTCAGCTACAAGAAGGATGATACTGTCACGTATGTTCTGTTTCAGCACCACACAGCTGATATTTACTCCTGAGTATTTTTTCATATTGCAGTATATATATATATATATATATATATATATATATATATATATATATATAAGGCTTGAGTACCTTTAACACTGTGTTAACTCATATTGCAGGAAAAAATGTAACTATAATCCTTCCAGGACCTGGCGTCCACATACATGTATGTTGACTTCATATCTTCTGTTGTTTAGACTCTAGACCACAGTACCACATCGTGTTCTACAAGGGCCTGGTGTCCAGGACATTATACTGACACCACATGATGTCAGAAGACTAGAATAACTCAAAAACTTATGGACAGACTACGGTCTGCACTCTCAGCTTTTCTAGTTTGTAAATGTAAAAATTTTCATAATAGGTTATTATGCTCTTCATCCCACGGGCCACATTGGAACCATTGGCTGGCCGCATTTGGCCCCCGGGCCACATGTTTGACACCCCTACTTTAGAGGTTTTTGTTAAGTCCTTCTTATCTCTCCTTGTCTAACATGCCAGTGCCAGTGATTAGCCAGTGATTAATATCATCTGTTGTGTACACGCAGGTACACACTGAAGTGTATTTATATGTGAATGTGATCTATTAACATGTTTGGACTCATAGGAGCAGAACAAATCATTTTTAAAGATGCACATCCCCTGCACTAGTGTAAACATGATAACTCAGACACTCTGTGAGGTTTTCATATCTGGATGACGCAGAGTCAATGTGCAGTGTTGGATAAAGTTACACTGGGCTCAGCCTTGTAAAGTACAGACTGCTCAGCTTTTGCAAGGTAACCATCTTTCTTGGCCGTCCGTCTCATTCACTTGTAAAACATAGCTATACTTTATGGGCTTGTTACTGCCACAGGGTTACTCTTTTATTTATTAGCCTGTCCACGGTGAATGGATGTGTTTCTGTCTCTGATGTGAACCTCTTAAAGTGAGTCTGATTCCTGTGTTGCTTCTATCAGGGTTGGACAGGAATGCTAATGCTATCAGACAATCAGTCCCCTGCCTGTGGGTGGATAAGACGTGTGTGTTTGAGCTTGTATTCCTATCCTTATGGGGACATGGATATGTTTACAAAGTCACACCATGGGGACCTCTGAAACTATGGGGACCAAAATTCAGGTCCCCACTAGGGTTCAATATGAATAAAGGTCCCCACTAGTAAACTAGAAATGATGTGGCCCTGCAGATACATTTCCAGAAGTCCTCATAAAGCATGGGAGAAACAGGTGCAAAGTGAAAGTTAGAAGATGTATACTTTTATGTATTTTTGAAATTATTAATTTTATTGAAATTTTCATTATTTATTGATAATTTTTTCCAAAAACGTTATTATTTTAATTATTATTTTTAATGTTCTATCTATCTATCTATCTATCTATCTATCTATCTATCTATCTATCTATCTATCTATCTATCTATCTATCTATCTATCTATCTATCTATCTATCTATCTATCTATCTATCTATCTATCTATCTATCTATCTATCTATCTATCTATCTATCTATCTATCTATCTATCTATCTATCTATCTATCTATCTATCTATCTATCTATCTACCTATCTATCTAAAGGTTTTTTTATTATTTTATTTTTAAGAAAAGAAGATGTTTCCACTCACTACCCAATCTCTACTTGATTACACATCATACAGGGTGTACCGCGCCTTCACCCATTGTAGCTGGATTAGGCCCCAGTGACTCCTGTGACCCTAGTGAGAATAAAGCAGGTTCAGGTGCCGAGACACTAATAAATAAATAAATAATACAATAAAAATAATTGTGGGACCTGTCATGTGACTATTGCACAGACATATATTCCTGGTCAAATATATTGTGCAGCTGTAGTTCACACTGTTTCACTGATTGAGTTGTATGAATATTAAATATATCTGATAAATCCACTGGATTTCTTTCAGGGGTTTGTGGATGGGGGGTGGGGGGCTGGCCTGGCCTGGATGGTGACTCCCTGCATCTCAGACCACTGAGCTTCAGCTTCACTAAACTCTCAGATAAATGATAAAAGAGAGCTAATCTTCACTGGCATGCCATCAGAGCTCATTTCCATAGCAGCCTCTCTCATTGTAGCAGGATCAAATCTGAACTGGCACAGAACAGTTGTTTCCATTTGATATGCCCCTCTGCCCACTCCTCCATAATGGCTCCTCTGCAATAAGGATATACTTTTTGATTGCCAGTGAATATCCTGCAGCGGTTTAACGCGTTTTCCTTCTGACGGTGTGTGTGTGTGTGTGTGTGTGTGTGTGTGTGTGTGTGTGTGTGTGAAGCCCATTCTGTTTCTGTGCCTGAGTTCATCTTGATTTGGACAGGGAAGGCAAAAAAAAAAAAAAAGGATGGAGGGGAAGAAGAAAAGAGAAGAGATTTTAGTGCACTCTCTGTTCTCCAGGATAATGAATGCTTTGTCAGGGAGAATCCATCAACGGTCACTGTGGGGGGAGGAAATGTCAGGGAAAGTTATGGTTTGTTGGCTTTTAACCCACGTGGCCCGGCCCCGCAAAGTAATTGAAGTACAGAAAATGTCATGTTGTTGCACTTCATCTATTTGTATAGCTGTCTCACAGGATAAATAGAAATATTGCTGTGGCAACACGATGAACAACAAAGCCTAGTGTCTGTTTAGATCTGCAAAAGTGTGGGTGGAAGGTTGATGTAGCGTACAATACACCACCCTGCACATCCCCGATGTTGAAAAAAAGAGAATCTCTATCGATTCTTGTTCTTCTACTATTTGAGCGCTTATTATTATGCTCTTGTGCCTCTTTCAGAAATAGATTCTTCTTTTGTCAATTTGATATTGTGCAAAGCCGAGTCTAAAATCAGGGCTTGATGATTGCAGCCTTGTTGAAAGCAGTGTGTGTGTGATATGGACGAGGATGAGCGCTTCACAAGGCATGAAAGAAGGAAATGTGTGTATGGCAGGTGCACACCTTCTGCCAGGTATTAGTGTGTGACAAAGGAATGACAAGATGCTTTAAAAGATAGTCTTTTCCACATGGAGTATGATCATTATTGGCTCCTGATGCATTTCAGGGCTAGACTTTTTTATTCTCAATCATAACAAACTCAATAGACGCCATATGTGAATATTAGGGCTGTCAAAATTAACGCATTAACACTGATTAATATATCTGTGTATATATATATATATATATATATATATATATATATATATATATAATTTATAAAAAACTTTGCATATATTTAGAATATTTTAGAATTTTTGAATATATTTTGGATTTTTCATCACGATTTTCAAATGTTATATTGTTTGAGCATCGACATCACAGTGTTTGTATGTACAATAGTTACATCGCACGTTTTACAATGTTATTTATTAATTTATTTTTTTTACATTTTTGTAAATTTATTTGTAGAGATTTTTTATATTTTTAAAAAGCATTTATTTTATAATTTATTTAAAATGTATTTTTATTCATTAATTTTTATTAATTCTTTTGCATTTATTTCTTCATTTGTTTATTTGTTTATTTTTTATTGATTTATTTTTATTTATTTTTGTATATTTCATTTTTTATGTATTAAGTTAAGTAATTAATAAATGTTTATGTTTGAATAAAAATAAATAAAATAAGGGTGCACACCTTCTGCCAGTGTGAATGACATGTTAACACAGTTTGGCTAAAAATGACAAAATCTAAATTTCTCAATATACATCCAAATGGTGTGATTTTGATGTCAACTATATGTATGTAATTATATAAAAGTTGAATTTTACTCCAGATAATGTCTTTAATGTCTTTAAATATGCATCTGAACTACAGGTCCTATTAAATAAAATGTCTTCCTTCCCATGTACAGTATACACATAAAGTACACAGTGTCACCCACCTGCCAACATCACACATTTACACAGCTTTATGTATCCTCTTTACATACTGAACCAATAAAAAATATTGCCTTTCTTTATTTCAGCTACGCCGGCTAATTTTGGATGGGATTCACAGAAACAAAAAAAGAAAATAAATTAAATTCGTCAACATATGGTATAAATGTTAAATAAATGGAACCATATTTAACTATAACTCCCACTAATGGCATCATACAGTAACAAAAATACAAATGTAATTACTGTTTATCAAAAATGTAGAAACTCAATATAGACCTTTCTATTTTATTTTTATAATATAAGTTAATTAAATGTTATATGCAGATTCTTGACTCCTGGAAATACTCAATATTTACTCAGTAATATAACACACTTCATTCTTTCCACCCTGTGCTTGCACATCACAGCTCCAGTAACAGCTCTTCTTCTTCTTCTCTTTGCCTTTTTTTCCATCAGTGTCTATTATGTGTTATATGACCCACAATCTGTCTATACAAATATGATGGAGGGAAAAAAAGATACCAAACCAGCCATTTTATTAGTGCAATCAATTTTGGCCTGAAAAGGTAAATGCATCATTCACAGTGCATATCTTCCCATTGGTGTAATGGATGGAAATGTGTTTTCACTTTGGTTTTATCCAGTAAAAGTGCATTTTGTTAGATCTAAGAGAAGATTGCAGTGAGTTTCCATACTTCAGCTTCTAACCAACAAAATTTATTGTGTGTGAACAATTTATATTAACTTTGGGGATCAGCGTCTCTGGGTAATAACATCACTTGGAAATAACATTGACCATGTTAATTATGTTAAAGTGAGCAGGTGTCATTGCATTTATGATTTAGATGCAATTTAGTCATAGATGATTATAATTTCGGAGAGTTTGAGATACACATTTTATATCCGCTGTGTTCTGTCACGAGGCAGAATTTGTGAAAGTCGATCAGAACAGATCAGAGTTTATGAGGTAGAGACTTTTAGGAAGCTGCAGCTTAAATAGTCGGTTTTAGACAGAAGCTGAACTCCATTGGCCACTTTAAGGGCCTATTGACATAGCACTCAGAAAATCCGGACTTTCCAGGAAAATTCGAACCTCATTGACAAGTGTGAAACCTCCCCCGAACCTTGGTCCGGACTACCTCCTCAGTTCTTTGGTCCGAACTGAGGAGGTAGTCTCGGTCCGGACCAAGGTTCGCTGGTGCACAGTGTGAAAGGTCTGTTTAGGAAAGTCCGGACTATCGGACCAATTACGTCACAGTCACGTGCGCGGAATCTAGTCAACGTCCAAGCATGAGTCGCGGGAATATACGGGGAGACGAGGAAACCAGGTATTTCATTGAAATGTGGTCGGATGATGATACTATAAAGACTGAACTGGAGACAAGCCGCTGGTGGGAACACTGGTACGAGAGTTGGCAACATTGACAAAATAGAGCAAAAATTATAAAACTAGTAATTGGCAAAAATTATAAAACTAGTAACTGGGTCCATTATCTGGGAGCATTTCCTGCAACAGTGTAACGCGCTCATCTATTAACCAATCAGGGTCGAGTATAGAGAGATGCACGGTGTACACGCATTGACGACATGACGTTCTAAAGTCCGTTGGTCCATTTGATTCAATACAGTGTGAATGAAGACTGTAAATAAAGTCTGGATTATAAGTACAGTGTAAAAAGGCAAAAAAAAAGGTTCTGGTCCAAACCTTGGTCCGGACTTTATCATGTGAATACGCAAAAAAAAAAAAAAAAAAAAAAACGCAATACGCAAAAATACGCAAAAAAATACGAAAAATAAGAAGGTCTTAGAAAACTAAATCTGATATTAGAAAAGCACAATAGATAAACTTATACCAAGTTGGTAATAGTTATTAATACCTCAACATTCACTTTAATATTTAATAGTTTACCTCACTCTGCTTTACAGGAGGAAACTATATATAGTCACTAGGGCTGTCACATTATTAAACTAATTAACCAGATTAATCACAGGGTGGTTTTGGATTAATTTCAATTAATCATCATTAAATATTAACTTCTAATCTGAATTAATGGTTTGATTTTGCACAAACAGACTCAAGAAATAGGTGAGTATATCTGCACTGAATGTGTTTGTCGTAAGCTAGGTGACACATTAGCCTAGTGCTAGCATTAGCCTAGCGCTAGCAGAATCCCCAACTAACGTATGTTTCATGTTAATGTATTTTAATTTAGATGTGCTTCAGTGGGGAAAAAACACTGTCAAAACACTTTGTCGGTCGACTGTTCTATCATGGTGGATGTGATCCCAAAAAATGGAGACAAAACTTGCTAAAATCCACCAAAATTCACACAAAAAATAAAGTAACACAAAAATACCATATTTTCCACACTAGGGTGCAATCAAGTGTAAGGTGTATTGTCGATGACTGGCTCATTTTCGATTTTTTTAATTTTACATTGCGGTACTGGAGAATAAATTATGGTGAATAAATAAATGATCCAGAATCCAGGATGTTTTCTGGATGACCACCAACATTTAATAGTTTCTTGTAACACTCCCAACACATCCTGAAAATGTTATAAAAATCCATTCAGAACCTTTTCTGTAATCCTGCTGACAGTCAATCAAACAAACAGACTTGAATTTAATATCTGCTTCGCGAAGATGAAAATATATAAATAATAATTAACCCAAACTTGTCCATGTTTTAGATTAAAAAATATAAATTTACATGATGAAAATGTTTCCATGTACAAACGATCCCTTCAAACAGTGTGAATAGTGTGAATAACCTGAAATAAATGTGTAATTTTAACATTATTAGGCGTTTAGTTCGCCATTTACATGTGTATATTATAGCTTAGAAATACACTCTTGTCTTTCTATTTCAGGTGGTTCATATTTGTTCTGATTATACAGATATTTGTTGTTAAATAATACTCTGTCTTTGTGTAACTAAATGAAAACATTCACATTTACAAAGAGAAAAAGTTTTACTTATGAGTATTTATAGGTTATTTTATGAGAAATTGGTCTGAATGTGGAACCTCAACTAAAGTAATGAATATATTAGTGTCATTTGTATATTAGTGACATTTCACAAATTTGACCAAAGGGCCAGATTTGGCCTCCGGGCCTTATGTTTGACACCTGTGCATTTACACAAACAAGGTAAGGTGCAATGTCATATTAAAGTGCCACTGCAGAATAACTGAATAATGTGGGCCTTTGACCAAAAACCACAACTTACTGACATCAGCTGTTTTTTTTTGTGTTTTTTTTTGCCAATGTAGGAAAAACGGCTGAAGCCTGAACTTTTGACTCTTGTGGATTACATTGACATATGCTCTCTCCCCGTTTTGAAACCACATTTAATAAAGCCGTCTGACATTGTAACATTATAATGGATGTCAGACAGAAAATAACCCCAAAAAAATATAATATGTCTGATTTGAGACAGCTCTGTGTTTCTTAAGCTTCGGCCAATTTCATTAAAAATCACTTTGAAGTCGGACCTGAGAGTAAAAGCATCCATGTCTAACTAAAAGGAGGTGGATAAGCCGACACATTGAAGCCAATTCTAATTGTAGAGGGCCTGTCTGTCTGTGTTGTTTAGTGATCCATGGATGGACCCTTTCCTCCAGTTAGAGGTAGCGGGGCTTGAATGACACCTCCATATTAGTGAAAGCTGCACAACCTCTAACTGCTGAAGCATGGCTTCTTGTGTAGCCTTTCCTTCCTGCCTCATTCCAATTCGAAGGCCAGAAATAACTGTCAGTGTTGGCCAAACTGGGCTCCTGGAATCCAGACCCTGTCCATCGCTGTGGGGGCCGACATTCTTTTTGTGAGTAATGGGAGAATGTGTGAGGCTTTATCTTCCATCCATTCCACATATTGTTTGACTACCCTGCCTCGACAATGTAAACTCTTCAAGTCAAAGTTCAGAGGTCATGAGTGGTATTTATTGACCTAGAGCGAGAAAAGTCAATGAACTATGAGGACCGTATTTTTCACACTATGAGGTGCACTGTCAATGAATGGTTTAGCCTCTGTAGTGATGCACCCATCGGCATTTTTTGGCCCGATCACTGATATCGATCACCAAAAAATTTGATCTGCAGATTCCCGATCACTGTCGATCACGGAAGGACTTTTAAATGTCCATACCTTTCATTTAAGTATGGATAGTTGCAACTGTGAAATAGTAGTAACTATTTTTTTTCATCAATTAATCTGATGAATTCCATTTTTTAAAACCCTGTAACGTCTGATGCATCATTGGTGAGTGTTCTATATGTATGAGTTATTCTAAATATTCATAATTCTGAACATACAATGGAACAAAACAAAGCAGTGAGTGAAAGTAAAAATAAATGGTTTGGGATTTGTTTATTTCCACAAGGAGTTTATGTTTTTGCCAGTGTTCGTTGGTTGGTTTGGATGTTTGTTTGTTTGTTTGTTTGTTTGTTTGTTTGTTTGTTTGTTTGTGTACAAGATATCTCAAAAAACTAATGGGCGGATTTTGATGAAATTTCAGGGTAGTTTTGTAACGGGGAGATCTGGAAATTATTACATTGTGGTGGTGATCTGGGGGGGTGGGGGGTGTCTGTGCTCTGAGTGATTTTCTAGTTTTTATTATGATTTACACTTTTGTTGTAATTTTCCTCCACAGCAGCTTTTAAGACAAATTCACTGCAGAATATTTACCTGAAATAATTTCTCAGCAGTTAAAGGGTTAAACTGGATCAATCAATAAACGGGGACGAGAGAAGACTGAAGTGTTTTGAGTTGTGTCCACATGCAGTTGTAGCAGTTGTAGCTTAATAATTACACTACCTTGATACATTTGCTAAAAATAATTACAACACGTCAAGCTATATGCTAAAAGATGCTAATACTCACCAGTTAGCAAAGCTGTGAGTCCACTTCAATGAAGTGCTGTTGAAGTGTGGATACGTTCAGTTCAAGTGTTGGAACAAATAAGGCAGTGCTAGGCTAATGCTAATGCTATTTTGCCGTGGGCACACTGTTGTCTGCCTTACGCAGCATAAAATGGTCCCAAACTTCTACTATTAATTAACTAACTATATTTTAAAAAGCACAGAAACAGAAAAGATGAGATGCACCTGTTCTGTAACATGTTTGCAAGTGTGAAAATAGTCGCTAGTAATTGATCACATGATTGGCTTTTAGATCGGTGCAACACTAGTCCGATGGCACATTTAACCCTTGTGCGGTCCTTCGGGTCAAAGTGACCCGGTAGCTCACAAATGTACCTTTTTATACGTACTGTAGGATGCCATTGCTTACTACTGAAAACAGTAATATATCCTTGGGGGGTGGGGTGATGAGTCTATGGAACTGAACTTTGGAATCTGGGTTTTTAAGACCCGATTGTAGGACACAGCCAGTGTGCCTTTTACGAAGGACCGCACAAGGGTTAAAGACATTATTTAGCATTTATTTGACTTTTTAAAGTGGCACAACATCCAAAGGTCATAGCACCAAATGAAATCCCATATATGACTTCCTGTCTATGATTAATAGTTCTGTATTTTCCGTTCTATAGATGCAGTAAACAAAACAAAACAGTCAGATAAGTCAGTCAGTCAAACTTGATTACCTCCGCCAAGGAGGTTATGTTTTTGCCGGCATTGGCTTGTTTGTGTACAACATAACTTGAAAACTTATTCACAATATCTGTCAAAATTGTTTAGTTCTAACACGTAAAATCAAACACAATACACACATTTTTTTCAGTTCAGTCCTTATCCACAGGCTGTCATATTATGGTGAAGTACAGTATGTTTTACTCCACACACTGAGCACCGTGTACGACACAAAATGGCTTCCAAGTCACTAAACGCAACCAGAATTAATCTATATATATATATATATATATATATATAAGATGCTGTGGATTATCAGGCACACTGTCGTTTCTTGCCTTATAGTCTGGAAAATCCACTAATATTTTGCTGTGGTTTAAAATAGAAGGAGACTGAAGTGAACAGAGTGGTTTGCAAACAACTGCTTTTCTTTTGGAAATGGCCTGTCATAGACATCAGTGTCACATGATCACAGGACTGAGTAGCTGACATGTTTTGATTCTGGCACTGTTTGTTGAGCAGCACACAATGATTTGATTCAAATGTTATGATTGGAAGGATGGAAAAAAAAAAATCTGCAATCTTCCGTAATTGTTCCCCGGAATGAAATTGATTCACACCCAACTGAGCATGAAATAACATTGGCAGATGACACTGCTGTTACTGTGCCTGAAACACAACATGATTCTAATAGGAATAATCAGCACCTTCTTGCAGAGAGGAAACACACACACACACACACACACACACACACACACACACACACACACCACACACACACACACACACACACACACACCACAATACTTGGAGATTATTTTATGCAAAGTCTTCACCAGGTAGAATTGTTATAGATTGAATTAACTGAATTTATTCGTCAATAGATGTGAAACACATGATTTTACATCATTTTTCCCGAAGCAAATACGTTTTTAAATTGCATTTTACATTTCCTTCCACTTAAAGAATGAGTGGGAGTGTGGAGGATAAGCAGTTTATCTGCTTTATTGTAATGAGGACTTTCAAAAGCAATTCTAAAGTAAACATGAAAACAAATGTGAGTTGCAAAAAGTAGCACAGTTCAAATGCCATGTAAGATTGTCAATAATTATGTTCTTATGCAGGTTTAAAGGTGTAGTAAGTAATATTTTCATAGGAACTCTTATGTGACTTTGTGCTACAAGTCAGTTTGTGTTTATATTAGACTCCATTTCTAAGATAATTGTAACTCTTGTTGTGCGCCGTTACTAATGCAAAAAACCCAAACAAACAAAACAAGTTTTCACAGAATGCCTAATTTCGGCCCTATTTTGTATTTTGTGCCAATCTCAAGTTTCTATGACAACCTGTTTTTGAATTAGAGCCAACAATGTGATTTTGACCTTTCTGCTAAATGCCACCTTGACCTTTGACCTTTTGCAATATTGATAATTTCGTTATCAGTAATGAATTAATATCAGTTATCTACATGTATATTATCATTAATATCAGTTATCTACATGTATATTATTAATATCAGTTATCTACAGGTATATTATCATTATCAGTTATCCACATGTATATTATGATTAATACCAATTATCTACAGGTATATTATCATTAATATCAGTTATCTACATGTATATTATCATTAATATCAGTTATCTACATGTATATTATCATTAATATCAGTTATCTACATGTATATTATCGTTAATATCAGTTATCTACAGGTATATTATCATTAATATCAGTTATCTACATGTATATTATGATTAATATCAGTTATCTACATGTATATTATCGTTAATATCAGTTATCTACATGTATATTATCGTTAATATCAGTTATCTACAGGTATATTATCATTAATATCAGTTATCTACATGTATATTATCATTAATATCAGTTATCTACATGTATATTATCATTAATATCAGTTATCTACATGTATATTATCGTTAATATCAGTTATCTACAGGTATATGCTCAGACAATATATTGTGCAGTTCTAAATTAGGTTTTTACATATATCATCTTAAAAAGGAATTAGCCTTTTAAACTTCCAAGGGTCCACATTTAGGCTCGAAAGTAGTCGCTCAAAAATGTTAATCAAACTACCCAAACCTGTCCCAAATGTCACATGACCTAATGCAGTTTGACAACAGAGATTTTCACACATCAGAAGATATAAAACACTTTCAGATAAAATAACCACAGCAGGTAGAATCATTCATTTGTTCAAAATACAAATGTTAAACAGCTGATCTGAACCTTTATGTCTCATAATTATCCACAGAGGAACCACATTCAAACAAACACAGTCATAGTCCAACAAATACTTCCAAAACAAACCAAAAAAAAATCCAAATGTAGCCCAAAACACATGAAAACACCAATAAATATCCACAAATGTTTTATCTATTGCATCATTTAACAGGACCCGCCTCTAATATCCTAGTTTTAATCTTAATATTTTTGTTTATAATATAATCAAACACCAACTGCATGTTATTAAAATTGGATCAAAAACAACATTTAATTGACTTTATTAAGAAATGTAGGCGGAATTAAATGGAAGTTTAAGGGAATTAACCTTTATTCTGAATTAAACAGGAATTAAAACTCTTGTAAATAAGCCGTATATAAAATGCGTGTCTTTATTTTCGGCATGCATATCAGCGTTTCTGACATGTGATCACAGCTTTTAGCAGTTGTGCTGTTAGTTTGAGTTTGGCCCAGGGCAGTGTACTCTGAAACACTCCCCACACAGTAGCTCCACTCTACACGCCCAGGGCTGATCAGTAAACAGACTGACCTGATTCTGATGCTTCGCCTCCAGCTACTCAGCCTGGAGTCATTGAGCAGAACTGCTCTTTAACCAACACTACACTCTTGGTATTTAGTCGGCCTCACGCTGTCTATGTCCTTTTGCTTAAACAACTACTGCAGCAAATTGTTTATTCAGTTCAAGGCATTGTTGGTTGAGTGTATGAATAGGAGTAATTATGATGTTGACATTGGTGGGGACATAATTGGATGACTTCCTTACGACAGACAAAAAATAAACAAATAAATAAATAGGAACAGGGCAAAGAGAATTAAAATAAGGTGTCATTTTGTTTTTGTCAACAACAACAACTAAGACATTTTAGGAAAGTTTTTTTTATTAAGCCACATTTTGTCTGTTTTTTCTTGGTCATCTATAACTGCATTATATTTTTAATGATAGTTATCATCACAAGACCCACATTTACATCTAGTTTTGTCTTGTTTTTGTCACGTGATAAAGATTCGTTGTCAATATTTAGTCACTATAAGGCACACTGTCAATGAATGGTTTATTTTTTTAGGTTCTTCATATATAAGGTGAACTGGATTATAAAGAGCATTAAGTTAAGTCAACATTATGAGGAACAAAGTGTAAATTCCCAGTCACTAAGCAGAAGCAGAATTAATCCATATATAAAACACTCTGTGGTTTTTGGAGGAAATTAAAGTATTTTCAGTTCAGTTCAGGTCGGTTTAGTTTATTTCGAGCTCATAAAATCATCAAAAGATTAATCAAAAATGGTCAACAAAACATCTTTCTTACACTTGAAAAGGAGTGGGAACAAATAAAACTTATAAACTCCCACTCCTTTTTTACAAACTAATAATCCAACAGCTTCTGCATTCTATGACCTAACACACTTTTTGTTTATATCTATTGATATCTATTACAGCCACATGAAAACAACACGTGGCTTGGCTCAAAACACAGAGGCCGAACACATGAAAAGATGCCACCATTATGTTCAGTGTGTAAAAAGTATATTTTTATTCAAATACAATTAACGCAAAAACGTAGGTCTCAACTAATCCAAATAAATGATAGAAAAAAAAAAAAAGGAACTGGGGACTGGAGGTCACAGCAAAAATGAATCTCCAGCCCAAACTAAAATAGCAGAGTAACATAACAAACACCAGACATGTTACCGTGACGATGATAAAAAGACAGAAAAAAAACCTCCCAGGCTGATGAAGCTGTGGCCGGCCCTTCTCCTCTCTCTCTCTTCACAGTTGATCAGCCACCTCTTATAGTTTGACAGGTCTTCATCCTTGATTGTCATCAGGTGATGGTCCACCTGTAACAGAGGCGTGGCAGAGAGAGAGAGAGAGAGAGAGAGAGACAGAGAGACAGAGACAGAGAGAGAGAGAGAGCATGCACGTGTATTTAGATATTTTAAAGCTGTCATTCTATGGTTATTTCATTAATATTGTTGTTCTTCATTGTTATTGAATTCATTGTGTGTTGGTTCTATTTAAAAAAACATCCAGATTGTTTTGTTTCCAGCTGTTTTTTCACAGTAGAAAAATGACTTGAGGTGGAACAACAGAGTTTACTTGTACTTCCTCATACATGTACATGACGCGGTGATGACGTGTCTCTGATTGGCTCAGAATGCGTGAAGGAACACTCCCCCCTACCCTCGTGCTGTGTATGTATTTACCTTTACCCAAGTAGCATCCAGTGAGGTTTTGTGCCGTTGCTTGTTCTGAAAACGTGCAGGAAAAAATCAAGGCTTTATTTCCACGGAGACACATGAACCAGTTTGATCTGCCATTTTTTTCCAGTTTGTGCGGCAGCTACTGTGGCGCCATCTTCTTTTGTAGATGCTAATGCTAATGCTAATTCAGATTTGCTGCCGGATATGGGGTTAACCCACATGGGTGACACTAAAGTCTGTGTGACATCAGATCAGATCAGCCAGTGGTGGTGACTAACCACTGTCAAAGGAGCATGTGTTGGTAAATCGGGGAGTGTGGAAAAGTGGTTTTGAGCAGAATGACACCTTTAAGTGTGCCTTACAGTCCAGAAAATACAGTAACGTTTTGTTTCCCAAATGTCATGTAATTTCCTATTCAAATATTGGTATGGACACGTCCACAGCGTCCATATGCAATTTTGTGCCCATGGGTGTATGTAAAGCAGACTCATATTATTATCCCACAATCAATGGCTCCAGTTGACTTTGCTTAAGAAAAAAAAAGGATGGTGAGACTAACTCTGGACAAAATATCCATCAGACATCATCGGTTTCTTCTGAATAACCTGAGGTCATCTTCTGATGTGAAAGTCTTTCTACGGTATATTATTTAATTGCATTTTTTTCTTGAGTGCGGACACAGGCATTGAAAAGACAGTTAATGACCTCCGACAAATATATGAGCCGGGGTTCATCTGCAGGCTTTAAAAGAAACCTGACAAGTTTAACAATAGAATTCAATTAAATAGACTGGGGAAGTCAGGCAGCAGATATTCTAAAACACGCAGAATCCTCAGATGGTTTGGTGAAGGTAGAAGGAATTCATTTCATGAAATTTGACATTGTGGTAAATGGAGAATACATTTCAAAGTGTTCCAGGATCTCTTCCGGATCATCACCAAAATCTAATCATTTGTTCCTTGTGACACCCCCAACATGTCATGAAATTTTCATCAAGATCCGTCCATAACTTTTTGAGTTATCTTTCTAAATAACAACGACCGACAGACAGACAGACAGACAGACAGACAGACAGACAGACAGACAGACAGACAGACAGACAGACAGACAGACAGACAATCTCTGACAAAAATATAACCTCTTTGACGAAGGTAATAATGGTTCAGTCCAACTTCCTAATCAACCAAGAAGTGACATCACTGAAGTATTTTCTCACTCAAAACTGTAAAGACAGGTCAGTATTAACATACATTCTTACCTATATCTCATAGTTTTTATCATCAGATTGACATGGTCGAGCTCAACCCTTCAACCCTGTTACAAGCATAAATAATTTTTAGTAATATTTAGGGAAAAAACTAACGGTTGTTTTGGAAAACATCATCAATTTCTTGTTTTTCTAGCCTTCTAATAATCCATACTCTAGTTAATGTAGATCTATGGCTACTTTTAGCTTAAATCTTCAACCCCCGTAACCTTCAACCCCATCACAAAAAAAACACTGTCTTTATTACGAGGTTGAAGGTTGGATTGTTCTTATGCCAGCCTCTTATGTGCACCTAATTCAGAGAATCACCCTACTATTTTTGACCGATAGGAAACTGGGCTTTAAAATGATGTCATCACCTTTGACCTTGAGTGACTTTGAAAGGTCAAACTCATAGTCTGACATTTTGAGAGGGACATGTCCATTAAAAGCTAAATGTGTGTAAAGGGGGGTGGGGTTTGTTGTGCCGGGGACCACTTGTTTTAATGGTTAATTTGTGAGGACAACAGCACAACTACAGCCCAGTTTTATTGAACTACAGTCAATTGCACTCAGACTGATTGAGAGTAATGATTTAAGATAATCTTCTGCATGTATCTCATATTGACATTATTAAATGTTCTCACAGTGAGATACACCATCTCTGTATCTTCAGAATAGATTCAATCCCACGAGCAACCGGTGCAGCGTTTCCATTGTCTCTCCTGGAAATTAGTGGTGGAAGGAATTAAAGACCAAGGTTAATTAAGAAAGAGCTTAAATCACAGCTGCTAATCACTGCAGCTTACACACAGAGAGCAGTATCTACACTCATGTCTGTTCATAGTGAGAGAACGAGATGCGATTGCACAGAAAAGTGCTGGAAACAATAGGTGAGAGGCTCATTAAACTGCTGACAGTACCTTCATTCTTTCTCTATAGCTGGAAACACACGCAAATGAAGTGAAGGAAATGGTTTCTCCTCAAAGTTGGTCTTCGTAGTTTAATTAGAGGTCATAATGTGTTAGGATTATGCATCAGCAGAACGCATGGGTGGGTTTTAGAGCCGCGCAAAATATTGTTTGAGCATTAACATCACAATGTACGTGTTCGTAATAGTCATGTTGCACGTCCTGCAATTATTTTTTTAAGTTATTTGTATATATTTACTTATTTTTTAAAATAATTATTTAGTTAATTTCAATTTTTATTATATATTTATTCAGTTATTTTTATTTGATATTTATTTATTAATTTTTATTTGTCTTTTTAATGTATTTATTCTTTATTTATTATTTGGAAAGTTTTCTATGGTATTAATTCTATAAATATGAATTTTTTCACTTGACCATGTCACCTGACCGTGTCACCTGACCGTGTCACCTGGCGCCTCGTCTGGATGCTCTTGTTTCCACATGCAGGTGAAACGTGTGAATGAACAAACCTGCAGCCTCATACCCGCCGTGGCTTCAGCCTGGCATGGACGGGGCTGCACCAGCTGCTCCAGAACCCCCCCCCCCTCCTCCTCCAGTGTGGGAAAGTCTCTCCTCAGCTAATGGAAGACAAACACCTCAGAGACTGGTGGAGATGGCATGAAAGCGATTAAAGCGTGACCCAGATTCTGTTGTGTCTCTGGCCTTTCACCGCAGTTGACAAATACAGGAGGGGACGTCGCTAATGGAAACACCGTAAAACACTGGATGCTAATGAAGACAAATAACCTCGTCATAAGGTGCAGATGGCAGCGGCTTTGACGGGAAAAAGTGTTCGTCAATAGAGCTATTATATGAAAACTGGTGCCTTCTACAGCTGCACAATATATGGTTTGAGCATCGACATCAGCGTACGTGTGCACAAGTCACAACACAGGTCCTGTACTTATTTACTTTTATTATTTTTTAAATGTATTTGTCTTTTTAAAATGTATTTACATGTTTATTTTTATTGTATATATATATATATATATATATATATATATATATATATATATATAGTATTTTTATTTAATTATTTATTAAATTTTATTTTCAACATTTTTAATTCATTTATTTCATTAATTAGTATTAATAAAATGTATTATTTATTCATATATTTGTTTATTTTTTATTTATTTATATAATTTTAATTATTAATGTTATTTAATTATTTCAGCTACAAGAAGGATGACACTGAAACGTATGTTCTGTGTCGACCACTAATTAGTTTGAATGTTTGCGTCGACACCACACAGTTGTTATTTTTTTTTATATTGCAATATATGTCTCAGGATTAAGAAAAAAAAATCAGAATGTCAGTAGAAAGAAAATATTTTAAGGCATATAACAGTTAAACTACAACATATAATAATTTGTAATATCGTGCAGCCCTAGTGCTGTGAAATGATTAACATTTTTAATAGATATAAACCTTTAATGTCATCATGCACCAGTTTACTCTGATATCCTTTTAGTCAGTGCAACATAAAAAAATAAAAACATAATAATCTGATTAATCACAGGATTTTGATTAATCATGATTAAATACTCATTTTTAATTTATGCCTGTTGTCTGCTCTGTTGTAGAAGGTTTTTGTACAGATTTCCCTAAAATGATGCACAAAGGTACACTAAGAAAGACAAAACTAATGCAGTGCAAAAAAATACAGAACATGCTCAAATTCAAAGACCCCCCCCCCCTCCACACACACACACACACACACACACACACACACACACACACACACACACACACACACACACACACACACACACAATGACCACAAATTCAAAACATATACACCTGTGCCTGTTTGAGGGGCAGCCTGGGTTAATGGAAGCACTTTTTTTTTTTTTTTTTTTTTTTTTTTTTTTTTTAATGGCCCCCCTAGGGAAGGGTGAGGTGAGGGGTTGTCATCTGTAACATCACAGCTACTACAATGAAAGGTTATGTGAGTGAGTGTTAGCATTAGCTAAAGGAGCTAATATATGCTAACAGGCTAAGTGATAAGACTGGCCTCAACTGACGTCAAAATTAAGTTTTTTTTAAATGTTACTCACTCTGTAGTCTGATCCGTCTGCGCTGCTGTTAGCATCATGTTCATATCATCAGGGTTCCAGCGGATCCTTGAAAAGTCTTAAAAGACATTGAATTAATCGCTCTAAAGATAAGGCCTCAATTTCCTCCACCAAGGAAGTCTGTCTGTCTGTCAGATTTTGATGAAACTTTCAGGGATGGTAGATAATGGGTCAAGGAAGAACCCACTAGATTTTGAGCAATGAAGGTCAAAGGTCAAGGTCACACTAAAGGTCAACAGTTAAAACACATCAGTGGTAATATCTCAGGATTCAGACAAGATAGAATCTGATGTTTTTTTCATTCACATGGTCTGCACATAGTTAGCCAAAACTTACATTGCAATATTTTTAACCCTGCGATATGAAAAAAATACTCAGTGTTCGACACAGAACATACGTTTCCGTATCATCCTATGTGTAGCCAAAATAGTTAAATAAACTTAATAATAAAATGTATAATTAATATAGATTTTTTAAATGAAATGAATACATATATAAAAAAGGATGCAATAAATGAATAAATAAATACATTTAAAAATAAATATTTTAAAATAATTTTTTTTATAAATAAATCAATAAAAAAGTTAAATAAATAAAAAATAACATAACTGAAATAAAATAAAACGAATAAATAAATAAATAAATAAAGTAAATATTTTAAAATAATAATAAAAAATAAATAAATAAAAAATTTAAATACATTTTAAAAAGTGTATAACATAAATAAATAAATAAAATTCAAAAAAAATGAATGAATACATAAATAAATAAAAAATATGCATTTATAAATAAGTAATAAATGAACGTTTAAAAAAATTAAAGAAAAATAAATAAAATTACAATAAATAAATAAATGAATGAATAACTAAATAAAAAAGACAAAATGAATAAAAAATGATAAAAATAATAATAAAATATTTGCAGGACTTTGCTCACACATACATTGGATGTTGATGCTCAAACACTTTATTGTGCAGTTTTAATTTTGACATAATTATGACGATGTTCCATGACGTGCTGTTAAACATCACAACCATCTTCTATAAACACAACTACAGTGGAACAGTCTGTAAGGAAGAAAAATATGTTTTATTCAATAAGCAGGAAGTCAAATGTCATGTTCAACAGCCAAGCCTAGCTGTCAATCAAAATTAAGATGACAGACACTCTCTCACCTGTCACTCAAAGCAGCCATGCCCTTAATCATGCCCATCTGTAATCCAAACCTTCTTACCCACGACAAGGAGGGGACATTTACTGTACACTGTTTATGGAGTCACTGTATAATTAGATATCTAACCACGGAATATGTTTGGACGTTAAGTCATCTGAAAAACAAGTGGATGTTGAAGAAACGAGATTTTTCACATTTCAGCCCCTGAGGTTGATGCTCAGATGTTAGTCAGATGAAACTAATGTTAACGCACAAGGCTTAACAACCATGTTTTACATACAATATGTTCATGATTCACATATATTTACTGATGCATATTCATATAATAACGTTTCATTCTAATGAGATTCTACCATAAATGTCAGACATGATTTAAAGGAAAACGAAAAAAAAAGAAGAAAAAGTATGAAGGACTAAAAGTGACCAAATTAAATAAATACAGCATTAAATAATTAATTCAATATATTAGCAATTAATGAATTACAATTGGAATTAAATACATAAATATGCTATTAAGTCATTCACTGTTATTGACGTGTTTTGGCATCAATTAAAATCCAAATGAATGGTCTACATTTCATTTTGGTGGGTGCCATACTTACATAGCCTTAGTCTTTTATTATAATATAATATTATAATATAATAATATGTGACCCTCCAGCACTAAACCAGTGGTTCAGTCTCACAGCACTATTTCCAACTATAGCCTCAAATACATTATGGTGTTTCTGCATAAAAAAAAGAAAAACCGACTCAAAACACAGCAGGGCCGTCACAAAAGTAATATATTTTAATGTGAATAATAATATAATAATGTGAATTTGATTATTGTCGCCTTTGGCTGATGGTAGCTCTTTTCGATGGCGACGCTCATTTTGACAAAACAAGTGTTTTATTTTCTCTGTGGCCGATTTCAACCGGTTAATGAGGCTTGGTGATTGGCCAAGATTTTTTTTTTTTTTTTATTTCGCCATCCTTAGTTGTAGGTGATAACACCAATTATGACAATTGTATAAATCTTAATTCCACATCGTTTGGTACCGATCTGAAAGTTCTGTGACCCTCTGTTCTTGAGTTGTAAATGGTAATGTGATTTTGACCTTTTAGTTAATTGTGACCTTGACCTTTGACCTTTACTCAAATGGATGATTGCATCTGATGAGCATTAGCTATATGTACACACACACACACACACACACACACACATATATATATATATATATATATATATATATATATATATATATATATATATATATACATGCCCATGTAATTTCATGGTGATATTGCAAGTATTCATTCATAGCATGATAAGTGTCTGCGTACACACACACACACACACACACACACACACACACACACACACATACACACACACACAGTGATCACAATGATGTCACCCAACCAATGTTGGGCCAGATTAATTATTTCTTAGTCCTTGTGTTGCAGTGACTCATGAATTTATTTTATCTGTCAACCTCGTCCATCAAAGTCAGTGGGCGGGTCTTAACAGCTGATTGGTTCTCCTGCACATCAAATCAAATGGATTCCAGATAAAGGATTGATGCAGTTTGTGAACACATTCCCATACACTGGGTGGCGCTATTAACCTATATGTTTGTTTGGATACATTAAGAAACTAAACTAAATCTAGACCATCGGTCCAACACTCTCAATGGATTTGATTCATGTTAGCCCCGCCCACCAACTTTGATGGATGAGGTTGACAGATAAAATACATTCATGATCCACTGCAATACAAGAACCATGAATAAATTAATTAATTCATGAAATAATTTGTTTTTTACTTTGAATGAATTAGTATTTAATTTCAAATGTAATTAATTACTGATATGTTTCATTATTTAATGATGTGTTTATTGTTGGTAAAATCCAGTCAACAATTTATATAAAATAGATTTGGTAAATATTTATTTTATTCACTTATTTTTGTTTTATTTCTATTTATTTTTTTTTTAATTTCTTAGTTTTTACATTTATTTATTCATTTAATTTCATTTTTAAAATGTATTTAATTATTTTCATTTATTTTTACAACAGCCTTATTTTTTTTCATATCATAATATATATCGTAGGGTTAAAAAAAAAAATCACAATGTCAGTATTTTTCTAAATTCCTGCAGCTTTAACGCAGAGTTTGTTCCATATTTACAGCCTGTTTACATGTATTTATTCATTCTTCTAACACATGTCCATATGTAGTTTTGTTCCATAACCTGTGAACACATCTGTGTAAGACTGTTCAACTGGAAACATCTGAAACTATTTATGTCTTCAACAATTACAGCTTAGCTCTTACACTACTCTGCTTCCTCCTTCATGGCTTTTGTCTCTGTCAGTAACTATTTGTCATTGGAGACGACACTGCAAAAAAAAAAACGTTTCCTGTTTTTCCAGTAACTGAACGTTCACAACCGTTCTGTTGTTAACCACTTATATTGTTGCAGTTTGTCCACTGTTCAACAATCCCCTTTTTTCCCCTTGTGAATGGAGAAACAGGTTGAAAATGAAATATAAAAGGAGCAATAGTGTTTTGATGTGTGCTGGTGTTGAAGCAGTGCATGATGGGACTCTAGGGAGAGGTGCTTGCACCCCAGCAGGGGAGTCAACCTGGGCTTTTAGTTGTAACCATGCTCCTCCTGCATTCTCCTGGGTTAAACAGCAATAAAGCATAAATGATACACAGGTGACCAGGCTGTGCACATCTAGTACGGACAGTTGAACCCAAACCCTGCTTTATTTAAGTCACAGGTGTCAAACATAAGACCCGGGGGCCAAATCTGAACCCGCCAAGGGGTGGAATCTGGTCCGTAGGATGAATAACAATGAAGATATTAACAGTGTAAAAATGATTTGAATTCAGGTTGTACATACCATATAATTAGATCTCAATTGGGTCAGGGCAGTAAAATATGATCATTATTACCTATGAATAATAAAAACTGCAGATTTTAATGTTAAAAAAATGTCAAATTACATGATAACCTTTACATTAACAAACCATCCTTTTACAAAAACCTGAACAAATATGAACCAGCTGAAATGATCTTATCTGAAATGATCTTAAGACGTGTCAAGTTGTTGATGTTCTTCACATTTTGAGGCAAACATTATAGACGTAAACATGATCGTAATGTAATTTTACTCTTTTTTTTCACTGTTATTTTACTGGTCTGACCCTTTTCAGATCATATTAGGCTGAATGTGGAACTGAACTAAAATGACTTTGACTTCCCTGATTTAACCCTTGGACACATCCTGGTCAGTCTAGTGGACAGTTCTACTGGTCAGTCTGGTGGGCAGTTCTACTGGTCAGTCTAGTGGACAGTTCTACTGGTCAGTCTAGTGGACAGTTCTACTGGTCAGTCTAGTGGACAGTTCTACTGGTCAGTCCAGTGGACAGTTCTACTGGTCAGTCCAGTGGACAGTTCTACTGGTCAGTCTAGTGGACAGTTCTACTGGTCAGTCCAGTGGACAGTTCTACTGGTCAGTCTAGTGGACAGTTGTACTGGTCAGTCCAGTGGACAGTTCTACTGGTCAGTCCAGTGGACAGTTCTACTGGTCAGTCTAGTGGACAGTTCTACTGGTCAGTCTAGTGGACAGTTCTACTGGTCAGTCCAGTGGACAGTTCTACTGGTCAGTCCAGTGGACAGTTCTACTGGTCAGTCTAGTGGACAGGGTTTAGTTGTTTTAGTTCATATCATTACTGTAACTGGTATGTTCTTAATACCTGATCTGCACTAACATGTTTACCTGTAAATCAATTGTTTGTTATTAGACTGTAATTAACAGTCTCTTCTTAAACTAAAGCTGTATTAATTTGTTTTATTTCATAGTGTTCTGATATTGTGTTTTAAATACATGTTTCTTTGGTTCAAAGCTTAAACACATTTTCCAGCTGAGTGGACATTTTTGTAACTATAAATAAAAATGGGTTCATTATATAGATTGTGGTATCACTTTATAAAACCTACACACATTCCACTCTGTATTAACCATTTGTTACCTATTTGTTAATGTTTATTAATGTATTGCTTTTACAGAATTTATCATAAAGTATTTGTTCACATGGCTACTAATGGTTTGTTCATAGAAAAGAACAAATGTTACATGATAAATTGTGTATGAATAAACTATTAACAAACAGGTAACAAATGGTTAATACATAGTTAATTGTGTGTATGTCTCATGGGCGTAAAACTGCGTATGGACGCTATGGACGTGTCCATACCAATATTTGAAGAGGAAATGACATGACATTTGGTAAACAAAAGGTCACTGTATTTTCTGGACTATAAGGTGACACTTAAAATACTTTAATTAACAACAAAAACCACAGTGTGACTAATATATGGATTAATTCTGGTTGTATTTAGTGACTGGGAATGTTGACTTTTTGTCTAATAATGTTGACTTCACTTAATGCTCTTTATAATCCAGTTCACTTTATATATGAAGAATCTAAAAAAAAAAAACCCATTCATTTACAGTGTGTCTTATAGAGACTAAATATTGTCATTAATGAACCTTCATCACGTGACAAAACAAGACCAAACTCAACGTAAATGTTGGTCATGTGACGATAACTATAATTAAATATATAATGCAGTTGTAGATGAACAATAAAAACCAGACAAAATGTGGCTTAAGAAATAAAAAAACATTCCTGAAATGATAAAAACAAAACAAGATGTAATTTGAATTATTTTAACAGTGTTTTTATTTATTTATTTATTTATTTATTGTTGCTGTCTCTTGCAAGGAAGTCGTCAAATTATGTCCCCCACCAATGTCCACATCATGATTACTCCCATGGTGTGTATTATAAAGTGTTTCTATCACATTGCTTTTTTTCATGCCTAAAGAGGAATAAAAATACTTAACTCAGGTTCTCATAATCCATGCATCAAAGGGTGAAGTTGACCATCTACGTACAGCATGAAAACACACAAGACACCCTTAATTTTATATCTTTATCACCACAGATTCATATTTAATATCCCCCTGAGGTCTCTTCTTTCTTTTTCCTTTAAGATGTCACTTCCTTCACTTTCATTTCTTTCTTGCACATAACCTTCCTTTTCTCTGTAATATGTAAGCATAGTCAGAGAAATGTTATTAAACTGCATCAAATATGCAACATTATCTTGAAGAAGCTGGAGATTCTCTTGACTAAACTGTGGATGTGAAATGTGGAGGTAAATTGGACGATTCCTTGTAAGAACACAGGGCAGTTCAGTAACAGAGGAATCCCAGTCATGAGGGATTTGTTTAGAAAATATTCCCGCAGCCCAGAAGAAAATCTCGGAGCCCAAGTCCAATGTTTTTTTTCTTACAAGCCCCCTGATGCAATACGTGCCTGGAATCAACAATAGTGTATTTCCTCTGGCAACCAGTAGGGGGCACTGACATGATACAGGACCCTGCCAATCTGTTATGCCTGGCTGGCCCACAGAGATGTTTGCAGTAATTTAGTTCCACTGCCAATATATAAATAGGAATTCTGCTGTTAGCACAAAAGAGCAGGGGGGGTGGGGGTAGGGGGGGTAGAGAAACATACTGCCGAATGAATGTGAATTGCTCCCCTGCTCCCATTTCAACATCAAAGTAATCAAGGAAAACAAGCTTTTTTAATCGAAAGTATGCAATTAGAATAAAGCAGAACTGTCCTGGCTGTGCAAACTGCCAGAATGAAGAGATTAAATGGGTAAAGGAGAGGGGAAAAGCACAATCAGTGAAGCAGCAGCTATCGGACTGCAGTCAGAACAGATAATGTAACACCTTTCATATATTGTTAAGCCAAAGACTGGCTCAATTCTGGAAGCTTCAAGGGCAGAGGAAACGCCAATCATTACAGAGAAGAAGACAAGAGGCACGGCTCCTTTGCACAAGCGTTAATATAAATGTGATACTGTTACTCGTATGACATTACAGCACGTGACAAATAATAGAAAACAAAAACTCCCTACTTTTCTACCTTTGATTTGATTTGAATGATTTATTTCGAACATGTGCAAAGTGCAACAATAATTAATACAGCAATAATAATAATAACAATGACATGTCCAAAAAGGAGTAGGATGAAGCATAAGCTTATTTAATTCTACCCCGTCTTCACTTCCCCAATAACCTAAATTCATCTTATAGCAATATAGTGCATAGTACAAAAATGATGATAATAATAACAATACCAATACCAATAATCAATAACTGAAGTACTTTGTGATTACATTTCCTCTACAACCTCAGAGGTTTTACATATTACTGTTAAGTCACATGTTTTATGGCTGCACCTGGGCTTTTTAAAATGTATTTAATCATCTGTTGTGTATATTCAGGTATAAATGATTATTCATTTACATGTACACATGTATGTATTTATGTGTATGTATATATTAGGGTTGTCAAAATTAATGCAGATTAATCTATCATTGTGATTAATCTGCGTAAAATTTTAATGCATTTAAATGGAACAGTTGCTTCTAGTGGTTGAAAGGTGTTAAATAAACCCGTTAGTTGAATATATATTCATATTTTTGCATATGTTTTGCATATTTTATCACATATTTTGGTGGGGTTTTTTGTATTTTAGTGCAGTTTTTGAATATGTTTTGGATAATGCCAATCATTACAGAGAAGAAGGGTGTTTTAGAGGTTTTACATACTCACATTATTTAAAAGTCATATGTTTTATGGCTGCATTGGGGCTTTTTAAAATGTATTTAATCATCTGTTATGTGTATATTCAGGTATAAATGTCTATTCATGTACATGTCGAGACTCGGACGCCAATGAATGATATTAGGGTTGTCAAATTAACGCATTAACGCAGATTAATCCATCATTGTGATTAATCTGTGTAAAACAAATTGTGCAATTCAATGGAAAAGTTTCTTCCAGTGGTTGAAAGGTTTTAACCCTTGTGCGGTCCTTCGGGTCAAAGAGACCCGGTGGTTCACAAATGTACCTTTTTATACGTACTGTAGGATGCCATTGCTTACTACTGAAAACAGTAATATATCCTTGGGGGTTGGGGTGATGAGTCTATGGAACTGAACTTTGGAATCTGGGTTTTTAAGACCCGATTGTAGGACACAGCCAGTGTGCCTTTTACGAAGGACCGCACAAGGGTTAAATAAACCTCTTAATTTCATATATATACTGTATATATATTCATATTTTTGCAGATGTTGTGCATATTTTAGCAACTTTTTTGGTGTTTTTTTTTCTGTATTTTAGTACAGTTTTTGAATATGTTTTGAATATTTCAGTGCTTTTTTGTGTTAATTAATTTTTTTGGTGGATTTTAGCATGTTTTATGTATATTTCTTGGCACTTTTTGTGTTTTAGTGTATTTTGTGGGAACAGTCGACTGACATAAAGTGTTCTGATAGATAGATAGATAGATAGATAGATAGATAGATAGATAGATAGATACAATATTGATCTCCAAGGAGAAATTTACAATTACAAACTTTGATCACAATTAATCAAAGTTAATCCAAAGTACCTGTATGATTAATCTGATTAAAACATGTTTAGTCATTTGACACAGCCCTAGTATATATTAGCCTTTTATGTTGCTGTCTTTCGTGCTTTATGATGTTGTCTTTTTTGATGCATAATTGTTGATGATTTTATGGTGGTGCCAAGACAGACACTGTTAACTGTAGTTTAATTGGATCTGAGGTCTGCTCAAACTGGCTATTTACTGGAGCTTTTACTTAAATTCTTAATTGTCTTTTAAATGTTTTATGTCTCTTATTTTAATTGTCTTTTAATACATTTTAATCATTTTAATTTACTTATATGTTTTATGTAAAGCACCTTAAATTATTCTATTCTATTCTATTCTATTCTATTCTAAGACAGTATACACATCCTTTATTTGTTTTCCAACCTTCTAGTAGTAGTCGTAGTAGTACCACTTTCTCTGCCTTTTACAAATGCACACACAAACTCGACCTACTATCTATAGGCATACCCCATGCTGCCCTATCCTATGCAGTGTCAAAACAATGATAAACATTTGGCCGCTATAGGAGTGCTCTGGAAACCAGCCAAGCTGAATGGGCTGTTTTGTTTCACTGAACAATGGCCCTGCTAAAAGTACTTAACAGCTGTGCTATGCTCTGGGTTCCCCACAGACCCACAACAGTAGAACATACTAGGAAGTGTTGCTTTGTGCAGTTGTTCACTTCTTTATCCAGTGGGGAGCTACAGTATCTAAAAGGCTACTACTTAGTAATGCAGTAAATTCTACTATTGAATGAGGAGAAGTGACAACAAGCGCTATGTTGGGCAGGTGCTGCATCTTGTGTCAATGCTGTGGTTGAAATGATTACCTTTTAATTCATTTGTTTATTGAACAGCAGCTTATGAATAGTAAGAGAGAGAGGGGGGGGGGGGGGGGGGGAGTTGTGTCCAGCTACTACACACCATTCTACAGTGAAGTGCTTTATTAACTCTGCTTTTTATTGTCGGTATATGCTGCTTTTGTTTCTTTCTCTTTTCCCTGGTACTGTATGATTATAATGCAGTCGTTAATGGTATATGTTGAGTTTTTATCCCATGATCCTTCAGTGTTTTCAGGTTCGCCTTAATGTAAATGTAAAGCCAAAATACATGCATGACACATCATACATCATTGTTGCTGTGTTTAGCATGTGGCTAAAATAGACTCAGTTCAAACATGACTCATATTTAACCCTATCCTGACCCTTTAACTATCTCTCTACTGTCAGTCCAAATCAAAAGATTAAATACTCACTGTGTGTTGTCACAGCCACAGATCCATCCAGAACATCTACATTTAAAAGCAGCTTTTATCTAACTTTTCCACTTTCAAATCTTTTTATCTAAAGTATTTAACACATTGGCATATGACCTACCTACCTTCCTACCTACCTACCTACCCACCTACCTACCTACCTACCCACCTACCTACCTACCTACCCACCCAACTACCTACTTACCCACCTACCCACCTTCCTACCTACCTACCTACTTCCCTACCCACCTACCTACCTACCTACCTACCTACCTACCTACCTACCTACCTCCTACCCACCTACCCACATACCTACCCACCTTCCTATCTTCCTACCCACCTACCCACCTACCTACCTACCTACCTACCTACCTACCTACCTACCTACCTACCTACCCACCCACCTACCTACCTACCCACCTACCTACCCACCTTCCTACCCACCTATCTACATACCTACCTACCCACCTATCTACCTACCTACCTACCTACCCACCTACCTACCCACCTACCTACCTACCTACCTACCTACCCACCTACCTACCTACCTACCTACCTACCTACCTACATCCCTGAGGTACTGTAGTCCTACAATACTATAGTGATAGTACTGCACATACTCTACATACTGTATGAGTGAATGAATGGTTAATATATAAGTATTTAAGTGGTTCTTTAAACATCCTTCTTCTTCCCATATGTTCATGTCATTCAAACATAGATCCATCTGCAGCTCTAATATAACAAGATAACAGAACCCATCATAGGATCTCACCTCAGATTGCTGAACACAGTCACTCAGGTAGACTACTCAGTGGAGCGTCGACTGTGTACAGGTCAACGTCAGTTTTCACAGGATTGGACTTAACAGCTGTCATTTTAGATCGATTTCTCCCTGAAGCCCAGTGTAATAAACACTTGACAGAGTCTGTGCTTTGGTGATGTGCGAGTGTAATGAGCCTGTGTCACATGACTGACAAGTAATGTTCTTGCCTCTTGTTCTTTTTCCCTAATTTAGATGAGCAGTATAGAAAGCATGGACATCTTGTGGCCCACATATTGGCTATTACTGCTACAGGCAAACCGCCAGAGACCAGATGAAAATAATGTTGTGATTCACAAATAAATATGAAAGTGAAACACATGCTGGAATTTGTCTTGCCCACTGCGCGGCAGACATTAAACAGTAGCAACGTACGAAGCTTCAGGGACCACAGAGTCACTCTATATACAACAAAGAAATGCTACAAATAACAATAAAACCTCTGTAAATGAAGACATAAAAGGATAAACATTGTTTGCTTTGACACGTCTCTACAGAGAAGTTATTTATTTATATGATGTCACTCATGTCTGTGGAAAATGGAAAAAATTCCACCCATTTGAAAGTGTCCAAGCTCAATTTATAATGATAAAAAATGACACTTTAATTTGATTAAGTGTCTGTTTTGTTGTTCTTTCTTTGTACCCAAGTTTAATGTTTTCATCTCACCGAGCACATTATTTTACGCTGCGCTTACTGTCAATCACCTGACACCCACAGCAAAAAATGGACGCCTCAGCCAAAAAAAAAAACAATAATACCTCAAACAATAATAATACGTCATTGTGTTATCCTGGGGACTTGTCATATTCACGTCTTCTTGTTCAGAATGATTTTTATTCGTCAAAACTGCGGCTAATTTTCCAGATAAGGTGCCACACAGTGAGGCTCGTCCCGCAAAAAGTGAAAAATACAACAAACGGTGAAAAATAATATATTTGGAAAACAACAGAAAGGCAATAAATGACATCGATATGCTATTATTGTTGTGTACGTGGGTGTGTAGGGAGAACAAGTGGTTCTGCAAATACTACCGATGCAGTGGTAGCGTTCATCATGTTTACTCGATGTCCACTCACATACACACAAGTTAAAAATATCCTCATACTTACTGTGCTGCATAATTAATCTAACAGCAAGTGTGTGTGTGTGTGATTATTTAACTGCAAAAGACTGATTATTTTTTGAACAAATAGTAGCGCATGCAGGTGTGAATGTGTAAACATGTTGGTTTTCTGCACAGGTGAAATAGCATTAGCATTAGCCTAGCACTGCCGTATTTCATCAGTAGCTGTGTTTCCATTACAGTTTTTCACAAAACACTTGCGATATTCCTAAAATTTTTACAAAGTATATTTGCACTCTGCACAGGCATCACACCTGTGGGGAATGGGGATGTTGCAAGACCCCCACTTCTACGACCAGATGATTTCACACCCCACACTTTTCCTGAGGTTATAGATTGTATCGTTCCACTGGATCCAGGAGATGGATAGAGAGTTAGTCTCACCTCCTTTTTATTGGAAGATAAACTGTTACTGTCGTTCACAATCACGCCAAACAAACAACGACATTTCGGGGTCTTTTCTGTGCTGTACAATTCTCGGCCACTCCACAACGCTCGAGTCTGGACGCTGCATAAACATAGAAACATAGGTAAACAAAATCTGTCCCACCACTTCAGTCTGTCCTCAACTATGGCTCAGATCAGTTGGATTACTTCTCTGGACCTGCTCTGGAGGTCCAATATGTCCGATATGTCCCATATGTTTTCGCCTGAAAAGTTCAGTATTTTCAATTCCAGTGTTTACACGTATTCGTGGTAAGACGTGACACTGTAACACATCCAACAACGCACTGCCCGGGCTGAATCTGCGTCCAAATGTGTTTCTCGATTGATCTTGTATGCAATCTCGATGCGCAAATGTGAAAATTCGTATTCGGTGAGCCGTACCATTAGAGAGCCAAAAGTGTTTGGAGACACAACGCCTGAGAGGATTAGGCTAATTCATGGCCTGGTCAAAAGTATGTTTCCCAAAAAAGTCCTGGAAGTTCCAATAGTGGAAACACGCTTATTATCTACTCTGATGACACGTCATCTTATAGTACCACTGGAACCTCAGCGGAGTAGATACCAAAAAACTAGGACTGGGTACCATGGGACCAGGCAGAGTCCTGCACGGGTTCGGGTACCCGTGGGTGAACCGTGGGTGAACTGTGGGTGAACCGCAGATTTTCATGAATCGGGTGAAAAATGTTGTGCTGTGTCGGATACGGGCTCGGTTCGGGTCGGATGTGGGTGATCGCGGGTCTAATATGCGGTTCATAGGCTAAAAACTGTTCTTTAGTTTGGACTTGTATAGCTGCCTCCTGTCGGCTTCCTTCTTGATGCGTTTTTCAAGCATGTGTGTGTGTGTGTGTGTGTGTGTGTGTGTGTGTGTGTGTGTGAGCTCACGGATAAAAATATTTTTTGAGTTTATTATTTGTCTGCTACTGTTTAACAACATTTTTATTTGGCTCTGCCTTGGCTATGTCACTGTTCACTATATTCGTGGCAATAAATGTTTGTATTTAAGTTTGGCTATCTGACAGTTTCTTCCGGGTTCGGGTCGGATATCGGGTTCGTTTATAGCGGGTCGGTTCGGGTGCGGATTTTACATTTTTTTTTCGTTGGAAAAAGGGGTCGGATACGAGTTTGAACATGACGGGTACGGGCGGTCAAAATCAGAACCGTGCAGGACTCTGGGACCAGGTCCTTGTTCATAGTGGAAAAATAACTGGGTAGAAATGGGTCGAGCTGATACTAATGCAGCATAAGTTTCACTGCATTGTTTGATAAAGAAAATTAATAAATAAATAAATGCATTTCTCACAATAATTACTATAGACTACACTGACACATCCACTCCCACATCCTCTGGTGTCTGCGTGCACTCTGTCATCTGTCACATCACGAACACTGAGTGTGGAAACTAAAGGGGCTGCGAGTTCATCCCCTGTTTGAGCAGAGCTTTAACAAATAGTCACATACCTGTCAGTCATTTGATTCACCTAATTAGTGTCATAGCTGTGTATATTTAAAGCACTTCTTTATTCAACACATGACTTTCTTCCTCTGTCCTGGATTTGAAGATATAAGGAAAGTTTGAAAATACTGACCACAACAGCTCTGCCTGTGTGATGGACAAGCGCATTAATTATTTTGGTGGATTTAAAATGATGGAGGTTTGCTGACGGAGCTTTAGACTTGAGAGCTGAAGAAAGATGAGTATATTTGTTGTACTTTGCTTGTCACAAAATGAGCAGTACTCATGGTAAAGAGAGACGTGTATTCTGTAACATTATTTACTGAATAAAACTTCACTAGACCTCGCTACGCTCTCACACATTTACTCTATTTCATCCATTAGAACGATCAAATGAACAGTGATTGTGTGGAGCTGTGGAGAATTAAAATACAGTGGTACTTCTACCTATGAAATTAATTTGTTCCAGAAGTGTTTTCATACCGTGAATCTTTCATAAATAGTCGCATTTTACATGTAAAAAGCCTGAATGGTTCCAAGGCCCCTAATAGTACCCCTCAAACCCTTTAAAAATGATAAAAGTATATGTGTTAAAAGTAAAATAAAATGTAGTTAGATTTTAGATGTAATGTTTTTGTGTCAGTGGGTAAATGTGTCTTCACTGACTGAACATTAAACCATTAAATGAACCACACATGTGGGTCATTTTCATACCACACATGTGGGTCATTTTCATACCATTGGGTTTGTTTTGTCACTTTCACCTTCAGTGTGACCTTGACCTTTGACCTTCATTGCTCAAAATCTAATGGCTTCTTCCTTGATACATTATCTGTCATTCCTGAAAGTTTCATCAAAATCAGTTCAGAACTTTTTGCTTAATCCTGCTGATAGACAAACAGACAGACAGACAGACAGACACACAGACAAACAGACACACAGACACTCAGACACTCAGACAAACAGACACACAGACACACAGACAAACAGACACACAGACACACAGACACACAGACACACAGACACACAGACACACAGACAGACACACAGACACACAGACACACAGACACACAGACAAACAGACACACAGACACACAGACAAACAGACACACAGACAAACAGACACACAGACACACAAACACACAAACACACAGACACACAGACAGACACACAGACAGACACACAGACAGACACACAGACAGACACACAGACAGACACACAGACAAACAGACACACAGACACACAGACAAACAGACACACAGACACACAGACAGACACACAGACAGACACACAGACAGACACACAGACAGACACACAGACAAACAGACAAACAGACAAACAGACACACAGACACACAGACAAACAGACACACAGACACACAGACACACAGACAAACAGACAAACAGACACACAGACACACAGACACACAGACAAACAGACAGAAAAACAGACAGACAGACAAACAGACAGAAAAACAGACAGACAGACAAACAGACCCAAATGTAATACCTCCTTGGTGGAGGTAATTAACATTTATTCTGAATTAAACAGGGATAAAAACTGTCATGTAAACTGACCCAATGAGCAGCGACTGTGTGGAGCTGTGAAGAAAAATATATACATTAGTAAAATAAATGAACTTATAATGTACGACATGTTTAATAGATTTAATAGATGTCATTATTTAAATCACAGAGTAAGTGTCAGGAACAGAACAGACATAGTATGATAGCAGATCACAGTTAGAAGTTGAAACATTATGAGCACAGCGCTGTGTGAGCTCCACTGCTACCCCCTGGTCCTCTTTTATCGTATGCACCAACCGTCCCTTCCACTCCCAGAGCAGGGAGACCTCATTAAGGCAGGTTAAGGCAACCCACTAATGGTTCCTCTCAGTGCTAATAACATGGGGTCACCTAATATTACACACTGCTTTGTTCCATTCGTCCAGCTATTTATCATGTATTATTAACAGCCAGGTATCGCAAAATCACTACAATAATCATAATGATGTTCCCATGGCCTCGGTTAAGACGAGCAGCACTCACTGTGTTAGCAGGTGACTTATTATGGGCAGGAGAGTGGCCAATCTCTACACCTGATGAATATTTTACTGCCAACTCAGTTACATTCAATAACAAATCAAGTGTCAAGTAGTGTGTTTTTTTTTTTTTTGTAATTTTCTGTGTGCATTAGAGCTGCACAATATAGTGTCTGAACATCAACATCGCAATGTACATGTGTTTAATGGTCACATCACAGGTCCTGCAAGGATTTTGATTGTATGTTTAAAGTATATATATATATATATATATATATATATATATATAAAGGCCTGAGTGCCTTGAAACACTGTGTTAACTCATATTGCAGGAAAAACTTTAACTATAATCCTTCCAGGACCTGGCGTCCACATACATGTATGTTGACTTCATATTTTCTGTTGTCTAGACTCTAGACCACAGTACCACATCGTGTTCTACAAGGGCCTGGTGTCCAGGACATTATACTGACACCACATGATGTCAGAAGACTAGAATAACTCAAAAACTTATGGACGGACTACGGTCTGCACTCTCAGCTTTTCTAGTTTGTAAATGTAAATATTTTCATAATATTTTTGCAGTAAAACAATGACAAACATTTTAAGTTTCCATCATTTATTGGCAAAGAAAAAACTGCGAAGAAAATATGGAGTGATTTAATAGGTTATTATGCTCTTCATCCCACGGGCCACATTGGAACCATTGGCTGGCCGCATTTGGCCCCCAGGCCACATGTTTGACACCCCTACTTTAGAGGTTTTTGTTAAGTCCTTCTTATCTCTCCTTGTCTAACATGCCAGTGCCAGTGATTAATATCATCTGTTGTGTACACGCAGGTACACACTGAAGTGTATTTATATGTGAATGTGATCTATTAACACACAGAACAGACCAAAGGTTTGGATGCGTTTTCTTTATTTTCATGACTATTGTTGGACAGACGTGTGTCCATGTTTTGTTTTGTTTGTAGTCGTGTGTCTGTGTTGTTCCTTCGCTGACAATGTGATGACATCATCACGACACGTCGACTTTATTGTCGGATAATTTTTAGTTTTTCCTGAGTATTTTTTCATTTTGCAATATATCTCTCGTGGGTTAAACAATTTGCAATGTCAGTTTTTTCTAATATCGCGCAGCCCTATTTTGCATTACAATGCACATATTTATGACTGTTCTTATAATTTTTACACTTTCATACTGTTTTTGTTTTATTTTTTATTATATATTATGTGCCTGTTGTATCATGTGGAGCTGCCAAACTCATTTTCACAGTAAAAGTTTTTATTTATTTATTTGCCTTTTTTATTTATTCATGTATTTATTTTGGTTTTAAGATTTTTTTTTTATTAATTTATTTTTAATTATTAATTTTATTTAATTATTTAGTATGTTCTGTGTCGACCATTAATCTGTTTGACCGTTTGTGTCGTCATCACACAGCTGTTATTTCATATCGCAGGGTTAAAAAAGTCAGTTTTTTTTTTCTAATATCCTGCAGCCCTGGTGTGTAGGTTTAATACCATCATGTTATTTGGGAGTTAAACTTTGTTTTGTCGATCTAAGTTTCATTTCAAAAATACTAGCAGATATTTGTTTGAATAAAGCAAAGGTTTGTCTCATATTGTGTATGTAGATTTCACGGTCCTCGTCCGTTACTTCCGAACATATCCAGAGGCGCAGTAGTAATACTCAGTAGCTTTTCAGCATCTGTTCAGAATTTGCAACATTCTGTTAAATCACATGCAGACCCTTTTCTAGACTTTGGGAGAGGGTCATTGTAATGGGCAACGTTGCATTGCCAAGCAGGAAAGCTGATGTGATTTAGCATAATTTGAATAATGCCATTCATGGAAATGTGCAAAGGGTGATGAAATTTTAATGGAGCTTGGGATAACACAACTGCTCCTCAATTACAGCAGCCTGGACTCTACAGCCTCTATCGTAACATGGATTATTTCATTACTGTACTATCAGTTTATTAGACTCCTTTAATTACTCTGCATCAATGGATATCTATCTATCTATCTATCTATCTATCTATCTATCTATCTATCTATCTATCTATCTATCTATCTATCTATCTATCTATCTATCTATCTATCTATCTATCTATCTATCTATCTATCTATCTATCTATCTATCTATCTATCTATCTATCTATCTATCTATCTATCTATCTATCTATCTATCTATCTATCTATCTATCTATCTATCTATCTATCTATCTATCTATCTATCTATCTATCTATCTATCTATCTATCTATCTATCTATCTATCTATCTATCTATCTATCTATCTATCTATCTATCTATCTATCTATCTATCTATCTATCTCTTTCTCTCTTTCTATGTCTCTGTCTCTTTCTCTCTTTCCTTCTCTCTCTCTCCATCTCTTTATCTCTCTATCTCTCTCTTGATTTCTCTCTCTCTTTCTATCTCTATATCTCTTTCTCTCTTTCTATGTCTCTCTCTATCTCTCTCTCTCTTTTTCTATCTATCTCTCTCTATCTCTCTCTCTCTCCATTTCTCTCTCTCTCTCTCTCTCTCTCTCTCTCTCTCTCTCTCTCTCTCTCTCTCTCTCTCTCTCTCTCTCTCTCTCTCTCTCTCTCTCTCCTTTTTCTCATTTCTACACGTGAACAGCTGATGTCATCAACCATTTATCATCCTCATGTCACCCCTAACTTTCCCAAACGTCTCCTGTCATTGTGTGGCAGGAAGGAAAAAAAAACAAAAACTCACCCACAGCTAAATGTTTACTAACAAGCTCATATGGACTTAAACCAGATGATCCGTCCAATCAGGGGACACGGGCCAAAATGCCTGCTGGTCTCTTTGGGTCTTTACTGCCTCAGAGATGATAACACTAATTAGACTACTGTTTCATGACGTCCTCTCATCAAAGCTGCAAAGCAGTTAGTTTTATTTTCCACTTCAAAGCCTATTATTCTTTTGTTTCTTCTTTCAAACCAACATCTGCCCTGAGGATGTGAGAATTTTCTCTCATTTTCGCTTCTTTATCCCGACTCAAACAATTCTCTGAACCCAGACGTAATGCAACTGGGAGACCAATCATAGTAGGACCAAAGAGATACCAAACTGTTTATTGTCTTCTCTTCATCTTCATTTTTCTTTTTGGTCGTCTCTGCTTATTTTTGACACATTGTCTGAAAAGTATCAGCTGTGAAGGCGGCACCTGCTGAATTAGATTCATGTGGGAGGACATTTCTACACAGCACCACATCCATGTACAGAGAGAGAGGCTTTAAAAATGCATGATCCATGTGCATTATGTATAATAATGTTTTAAATATAAGATCTCCTTTGCTCCTCTAAGACTTTTGTCTGTAAAGCTCAGGTTTATCTGGAGTGATTGGTGTCAGCTTTGACTTGAGAAAACATGAAAATATCGAAAGATGACGAAGATGAGGAAGATGATACAAGTTGATGTGTTCTGTGATGTGACTTGGCGGAGGTCTGCGCTCTCAAAGTGGTTTTCTAGTTACTTCCGCCAAGGGGGTATTCGGGTTGTCAAAAAAAATCGATTTTAGATACTAAAACTTGCCAAGAGATAGACATGCATTTATTCTGCTTATTACTCACTACCTTTTTTTAGCAGTCCATGGAGGACATTTTAAAAGGAATCCCTCACATCTCCAGTATCGAAATTAGTATCGAGTATCGAGTATTATCCTTAGTATCGGTATCGAGTTGGAAATTTTAGTATCGTGACAACCCTAGGGGGTATTAAATTCAGGTCAGTTTGTTTGTTTGTTTGTCTGTCTGGGGTCAACACCTTTGGCTCTAACCTTTGACGCCTAACCCCTCAGACATGAGATGAGTCAACACCTTTGGCTCTAACCTTTGACCCCTAACCCCTCAGACATGAGATGGGTCAACACCTTTGGCTCTAACCTTTGACCCCTAACCCCTCAGACATGAGATGGGTCAACACCTTTGGCTCTAACCTTTGACCCCTAACCCTTCAGACATCAGATGGATCAACACCTTTGGCTCTAACCTTTGACCCCTAACCCCTCAGACATCAGATGAGTCAACACCTTTGGCTCTAACCTTTGACCCCTAACCCCTCAGACATCAGATGAGTCAACACCTTTGGCTCTAGCCTTTGACCCCTAACCCCTCAGACATCAGATGGGTCAACACCTCTGGCTCAAACCTTTGACCCCTAACCCTTCAGACATCAGATGGGTCAACACCTATGGCTCCATCACGTCACATTTTGATGTCATATCAAGCCTTGGTCTGCTGTCTCTGACTGCCTTGTTATTATTACTATTCTTTTTAGTTCTTTATTTTTATCCATATTATTGTTGTGATGTAGTAATTTTCCTGCCT
>CM035785.1:57346812-57394312 GCA_020466265.1 Siphamia tubifer | reverse complement strand
GTGTCACAAGGAACAAATGATTAGATTTTGGTGGTGATCCAGAAGAGATCCTGGATCACTTTGAAATTTTTTCTCCATTTACCGCAATGTAAAATTTCAAAGTGATCCAGGATCTCTTCCTGGAAACTTTAAGATAAATATAAAATCTGAATTTATTAAATTTGTCTAAAGTGACTGGTTTTGTGCTGGGGGGGGGGTCACATATCGTGCAGCGCTAGTGGATGGTTCAACTGTGTAACTCTAACATGTCAGGTCATCAGGTTTAAACACTACTGATCCATGGATGTAAATATTTTCATTTGTCTCTCCACTCATCTATGTAGATTTTTCTTTCCCTCCAGTATCTTGTATTTCATTACTGGACCTGAGACTTTTTTTCCTATCCATATCTGATCCTCCTTCAGGGTTAAAGCATCTCTAACTTAATCACATCTGAAATTCCTTGTTTAATGTAGCACTGAATTCCCAATATGTCTCAGCCTATTACGATATTTTGAAAGGCAACATTTTGCTTGAAGTGAAACGATAAGATAAAGCAAATAATATCAATAATTAGCTGAAATCTGTTGATTATTATAATTTTTTTTTACATGTTTCTACATGAGTTTAATGATGGAAGAATTTAAAGGGCTTTCATCGTATCTGCATTTTCCAATTATAGATAAACAAATTAAATCACTTCCAGTCATGTAAAACCTTCTCTGAACTGTTACCACTGATGCTAATGTCTTGGTTACAATTTGTTACAGCCATTCCAGTAACACTTTTCATTACAGATCACTAATTAGTTGGGAATTCTTTGGTAATTATGATGTAATTTGATAGTAATAATGCCTCTGTAACCACTTATTATAAGTCATTTCCGTGCAGTTTCCAGTTTAATTACTTTGCAGTTTCTTAGTAATATCGATGCAAACAGCTTTCATGAATGTGAACATTTCTGTGGTCATTTTTATGAGAACAGGAGCATGTGCAGAACGACAGATAAATACAAAAGACTGAGTCCTCAAAGATTGGTTTTTAACTCAAATCAACTGCTGGGAACATAATGTTTACGCTTACATGATGTTTTTTAATTCATAATTATGTTTTCAGATTAAAATCATTCAGAATTAAAGCTATTTCCTCAGTGTTTACATGGACATGGTAATTCCAAATAAAGGTTTCCATGGAAACAGGTGTATTCCACTCTAGTTAATTTGACTTTAAGAGGTGGAGGTACAGAGGGTTCTGATTGGACAAGAACGGCCACTGAACGTCTGGGTAACGACTGGAAGATAACGATTGTGTCCACTTCCTGTTTTGCGTTCGTTTCAACTCTCAACATGTTAGACCAGATACTACATGTGAGTTTTATATTTATTTTTGTCATAATTACAAAGAAGCAGCTGGACCGAATCAACAAACTAATGCCGACAGCAGAACATACACATCAGGAGCATGTGCAGAATGATAAAGAGGAATTAACTGTTTACATGTCAGAGGATGATCAAATTCTGAACTAAGATTGGAATAAACAAATGAAGGTTAACTCGGAATTAACATTATCAACTGGAATTAGGCGCGTACATGGTTATCTTAACTTTTATTTGGATTTGAACAGCTTATTTAATCCTACCCCTTCTTCACTTCCCCAATAACCTAAATTCATCTTATAGTAATATAGTGCATAGTACAAAAATGATGATAAATAAAATAATAACAATAACAATGATAACAATACCAATAATCAATAACTGAAGTACTAAACATAGACATATATACAAAAAACAAAAAAAACAACTAAAAACAAGTGAGCAGATAGGAAAGTAGGTAACAAATAGTTTTTTTGTTGTTTATTGTTTTCTTTTTTCCTCCCTTCCTTCTTGTTTTCCCTTTTTTCTTCCTTTTTTTTCTTTCCTTTTTCTAATTTTTTTGCATTTTGCTCTTATTTTTTATTTTATTTATTTTATTTTATTTTTCTATTCATTCACTTATTTTATTCATGTATTTATTTATTTTTTATATTTATATTATTATAATATTTTTAAAAGAACTGCTAGTAAAAAAGTACTAATAAAAAAGAATCAATGTCATAATAAAAAGGTGGCTGCCAGGTGATGTTTGAGTTGTGAGACGCAGCTGTGCCATCAGCAGGACAATGCCACACCTTTGAGCAACACAAGAGACTTTTATTTAGCTACACATCTACACAAGCCACTCAAGACCAGCAAAAAAAAAAAAAGAAAAAGAAAAAGCAGTATGCAGCCATTAAAAAACGGTCGATTCTCAGTTCCTGCCCTCTTGAAAATGTGTTCAAGAAGGCCAAAGCAAGCGCGTGATTTTTGTTAAGGCCTTTAGTTAGAGATCTCCTCTGGTGCGACACAAAAGTGCAATACAGTAACTCCCTTTCCACAACACTCCTCCAAGTGCTCACACAGTTAGCATCATAATAAAGCCTTTTAATTGACATAAATAAGGATATGAGAAGAAAACCAAGTGCCCAGGGAAAAGGTTTTTGTGTTTGCCTGGACCTGATGATGTGAATGTGTTCTGATAATCAGATGTGAACACATGGCGGATGAGTAGAGGCCCTCCGCTAATTGGCAGTGTTTGTCTGCTGGTGGTTGTGTTCCTTCAAGGACCCCACAGCCTCCCATTGGTATTCAAGGTGCCGCTTTGTGCTCCCACTACTGACGCCATGCTGTTTGGGAAAGGGACCCGGGACCCCCTCCATTTATTTTGCAAAAGGAGCAGAACTTTAACCCCTCTTCCATCTGTCAAACATCTTAGGAGCACACCTTTCCCTGAACAGAAAGCTGGAAATATTTACAGCTGGATGCAACAAACAGAAAAATGGTGGTGATATATTAAATGACCGTTTGCTAATAGGGTGGTAATTTTGATGTAATTTCATATAGGAATGGGCGGTATGCCAGGTGTCATACCTTATGAAGGTTTTTTGTCATACCGTTCTACCATCCATCCTGTAGATGGCAGTAATGCAAAGTTTTGAACGTCCGCCGACTGCCTCTAAGAAGCAGCTAGCACCACAGTCTTCCTAGATGTTGTGTTAGCATAAGCATTTAGTTTAAATAATCTACAAATATACATATATAGTTTATGTAGTGTACTATTGGTTATAATGTTATGTGATGACAACACATTTACATTCAAGACTCTACAATTTCATTTACAGGGTGTCTATAAAGTGAGCTAACAAGCTAACAGCTAAAGTCATGACAGCCATAGAGTTTTAGCCTAGGATCTAGTCTGTCCCCAGTGGCCGAAAATGGTATTTGCTACGGGGAGACAGACTAGACAGCCTCGGATCTGAAAATCCCAACTGGGTCGGACCAATCAAATCGCGAGGGGCGGGATTGGAGCCTGCCCTGCCTCATGTTGACACAAATACGACACGTAATGTTGTAGTCGCAGAGACGTAGCAGCTAGCACACCAAAGAGAAGAAGAAGGCGTAGCTGCTAGCTAGCACACATTGCCGTAACACCAGTTGCTAGCTGCTAGACAACATGGCTCATCACCAGGAACAACCATTCGAGCTGGCTTTGGCAGCAACGCTAGGTGATTTAAAATTACAGTTTTCCCTGCGAGAGGAGCAGAAAACGTGCCGTTTTCTGCCGTTTAAGCTGTTTTTGGAAAAAAGGGACGTCGGAGTTTTGCCCACCGGGTATGGCAAAAGTTTGATTTATCCAATAGCGTGGCGTTGTGTAAAGAGAAAACTTGACAGACAGCGGTTATCCCGCCCACAAATTCACCTACACTTTCTAGACTGCCCCCGTAGCAAATACAGTTTGCGGCCTCTGGGGACAGTCTAGATCCTAGGTTAATGGAGTTTATGATTGTGTTAATAATTGTGTTAAATGTTAACATGGCCTTAAATTTAACACTGCACCAGCCGTAATAACTGTATGTTACTAAATCCAGGTGAGTTACTATTAGTCGTGGAATCTGCCTGGTGTTAGCAACTCTGAACAGTCATTTTAGTTAGTTTAGTTTCTTTAGTGATTTTGCTAACATTAGCATGCTAAGTGCTGCTACAGTGATTGAGATGTGTTGTGTTATGAATATGAAGAAAGTCTGCACAAATATGAAAGACTACGCTTGGAGCTATATGACCACTAACAAACTGTTCTCATGTCATTTATACTTTATGTATTATTTATGTATAGTAGCCTACAAAAGTATTATACCGTGATATATACCATATGCCGCCAGTGGCTGAAATTATACTGGGATATACATTTTCAGCCATACCCCCCCATTCCTAGTTTTTATATTCAGTTAATGAACAATAGAGAAATATAGAAAAAGCTACTTTTTCTTCCATTTTTGATATAATAACCTTCAAGTTTAATTATTATTATTATTATTATTATATATGATCACTTAATTAAATATAGGAAAATATTTCACTTGAGCATGAAAAATACTCAAGTGAAAGCATGAAAAATATTAGAATAAACGGTGATAAATCACTTAAAATTTCAAACAACAGAAGAAAAATGACTTTGGAACTGCCACAAAAATAGCACTAGTTCTTTACTGGTTAATAAACATTGTTGTAGTACTTCATGTTAAGAAATAATTTCTTTAGCCATTTAGCTTTGACCATAATTATTCATCTGCATGGAATGAGAGATGATGTTGTGAGAAGGAGGGCACTCAATGACAGTCTTGTAGTTCATAAAGAGCCATTAGACCAATTTGACGTCGATAATTAAAGGAGAAAAATGATGACAAGGGGAAAATATTTGATTATTCTGTATTAGGGTGTGAACAGCAGTGCTGAGAAGAATAGAACAATCAAGAAGTAATTAGACGCCTTTGTGAGGACAGTGTATAAGTGGTGTATGCTATTTAGGATATTTAAAAGAAACCTTCATGATTAACTGTAATTTTCCCAATAACAAATGGACTCAGTTATGTAACCAACACAAAGACATTTTTATCCATTGAACCTGATTAAAAAATGCCAAAAAAAAGAACAAAAAAATCTGTTCTGGCAGTGAAATAGACATCTTTGTCTGAAGTCCATGCCAAGGAAATCTGCAGCTTTGTTTCTTTAACTGCTGAAAATATGTGAAAGTATTAAGAATTGTGTAGAACTTGACAGTGGAGTTGGACTGTACAGTAATTTTTATATTTACAACTTTTTGGGGAGGCCAGAAATCAGTCAATAATGAACTGGAGCCAAATGTAGCCTGGGTTCTGATTCTATTATAAAAGTAAAAAGATAGATAGATAGATAGATAGATAGATAGATAGATAGATAGATAGATAGATAGATAGATAGATAGATAGATAGATAGATAGATAGATAGATAGATAGATAGATAGATAGATAGATAGATAGATAGATAGATGGGTGGGTGGGTGGGTAGGTAGGTAGGTAGGTAGGTAGGTAGGTAGGTAGGTAGTCCATGCTCCTTTTGGAATCTGATGGGTCACCCAGAGTTACCAACACATGCTGCGTGGTGTGTCCCCTCCACTGGATAGATTTACCATCATTCATAGAAAACAACAGAGAAACCAGACACTCAGAAATAGTCTGTCCACTACATGTCACCAGGACATTGGCATCAACCCATGTGGAGTTAAGCCCCTCCCCCATTGCAGCGAATCTGAAGTAGCATTAGCATTAGCATCTACCAGAGAAGACGGCACCACAGTAGCTGCTGCACAAACTGTAAAAAAACGGCGGATCAAACTGGTTCATGTGTCTCTGTGGTAATAAAGACAGTTTTTTTTCCCTGCATGTTTTCAAAACAAGCGACTTAATCAAACCTAGCCGGATGTTACTCTACGATGGTAAACACAAAGAGAGCGAGAGGAGAGGGGGGAGTGTATGAGGAAGTAGAAGTAAACTCTGTTGTCCCACCTCCAGTCATTTTTCTACCCTCCAAAAACAGCTGGAAACGAAACAATCCAGATGTTTTTTGTTTGTTTTTTAAATAGAACCAACAATGAATTCAATAACAATGAAGAACAACAATATTAATGAAATAACCATAGAATGACTAATTTTAGTTGTATTATATAGTTTGACATTGGCACAATGTGTAATGCTAATTTTCTCCATAAAACGCACATGGAAAAAAAATAAATAGAAACCTCCACCAAGGCGGACCGCCCACCCCCACCCCCACTCCCCTTCGAATGGAGAGAGGTCCAAGTTTGTTGGTCTGTCTGTCTGTTCCCAAGATAACAAAAAAAACCGTATAAACAGATTTTGATGACATTTTCAGGATGTTTTGGGAGTGTCACAGTGTTATTAAATTTTGGTGGTGGTCCGGAAGAGCTCCTGGATTCTGGATCACTTTGAAAATTAAAAATAAAGAAAGGAACTAGAAAAGAGGGCAGACCTCCGCCCAGGTCTAAATGAACAAAAACTAATATATATTTACAAAATAATAACTTAACTTCGTTCAAATAAACTAAAATGAATTATAAATAAATAATATTGTAATTTGGTTCTAGTAGTTTTGGCTTTTTCCTTTTTTCTAAATCAGTTTTTAAATCTGTTTATTTCCATATATCAGATCCATGAACAAAACTCAGTAAAAATCACAGTAAAAAAAAAAACTGTAATTTTTTTTCAGAATTTTTCCTTTCAGAGCGCGTCATCGCTGGCGCACCAGAAGTGACAGGGTTAATAAAGAAGTGACATTTGACCTGATTTACTTTTTGTTCAGATGGTACTCACTAGGACATACACCTATCATGTTCTTAAACTGCTCACAGTCTTGTGTCGTGTTGTAATTGAAGAACCCCCTATTCATTACAAACTGTCAAACCACGGCCACACACCTTAGTATTATCACTTTATTTATTAACAATTACATGGACTTCTTATGTGTTGCCAGATTTTCTGACACTGGCCACTATAATAATAACTGACATTTTGTCACAGATCTTGTTTTTAATGATCCTGCAGCACAATGATGCAAATCTTGTCGTCACACAACGAGCTCGGCGGCTCACTTGACCCTGTTGTTTTGCATTAAAGGTGTTCTACTGCATTGCACTAATCTGATGAAATGTGTTTAATGTTGTTTGTACACTTTTCAAAGGCAGTGGCTTTATTGCAGACGAAGCCAACAGAAGGCATGGCATAAGAGTGCTGACGGGAATATTAAGTGAGGCAGCCAGAGCAATATAGAATATAAATGAGGTTATTTTACACTGCAGAGCTCTGCAAACCGACGCACAGACTTCTCTCTTTGTAATAAATCATTCCCATTCAGACACCCTCTACTCTTAGGGCATTGTTTAATACTATCTGCAATAGAGGGGAGAAATAAATTGGTTTACATTGCAAAAAAAAGGTGCTGTGGTTGGAATGCATGATATGATGATGAAAGATAGAATAGACTTGACTTATTGATGATAATGAACTTGCAGATAGGAGAATGTTGCATGGAGTGTGTCATGGGGGAGTAATATTAAGAGGGGGGGACTGGATTGAAATCCCAAGTAAGCACTAAATGTAGCAGAGTAAGATTTTCTGAAACAGCATTTTAGTCCCTACCCACCCCTTTCAATAAAACAACATATAAATGATATTTATGTCTATACTCCATGTGAATGTATATGTGCACTTGTGTGGAATAAAGGCGCTCGAGGCTAAACCTAAAGTGACAATTATTCCCCTCAACAAGAACATCTAGTAGGTTCTGCACTGTTTTGGGTTTGGTGTCAGAAATAACCTTTATCTTTTTCTACAAAGGCCCAAAAAAATTAATAAAAAATAAATACAGTGGTACCTCTACTTACGAAAGACCCAGCTAACAAATAATCCAAGTAATTACAAACCTTTACTGTAATTTTCCGTCTCTGAAAACGAAAGAAATGCTATATACGAAATGAAAATAAAACCCCCAAGACATAAATACTCTGTACATTACTGTACATTACTGTACATTACTGTACATTACTGTACATTACTGTACATTACTGTACATTACTGTACATTACTGTACATTACTGTACGTATCATCCCATTAGCTATGAGGGAGCTACCCATGATGCTTTTGGTGACATTTGACCCTCATTCTTCGACCCGTACCTGTGTCTACCCAAGCATAGCATCGGCGGCACCGCGGCTAAGCGGTTAGCGCTCTTGTCTCACAGCAGGAAGACCCGGGTTTGATTCCCGGAGCGTGCAGGCCTTTCTGTGTGGAGTTTACATGTTTCCTCCATCACCCAAAAATATGTTTGTTAGGGTCAAACCCTCCAGCAGGTGATTCTGAACATTAGCCTGGTTCTACAGCTAGGTGGGTCCCCAGGCGCCACCCATGGGTGCCCACTGCTCCTTACAGGTGTCCCATTGGCAGGAAGGACGGGTTAAATGCAGAGGACACATGTCATTGTCCAGTGTATAATGAACTTTACTTTAAAAATGTAAAGGACAGAACCACCGCTGCCTCGTCAGTCCCTCCCAGTGCGTCCACTGAAACCCCACCCCACCACAGCACGTATTCATTATCTATTACGAGCCCAAAGAAAGTGATTCGTGTGTGAATGAAAAGAAGAAGCGGCTGCGTTATCAATAGAAGTGAAACAGGAGACGATAAAAAAGGAGGAGGAGCCGTCACTCCACCAGCACCAACAAAAGACTTTTAACACACAGGGTCGTATTTGGAGCCTTGGAACGATTTTATGAACATTTCTCTGTACGAAACCACTTCTGGAACAAATTAATTTCGTAAGTAGAGGTAGCACTGTGTTTATTTACTTCTATATTTATTATGTTTTCCTCAAATTCAAAGACCATACATTTTGTTCAGGCCATATTACGATAATGAATGAAAATGTATAAAGAGTGGAAAATAAAAAGTTTTAAAATGACCTTCTGTGAAAGAAAAAAAAACTGATTTTCCTCTATAGTAAAATAATGTTGTACTTTGGATTTATCTCATATTTAACCACTAAAACTGGGCGGCTGTGGTTCAGTTGGTAGAGTGGGTCGCCCAATGACCGAGAGAGGTTGACGGTTCGCATCCCGGCTCTGGCTGTCCACATGTCAGTGTCCTTGGGCAAGACACTGAACCCTGACTTAGGCCCCCAGTAGGACTGACCTTTGACCTTAGAAATCTACTGGTGTATGAGTGTGTGTGTGTGTGAATGGGTGAATGAGAGGCTAATGTAAAGCGCTTTGAGCACCATGAAGGTGGAAAAGAACTATATAAATGCAGAACATTGATTTTTTTTTCATTTGTTTCATAAGAATATGCTGCTTTTGTGCGATATAGTATCTACACACGAAAGCTTCTGATTAGTACACTTACATTCAAATCTACAATAAAGAAGAACAGACCTTTTACTGAACTTAACTTGTCTAAAATGAGACCTAAAGAGTGTGCAACAACAGGGAGGAAAATGTCATTTTTGCTCTGCTGCCTGTACTTGTCAGAGCGCTGAGAACTCACTGACATTGGGAATTATACCTTAACTTCATGAGTTGCAGGAATCCAAAAATGAGAGCAATGTGCCAAAGCTATTCCCAGAAGAACAGTTACATAAGCACAAAGATCTGCACACTTCAAAGCTCAACTGTTTGATTTTATTACATTACCCAGATGTGACAGTGGTTTGATGAAGAGGAAAACGTAACAGAACTGAGGACAGTTGAACGTGATAATTGTTTGTGTTTGTGGACATTTGGAAAACCGATTTTATCCACGGGATAGAATAGACAACAATCTTTTGTTGTCACTGTAAACATAGTCCCCAAGATTTAGTGTGAAAATCAGTTTGGCAGCTTTTCATGACAGCAGGTACATAATGTAGAATAAAAAAATAAAAGAAAAACAGTATAAAAATGACAAGAACAGTCATAAATGTGTGCATTGTTGTGCAAAAGAGAGTTGCACGATATAAATAAAAAATGACTGTGATTTTTTTGTTAACCCTGCGAGATATATTGTGATATGAAAAAAATATGTCTAAAAAAATGTAATAAGAAAGTAAATAAAAAGACAAATAAATAAGAAATAAAATTAATTAATTAATAAATGAAAAGAAAGAAATAAAAAATAATTAATTAATAAAACAGAAACATAACTAAATAATAAATGAATAAAATAATAATAAATGAAACAATAAGAAACTAAATAACAATACATAAATAAATCAATTAATGAATTCAAAAGTAAAAAAAATATACAACAAAATTCATTATAAATAAAAATAAATGAATAAAAATACAAATTGTGTTATTGCATATGTTATATGATTTCAGATGATTGTGTGTGTGGTCAGGTATTTATTTAAGATGATTTATTTTCTTTTTTACAATAACTGAACATGTTTCCTCTTCTCCAAACATAATATAAGTGACTTTTCTTCTTTTCCTGCTGCTTTTTGATTGACAGAAAAATGTGTTTAAGCGGCCGCCAGAGAGTGTGATACCTGTAATTCTTTTAGGAAATGAGATTTAGTCTATTCTACAGTAGGAAATGAAAGTTGGTTCCAGGTAGGTGTGCCTCCTTTGACTAGGAGCCAGAGTCATTAGGATTTCCAAAAGTCCCATTATTGTGCTGTTGTTACTTGTGCTCGTATCTGCTGGTGCACAGTGTTGCCCTCCAACACCTTCATGTTCACAGATAGGGAAGCAATGTGCTCTGTCCTGATCAGATAAACAATCAGGATACTTGCTTAAAGATTGGATGCTATGTAACATGGAACCTGTGAGGAGAAAGAAATATGATTACACAGGCTAGTGCGATTCCAGCTGCTTTTATTACATTATTATCTGTCGATGCTTAAATATTTGTCCTGTATATGAAGTGTGGACGAACAAAATGGATCACACGCCAGAACAACTGCTGTAAAATAGAATAGAATAGAAGTACAGTGGTGCCGCTACTTACAAAATTAATTTGTTCCAGAAGTGTTTACGTACCGTGAATTTTTCCTAAATAGTTGCATTTTCCGTATAAAAGGCCTGATTGGACCCCCTAAACCCTAAACCCTAAACCAGGGGTGTCAAAGTGCGGTCCTCGAGGGCCGGGGTCCTGCATGTTTTAGATGTTTCCCTCTTCCATTCCACCTGGAGCCCATTACATCATTATCAGTCTGATGAGGAGCTGATTATTAACTCTTTAAGTGTCAGTGCTGATGCGTTGTGAATGGATGATTTAGTTTAAATATTCAGAAAAATTCAACCATTTTCCTTTTAGTTTTGTGCATGGACAAGGTGCCAAAAAGCAAGAGTTTTTTTTTATTTTATTTAAAAAAAATTTTAAAGGCAAATTTAAAATTGCTGGGACCAAATTTCAATAGTAGTTTTCTTATTTTAGTAATTTAAAAAAAATAAATTTCCACATTATTTGTCATTTTGTAAATATTTATTAGTTTTTGTTGCTCATTTTGTTTATTTTTCTACATTTTTTTTTTTATTGTAGTATTTTTCTTTGATTTTCTACCATTTGTGTCTTTACTTTGCTCATGTTTCCAATTATTTTGTTAGTTCTAAGGAGTTAAAGGGTTAAACTGAATCACATGGAAGAGGGAAATATCTAAAACATGCAGGACACCGGCCCTCGAGGACTGGAGTTTGACACCTGCGCCCTAAACCCTAAACGGCCATCTTTGTTTTTGCTGCTGCAGAACCCTGACCCAGAATCTGTTGCTTCAAACACATACAACTCCTGTAGGTTCTGTATTTTTCTAACCCCTGTACTTTTAGGGAGTATTTATCCTGGGGTTTTTCCATAATGTAACTGAATATTGTATATTTGTGTTAAAAGTTCTGTTGGCATCTGCCTCCATCTTCAATAACTGTTACTGTAGCTGCTGTAGCTTTGGAAAATATATGTTTGCATTTTGAAATGGAAATTAAATCACTGAAACACTGGTAATTAAAGCCCCCTTGTGTTCTGTTTAAAATATTATGAAGTAGTGAATGATCATGCTGACGTACATTAGTGCTAAAGTGAATAAATATAATGTTGGTTTATCATGAAATAATTATATATACTAAGCATGAAATAAACATGGTAGATTTATATGGAAAAAAAAAATCATGTTTATTCATCAAAATGGATTTTTTTTCTCCAGAAAACCTGATATTAACATGTGTAACTGATGTACGTGATTTTTAAAAATGTAAATCTCAAGGACTTTTTTTCTTTTCAGTGTAAAATGTGTTTTTTATGATTTTAATTAATTGTACAATACGGTGGCTTATAAGAGCAAGGATTTCCTGAACCTGTCCATTGGACTATCACATAAAAAGAGTGAGTGTGAACCTTGAATATACAAACAGTTAGATATTTAAGATCAAATAAATTACATTTAAATGTTACTACTAAAGACTAATTAATGGACTAATTATATCTGAAACGCATGAGTGGTCTGCATGCTCAAGTGTTGTGCTTGTGTTTTAAACAGAACCATAATAGAGGGTTTTATTTTTCCAGCCTGTGAGTGTTTTGAGTTTTGATAAATGAACACTGTGTATGAGCAGAAAATGGAAAAGGAACAGAGTAATGACAAACCTAATTCTCTACCATATAAAACATACAAAACCTTTAAAATTGTCCAGTTGAGGACAGTTTCTCTCAATTTAAAATTCCCTAATAATCAATATCAAATTGCTTCATTTCTCCTGACAGGGAAAGCTTTGGTGCAATATATGGCTATATCTCTTGCTAAGGGAGTAAAACCCCTAATTTAGTCTGCAATAAAACCACAGGGCTTAGAGAAACTGATTCTTTCCAGAACATTAATCATAAAAATTTAATGGATATCAAATATTTAATACAGTAGAATGTACAACTTGTATTACTATGGCTTTCTCCAAATCGATCATGTAGAGGAAAATCCATAATTAAAATTATGCTAGCAAGGGCAAATCATTAAGATTTCTATTCGCCTTCATGCTTCAGGAAAATGAAATATACACCCTGCCAGTGATGTATAGGCTATTAGAGACAGAAATAAATTATTACTGTCTAATAAAAATGGGCGCTTGATTATATTAGAAAAATAAAAGTATGTGGTAATTCTTGTGTAACCGAGTCTCAAATAGGCCACTCTGGTTTATTTTTCTGTTTTTGTCATAAAGTGAGTGTATTCTATAAAATATTACACAATAAAGCAGTTGAAGAAAAATTACATGAAACATCTGGAACATGTGAAGTGTCTGCATGGGAAGTTTATAGTGCATGCACACATGCTATTAAGGTCAGATGAGCCACTTGTGCTGCATATGCAGAATTCACATCACACACAAACCACACATCCTGTTTGTCCTGGTTAGAGGAAGGTTATTACACAATAAAAAAAAAATATATAACAATAATATTGGATCAATTTGAAAATTCTTCATCAATAGGTCACACATAAAAACATCTAGTTGAGTGAATCAAATTAAATTACATTAAAATAATCCTAACCCAATGCAATTCAATTTGGACTCATACTCGTCGTCTCCCGCCTCATCCGGGACAAACAGTGTCCCTGTTTGATCTGCACCGGCACCACACAGCTGTTATTTACTGCTGAGGATATTTTCATATCGATATATATATATATATATATATATATATATATATATATATATATATATATATATATATATATATATATATATATATATATATATATACAGTATATATATATAAATAGATTTTACATGTAAAAGGCTGGATTCGTTCCAAGGGTAAATTTTTTTTTTTTTTTTTTACAATTTTGTATGAAATATTTGTTAAAAGTAAAAGAAAATTAAGTAAAAATCTACATTTTCTTGATGTAACATATTGGTGTCAGTGGGTAAATGTGTCTTCACTGACTGAACATTAAACATTAAACCATTCAAATGAACCAGACATGTGGGTCATTTTCATACCACACATGTGGGTCATTTTCATACCACACATGTGGGTCATTTTCATACCACACATGTGGGTCATTTTCATACCACACATGTGGGTCATTTTCATACCACACATGTGGGTCATTTTCATACCACACATGTGGGTCATTTTCATACCACACATGTGGGTCATTTTCATACCACACATGTGGGTCATTTTCATACCACACATGTGGGTCATTTTCATACCACACATGTGGGTCATTTTCATTCCATTGTGTTTGTTTTGTCACTTTGTTGATGGACCTTTGGTGAGTTTGATGACTTTTCGTGATCTTCCTGGGGTGGGCGGGGCATATATGTCATTGATGGCACTGCTCATGGACATGTATTCGAGGTGGGGGTTTTTTTTCCACAGATTTGGGGGGTTGAAGGGGTTTCTCTGGCATGTCTTTTGTTTGCGATGGTGGTGTGATGGCTCCTCCTCCTGTTTAACTTGTATCGATAACACCGTCGCTTCTTCTTTTCTTTCACACCAGAATCGCTCTCTTTGGACTCGTGATGGATAACGAATTCGTCCTGTGGTTTCAGTGGACCCAGTCAGAGGGACAGACGGGACAGCGGTGGTTCTGATGCTGGGATGACACAGGTACGTATCAATGAATGAGGGTCAAAGGTCACCAAAAGCATCATGGGTAACTCCCTCATAGCCAATGGGATGCTACGTACAGTAATGTTTTTATGTCTCGGGGTTTCGGTTTCCTTTCGTAAATACAATTTTTTTTCGTATTCAGAGACGAAAAATTGACGTAAAACTTTTTTGTGACTTGGATTATTCGTTAATAATAATAATAATAATAATAATAATAATAATACATTTTATTTGCATAGCGCTTTTTATGGCACTCAAAGATGCTTTACATGCAGTAAAAACAGATCATTAAAAGTCCAACAACAATAAAAACAAACAAGAGAAAACAGATCAATCACAAATTAAAGCAGACAGAATAAAAGTAATCAAACATTAAAAGCAATCTTGAATAAATGAGTTTTTAAAAAGGGATTTAAAAGCGTTGAGGTCGTTAGTTGGTTCTTTCATAAGTAGAGGAACCACTGTCCACTATGTCATCAGGTAAGTACTGGTCCAATTCCAGGACTGTTTGGTTCAATTACTGTAAAATGTTCATCATAACTACAGTGTTTGAAAATGCAAAAGTAGAACTGCACAGTATAGTGTTGGAACATCGTCATCGTAATGTACGTGTCGCATCGCAGGTTGCAGATTTAAAAATTATTTTAATTTATTTGTTCATTTATTTATTTATTTTAGTTTTTAAATTTTTTTATTTAGTCATTTATTTTTAATTTCATGTATTTTCATATACTTATTATCTTTTCATGTATTTGTCTTTTTATTATTTTTGTTTTTTTAAACATTTTCAATAGTGATGTATTTTTTAATTTATTTTCAATTATTAATTTTATTTAATTATTTCTGCTACAAGTAGGGTGACACTGAAACTGTCTTTTTTATTTATTTAATTACGTTTTATTATTTATTTGTGTATTTATTATTATTTTATCTATTTATTCATATCTACCTGAGGGTCTGCACTGGTTGGTAGTTGTGTTTGTGTTTGCAATATATTGAGGAGAATTTTTAGTATAAATTAAAGTCGTGTGGACAGAACTATTTTTAAAGATGATGGACGAACGTACAAATGTAGAAACACAACTGCATCATTAACGCTTTAATTAAGTATTTCTTCCATGTGTCAGTCTAAATGAGACATGCTGTGATATTCCAGGCTGATGGTTTGATGGTAAATGAGAAGATACTGTTGGACAACGACGAAGCTCTAATCGCTACATACTAAACTCTGACCTGAAAATGACCTGAAAATGACCTGGAAATGACCTGGAAATGACCTGGAAATGACCTGGAAGTGACCTGGAAATGACCTGGAAATGACCTGGAAGTGACCTGGAAATGACCTGGAAGTGACCTGGAAATGACTTGGAAGTGACCTGGAAATGGTCTGGAAATGACCTGGAAGTGACCTGGAAATGACCTGGAAGTGACCTGGAAATGACTTGGAAGTCACCTGGAAATGGTCTGGAAATGACTTGGAAGTGACCTGGAAATGGTCTGGAAATGACCTGGAAGTGACCTGGAAGTGACCTGGAAATGACCTGGAAATGACCTGGAAGTGGCCTGGAAATGACCTGGAAATGACCTGGAAATGACCTGGAAGTGACCTGGAAATGACCTGGAAATGACCTGGGTCAGGAAAGATTAAATATCTTACATACATGTACGAATACCACGAATAACTCAGTTTATGAAAGATGACACAAACAGCTGGTGTTTACTGATGTTCAGTCGATAAGTCTGAGGTGTTCAAATAGTGAGATGGTCCTCCCCTGGGGGGCGCTAGAGGACTGAAGGGGAGGTGGGACTAACTAACTACAGTGCAGGAGGTTAACTATGTTTTTGTGTGTGTGTGTGTGTGTATATATATATATATATATATATATATATATATATATATATATATATATATATATATATATATAATTTAATAGGATAAAAATGAATAAGTAAACAAATAAATAAATAAAATGAAAATAATTGCAGGACCTGTCATGTGACTAATGCATACACGTCCATTGTGATGTCGATACTCTACCAGTATATTGTGCAGTTATACAGTAGTACACACTGATGTTCTGTTGTTTTAGGGGAGTCTCACTGTCCTACAGTTTGAAAACCACTGTTATAAGTTATGTAACATACACCTACATTTATTAAAGAAGAACTGTGAAGGCGAACACACTCACAGTAATAATCACATGATGTTAGAATGAACTTTAACTGTTTGTGTGAGTAAAAACATCAAAAGGACTTGTGCATACTTTCATACTTTTAACAAACATAATTATTGTTTGTGTTATAATATCGTCAGAGTGGGTGGTGTGTTGTGGGAATCAAATGGTGTGAACCTCTCAACAATCAATTTCAATTCCAGGTTGTAGTACAACAGAACATGAAAAGCACCATGGGGGGGGGGGGTAAGGTTTTCAGAAGGCACTGTATTTAATTTTTTTTGTTCTGATGAAAGCATTGAAAGTGGCACTTTAAAAAAAAAGTTGTTTGTACACATATGAGAAAGGAGAGTGGAGCTGTGCACATCAAACCCTCTGGCAACATGATATGGACTCAGGCCTTTTCCCTTTTAGAGGAATTCCTCCATTCATCCACACATACCTCCCCCTCCATCTTAGCAGCTCTGGTTACTCTTTGATCTGCTTATGTTCTTTTGAAAGGCTCAAACACTTCAAACAGAAAAAGGGCCCTGAGCCGAGCGTGACTTTCATAAGAGTAGCTATTTCTTATCCTGCCATCTCATTGATTTGATAAAAGTAATCGATACTTGTAAATAATTTATCTTATCTGGTTCTTCTGTTTTGGGATCTGAGCATCAGTTGCTTCTTGGCCATTTGAGAAGAGGTTCTTTTCTATCTAATGAGTAGAGTGTGGACACGGCCCCTCAGATCCTACTATAGAGCCGTATATGGAGGGTATGAAATATGGATCAGCACTACAAAGGCTCGTATAGAATGTACCTGATCAGGTTATCAAACGTTTTCAAACTACTATGTACATCTATGACCGTGAACTGAGAAGGATATTTGAACTTTGAAGAGCAGTGAATGTGCAACTATAATATTATCAGGCCTTGATGTCATGGGTGTAAAATTATGTATGGACGCTACACTGAAAAAAGGTAAAACATTGAATCAACTTCAAAATTCTTCTTCAATAGGTCACACAATAAAACACCTAGTTGAGTGAATCAATTTAAATGAAATTAAAATAACCTTAATCCTATGCAACTCAACTCGATTTTTTATGTGTGACCATAAAAAGTCAAAATTGTGAAATAAAAAGTAAAAATTATGAGGTAAAATGTAAAAAAATTATGAGATAATAAATCAAAATCATGAGATAAAAAGTCAGAATTATTAGATGAAAAGTTAAAATCATGAGATAAAAAATTTAAATAAAGAGATAAAAAGTTAAAATTCTGTGATACAAGTCAGTGACAGACGTTGCTCTATTTACCAACCAAACAAAGTGGTACTTTTGCTGTTATTTGTTACAAGATAGTGAAATTATATTAAATGTTTCTGTTCCACCTATCTTTAACACAGTAGACTTCCTGTATGCTAACATAGCTGCTACTGCTAGCTAAGTCAGCTAGGTTGATATATAATAGCTAACTTGAACAGTCTAGCTAACCATTATTGGTTACCATGGTTACCATAAACTGTATATTTTACCATAAACTGTATATTTTAGAGACATGTTTCCATGTGGTTTCATATGATTCAGTGTTCTAAGGCAGAATACAAACATAATTATTCAGTCCAGTTACAAATGTGGCTTCATAGCATCTGTACTTTGGACAAACTTTGCCTCCTTACATTTTCAGAGCTTCATTGAAGAATTATCACCTTATTAGCGATATGTTACTTGTATAAGCAGTTACAAAGGCATTATTACCAAGAAATTACATCAAAATGACCATAGATTTACCACCTTATTAACGATCTGTAATGTAAAGTCTTGCCAAAAAATATAAATCAGTGTATTTTTCTCATTTCTAGTGTAAATATGTCATAACACTTAAAATAAGACAGAATCACCTGAAAAGGAAGTTTTCATTGAGATATAAGAAGTAATTTTCAGACAATAGATCTTGAAAATCAAAGACAACTTTCACTTGTTCCATTGGCAGAATGTTTTTTATTTTTTATTTTATTTTATTTTGGTTGAATTAAGCGATTATGTTTTATTTTCCTCTAAGTGTGATGAGATGCTTTGACTAGAAATGAGCAAAAATACACTTGGTAAGACTTTGAGTTATTGAATAAAGGTAATGGACTGAATAGAATAGATGTTGAAGGTATGTGTCGAGAAAAAAAACAACTAGTACTAATTGATATTTAAGCTCCTGCCATAAGGAGAACAGCAGGAGCCCATCCCTGCACACAACACCATTTCACACACTGATAATAATGGACTCCTCTCAGATATGACAGACTGATACTTACAGCTGTGTCATTTATGTGTTTTCACTAAGTACTCTTTTGTATATTTAGATTTTTTCTTCCCCTGTTTAAAGTGTAACAGCATCATTCATGGACCATCCTTCTCTGTTTCGAAGGTTTCTGTAAAACCTCCCTGAAGTGCAAATCAGAGGGAAATAAACTGTTGTGGTAAAACAGAAACATGAGAGCAAGCTGTGAGAAGTGGAGAGGAAACAGCAGCAGCAGATATGAAATATGTATTTTCGAAAAAAAAAAAACCACTTTAATTGAACAGTATGAAATTAATGGAACATTTTACTGTATGCAGAGCTTTTGCATTATATAACACAAGCAGTTGTCTATTAGATCAAAATCAGCTTCATTCACCAAGTATCGAAACACATACAAGTAATTTTTTTTTTTTTTTATCAGTAGGTGCTTTCTCTCTATAAAGCAATAAAAAAATGTAAGAAAAAGTAAAATAGAAATAAGTTTCAGTGTAATCGACCTGCTGCAATAGAACATCAGGACTGAATGGAACAGTAAACAACAACAACAACAACATGGCATATATATATATATATATATATATATATATATATATATATATATATATATATATATATATATATATATATATATATATATTGGATTCAAGTTGTTTGGTTGAGACTGTCGAAGGTGTTGAATAAACATATTAATTGCACATAGGCTATATTAATTTTTTTGCATATGTTCTCCTGTCACCAGGGAATTTTTGTGGATTTTAGCTTGTTTTGTATTCATGTGTATATATATATATACTGTATATATATATATATATATATATATATATATGTGTGTGTGTGTGTGTGTGTGTGTGTGTGTGTGTGTGTGTGTGTGTTTTGGATATGTAATCAACGATTATTGATGTTTTTGTCTGTATTTTAGGACAGTTATTGCGTATATTTTGGATGTTTATCACATTTTTTCTGTTTTTTTGTGTACTTTGTGGGAAATTTGAGAACAAAATAACGGAACAGTCGACTGATAGTGTTTTAATCATGATTAATTTCATTTTAATCCAAAGCAACCCTGTGACCCTGTCAACAGTGAACATATGGTGTACACACACACACACACACACACTCACATATATATATATATATATATATATATATATATATATATATATATATATATATATATACAGAGAGAGAGAGAGAGAGATTGCTCACTGTTGACTTCATGCCTGTCACGTGTGTCTGTGTCACAAGTGTAAAAAACAACTTTGTGAAATACATTAACCATCTGTCAGGTGGTAAAGAAAACAAGTGACAGCACATATGTACTGTGTGTGTGTGTGTGTGTGTTGTGTGTGTGTTGTGTCCTTCACAAATCTCTCTTAAGTCACTCTAGTGTTCTACTTTAGGCTTTACAGTTCTATTCACTTTATGCAAACCTTCTCGTCTTTAATACTTTACTGTTTCCTGCTTTGAAAAAAACAACGACAGATTTGAATCCATAGAGAACAGGCTCTTTTTTTTTTTGGATAAAAATGGGCATTTTTTTATTTTTTTTTACCATAATTCGGTGTTTGTCAGAACAGCTGAGCCATTACTAATTTATTGTGATGTTAGTCATAAATATCTCTCTAACAAAGTTGCCCTCAGAATGTTCCAGTCTTCTTCAGTCTGTCCGTCCGTACGCAGGAGGCTGTAGCATCTGTTAAATATTTCAACAGTACACTTAAAGATAGAGGTTCATAGCTACCTACATGTGTGCAGACTGTATTTTTGTACCAAATGTACTTGTTAATATGAGTATGGTAACTGTAGAATTATTCAGCAACACCTTGTCTATGCCTTGAGGCAGTTCTAAAAAGAGCAGAACATTTTTGGAATGTTTTCTTCTTGGATATCTTGCTGAAGTGTAGATGTGATTTAGTCTAATGTAATGAGAAGTGTGTAATCTCCCTCATGACTACATCACCATAATTATCAACTGTGCTCTCAGCCTTCATCGCTTTGCATAGGTGTTACAGTCAAACATCATCACAGTGTTAGAAAGTATTTTTAGCCACGATAGAATAGAAATCTGTATGAGTAATTCAAACATATCAGGAATAATGGGACGCTGCCAACCTTCATCACATTCCTCACTTGGTCCAAGACAATGTGAATGAGGAGTCTGCTTCAAGTAACTTTATTTTATTCATTTTATCTTACTGTATTTTAACTTAGTTTATTTAAGTCTTAACTGTGTGTTAACCTTTCTACCCACCTACCTAATAAATACAATAAAAGTACTTCATTGATCCCACAAACCATATATGTGACCCGCCACCACGAAACCAGGCATAAGTCGCACTGAGCCGTTCAGAGCTACAGCCAAATTTAAGCTGGAAGGTGATTTGTTATTAGTGTTTACACCTTATCAAAAAACGGTACCTTAACACCTCTATGTTCACTTCCTGTGGTCATTACATTGAAATCCAATCAATAAAGGTGTTTATTGAGTCAATTATTTAAGCGGCGACAAAAGTTCAGGTATTGCTGAGCAAAGACAAAGACGACTTCCACCTCTTTTCGCCGAACAAAACGATCTCCGTTCCGTGGGTAAACACCCAAGTGTTTGGTACGAGGTAAAAGCTTATATTGAATGTTCTGTCCAATGGTGTAAGCCAAATGATTATAATACGTCACACTTCTGTCCTATTATTATAATATATAAAACTTCTGTGACATGTCCATCAGAGTGTCCTTTAACATCTGTCAACAATTTGTGTCAATCGGATACAAATTATTATGCGTTGCTAAGGACTTCCTACCCCAAAACAGTCCAAAACTTTAACGGACAATATCTAAAAATATGCAAATTGTAAAATATGTCCAAATGTGGATATTAAAATGACCATAACTTTGGTTCTACTTGTGATAGAAACATCATTTTTTCACCATCTTAAACCTTAGTTTCCACTCTACCAAGATACACACATAACTCTGTTTGGATTTACACACACTTATGCCTGGTTTACTGGTGGTGGGTCACATATTGCATAATAAAAAGTTGTGTCTAAAACCGGTGTAAAATAAAAAATGTACTGAAAAAATGAAATTAAACATTTTCATTTTTATATGTAGTTTGATGGTTTTTTTTAAATGACAAATTTCTATAGCAACAAACTATCATTCAAGAAGTCATATTCAAGTCAAGATGTCAGTTTCTATAAGAGGTCAAAAAAGGCACTAGAAATACTGGACAGGATGAGAAAGTCCATCATATCAACAGAACCATTTAACACATAAATAAACCAGATACACAGTCAGGTACAAAACAATTTAAGGTGCAACATCATATTAACCACAAATTGATTAACTGTACAGTTATGATTTCATGGTGTCTGGAAATAGCTTAGGACTTAAAGGGCTACAGTCAAATCTATTTTTAAAAAATTATTATTATGAGAAAAAGTTAGAATTCTGACATTGACATCAGAATTCTGAAGAAATGGGTAAAAAATTCTGAGGGGAAAAAAGGCAGAAATATGTAGAAAAAGTCATAATTCTGAGGAAAGAGTCAGAAGTTTGAAAAATGACAGATTTCTGACTTTAAAATCAGAATTAAAGTCAGAAATCTGAGAAAAGTCAGAATGAAAAAAGGTCTATTGAAAGAACAAAGTCTATTTATGGTCTATTCTATACTGGAAGTGAAAGTGTTGATTTGATTTGAATGATTTATTTCGAACATGTGCAAAGTGCAACAATAATCAATACAACAATAATAATAATAATAATAATAATAATAATAATAATAATACACAATGACATGTCCGAAAAGGAGTAGGATGAAGCATAAGCTTATTTAATTCTACCCCTTCTTCACTTCCCCAATAACCTGAATTCATCTTATAGCAATATAGTGCATAGTACAAAAATGATGATAATAATAACAATAACAATACCAATAATCAATAACTGAAGTACTAAACATATAAATATATACAAAAAGCAAAACAGAACATAAACCCCCCCCAAAAAACAAAACAAAAAAAATGAGCAGATAGGAAAGTAGGTAACAAATATTTTTGTTTGTTTGTTTGTTTGTTTGTTTTCCTATTTTCTTCCCTTCCTTCTTCTTCTTTGCCCTTTCTTTTTTCTTCCTTTTTTTTGTTTTTCCTTTTTCTAATTTGTCTGCATTTTGTTCTTAATTTTTTTAATTTCATTTATTTTATTTTATTTTTCTATTCATTTGCTTATTTTATTCATTTATTTATTTATTTATTTATTTTTATCTCTTAACCCCACAGAGGGGGAGTCAACATTGCTTCAGATCAGTACATATTCCAGTCTTGCAGCCATATACTAGACTATTTAGTGCATGTGTGTGACCATCATCGGTCCTCCCCGAAAGCTGAGCAGACATCCCCCATTAGAACTCTCCCTTACAAGCCAGTGAGGGCGGTGCTACACCTCAGTGATGTGCGGAGGAAATTGCAAAAAAGTTGAGCAAACAGTTAAATTTTATGAATATTTAAAATAAATCATACATTTAGAATGTGTCACGGCTGACACACCAGGGGTTAAAGGGTTAAAGAGTTAATACAGAATAAGTGAATAGTGCAAAATAAAGTAGTAAAGAATATAATTAGAGTATTATTTGTGCATCGTGAAAAACACTGTGAAGAACAGGCTGAGGTGGAAGTGTCTGAAGAGCTGTTGGGGAAATCTGTGATGCATCTGCAAAGCTTTGCTGGTTTATCCTCCAGTTGTAAATCATTCATAAATGTTTACCCAGTACTGTACGCAGCAAATGCTCTTCACCATTACCATTTAGACGGCTAACATTGGCTTGACTTCTGTCCTATTACCAAGCCAAACTTGTGCGGCGCATTAATAATGAAAAGCTACAAACAGGAGGTTACGGACCTGCTGACGCACACGCTCAGTCAAGCGCTCTGTCACTGAGTGCTTAATAAAGATCGCTCTATGTCACCCCATCCCCCCTTTTCTGTCGGAGTTCAACCAACAATCAAACATTCAGTGCAGCGTGTAGACGTTCTGCAATGATCAGTCACAGGTGACAGGCCTAATAGTCCCTTCAGTTTACCACTTTAACCTGACATGTTCAATACATTCCTCGATAAGTATTGATGATGGGTGTGATATCTGAAAAAAAAACAGACTCATCACCAGACTTTGACTTTTAAAAGCTTTGGGCCCCGTCCCATTTCTCCCCTTAAAACTTCCACTTGGTTTTAAGTGCCCTAAAAAGTAAATTCCACTCATCAATGGGGAAATAATTCCCCCTGAAAATGGGACACCACTCGCCAAGTGAACGTAACAAACGTGCTCACGTCACACGCTGACAAGTCTACCCCGCCAAATATGAAACCACCCCTCCGCGAGACTGACAGCAGCTGACTACTATTTACACGGAGGACAAATGTCGGTCCCAGCTGTGTTACCTGTTGTGTTGGTTCTGTTTATTTACCTTCGGGATGCGCAGAGAAGAAATGCGGCAAACAGAAGACGCATTCACCGTCTACTTTGCCTTTCAGTCTTGTCTCAGGTATGTTGATTTATTTAAATATTTTGATGTATTTTTTCTTCAATAGTTGGCGATTTATAACATTAACGTTAGCATTACCGCTAGCTTGACAAGGTAACATTACCGGTCATAGCCTCTGTGCCAAAATATACTTACAATGAAATTGTTCATCTCCAGTTCCTCCAGCTGCGGCCGCCATTTTTGTTGTCAGAAATCAGTCGGCTCGCAGTGCATCATGGGTAATTTCATCTTCCACTCAAAACGAAGTCCGCAACCAACCTCACTACATTTTGAGGGTTGATTTTAAGGGCAAAATCGCACTCCTACTTGCTCCCCTAGGTAATGGGACACCCTACCCCTACACATGAACGCGCAAAATCTAAGGTTTGGGGAAATTTTAGGGTTAGGGGGAGAAATCGGACAGGGCCTTAATGTCCTTAAAAAGTCCATTTGTCTTACAGCAGCACAGCAAGATGACACAAAACACACAATTAAAAGCACATACAACACAATAGATAGCAAATATGTAAATGCATAAATACAGACCACTGGTCATATGGTTCAGTAAAAATCATTGTACAGTAGAAAAATCTGAGTGTCTTGTGATGTTAAATGTGTATCTTCCACATCTTGTTTAAATGGTTGGTTGCCATGGGAATGAATACAATCTTTGCTCTATTAGTTCTGATTTTAGGATATCTGTACCTGTGACCCGAAGGAAGTGTCGAACCTCACCCACAGGGGGTGTCATGTCAGTACAAACTTCCTCTGCCCTCTGAGTTAATGTAATAATAATAATAATAATAATAATAATAATAATAATAATAATAATAATAATAATAATAATTAAACCAGTTAAAGGTTATTAACATCATTATTTTCCACGTTTTAACAATTTTTCCCACTTTACTCTTATGTGTCAGTGTAGAATGACCACACCAGCACACAATACTATAACAGAATACTTTCAATATAAGACTTGTACAATAAGGTCATAATTGTGTTGTTTACATTAAAAAAAGTTAAGTTTCCTTTGGAAATACAAACGTTGACCCTTTTTATAGATCGCATCTGCACAACTGTCCCATGATAATTTAACAAATAGGTAATAAATGTTTCATACATAATGAACAAACATTAACAAATGTTTAATTAGATTAGATTCAACTTTATTGTCTTTGCACATGTCACAAGTACAGAGCAATGAAATGCAGTTAGCATCCAACCAGAAGTGCATAGCAGTGAATAAATAATATAGACATTGTAAATATACACAGTATATGTAGGACTATGACTATGACTACTATAACAGACTATGACTATGTTACAGTATGAGTAACTATAATATTATAGATTTTTGAGGAAGGTATGTACAGACTATAGACAGGTTATTGACAATGATACAATGTATTATTACAGTGATTATGATATATATGATATATACATATATACATATATATATATATATATATATATATATATATATATATATATATATATATATATATATATATATATATATATATATATATATATATATATATATGTGTGTATTGTGTGTATGTTTATAAAGTGGTGGGGTTATTGGACGTACACTGCACCCATAGGTGCTGCTACTGCAAACTGACTGAAGACAAATAGAACACAGTACCTGCAGTCTTTCCCCTAGTGACCAGATTTCATCTCCTTAAAAGGAGCCATTAACTCCTAGTGACAGAGAAATGAATTTGCTCTGTGGTAGAAACAGCTTCTCATTGGCAATCATTAGTTTAGCACTCCATAATCACCCCTTCGTGCTGTGTGTTCATCAGTAGGCTGCTCGGCTGGTGCTCAGAGAGTCAGGCCACTATCATCAAGGGCAGGATGTGAAAATTGGTCCATAAAACAAAAGTAATACCCAATAAAATAGGAAAGCAACTGGCACTTGCGACATAAAACTGAAAGATTACCATGGAAGTACATGGTAAACACGCTGTTATTTCTCAGATGTAATCCAAATTGCAACCTTGTAGTGCTGCTTTACCTTAAGACTTAGAGGTCTCATCTGTATATTGAGATGAGGAATGGGGCTCATAGAGGCAATGCTGTTCAATAAAGTACAATTTCCTGTTAAGGACCCAGGATAGCAGGAAGGGAATAATTCAAAAAGCCTGCTAAGATTAGAGAAAAAAGCCATGTGGTGTTTGTGGCTTTAAAGGTTCTGCAGAACAGGAACAATCTGTCTTCATTGAACCTGTGACTTGATGAGGGAACCTGAGAGGTAATTAAGTTTGATATGTTGCCTGTGTTCCCCCGGCCCACGCTTTCAGAGAGTAACAAGCTCCAACTACAACCAAAAAGCACTGTTTAAGTTATTGCCTGTCATCTTATATTTTCAGCTCCTTATGATTTTTCACTGTCAAAGGCACCAACTTACAAATCCTGTTTGCAGTAGAGCTGTACGATATGAGGAAAAAAAACTGACATTGCAAATTTTTTTTTTTTTACATATTGTGATATGAAATACTACTCAGGAGTATATTGTCCTACAAAGTAAAAAGATAGTAACTGTATTTTTTGGCGAAAATGAGTCATTGTGTTTTTTGTAACATTCATTGTTTATCATGTAATAAAATATCTCATCTCAAATGTCTGTTGTTTTGGAGAAAATTTAGATAGAAGAGGTCGAAAGTCAAAGTTATTAGATAAAAAAGTCAAAATTAATAGATAAAAAAGTCAAAATTATGAGATAAAGTGTAAATTCCCAGTCACTAATCACTACCAGAATGAATCCATATATCAGTCCCACTGTGTTTTTTGCAGAACTAGTTAATATACAGTAAAAATAACTGCCTCATGTCCAATAATCTACCTACAACTATACTGGGACTGAACAACAACAGAACTTTAAGGTCATTTTTGTCAGTTTGGTGTCAGTGCAGTTACTGTTTACTTTATAGGACAGAATATAACAGCTGTGGCGCTGACACAAACGGTCAAACACATTAGTGGTCGACACAGAACATATGTTCCAATATCATCCTTGTTGTAGCTGAAATAATTAAATAAAATGAATAATAAAAAATAAATGAATGAATAAATAAAAGCGATATATTTTTTTAAATAAAAAATAAATACATACATAAATAAAAAATAATGAAATAAATACATTTAAAAATACAAGTAAAATATACTACAAGAAAAACAATAATAATAAAAAGAAGAATTTCAGTATAAGCCAAAATAATAAAATAAAGTAAAATGAAAAATAAATTATAAAATAAAATGAATAATCAAAAATAAATAAAATTCAATAATATTTTGTTAAAATTTAAAAATTAAAAATTTAAATTAAAAAAAAAAAACAACTACAAAAGCACTCTGAGAGTGCAGACCTTCACCTAACCCCCCCACAAACACACAAACACACACACACACACAGAATCTAATAAATCCATCCATACATTTTTGAGTTAGACAGATTTTCTCTTGTTGGTTTTTGGGTGATTTTCTCTTGTTGGTTTTTGGTGATTTTCTCTTGTTGGTTTTGGGTGATTTTCTCTTGTTGGTTTTTGGGTGATTTTCTCTTGTTGGTTTTTGGGTGATTTTCTCTTGTTGGTTTTTGGTGATTTTCTCTTGTTGGTTTTGGGTGATTTTCTCTTGTTGGTTTTGGGTGATTTTCTCTTGTTGGTTTTTGGGTGATTTTCTCTTGTTGGTTTTTGGTGACTTTCTCTTGTTGGTTTTTGGGTGATTTTCTCTTGTTGGTTTTTGGGTGATTTTCTCTTGTTGGTTTTTGGGTGATTTTCTCTTGTTGGTCACTCATTTTTCAGTCTTCTTACCAGTCCTTCAGTCCATTTGCTTCAGAACGATTGTGATGAGCTCAGTGTGTGTCAGCTATTGTAGCTTTTTTTTCAGTCCCGTTCTGAGAATTAAATGTTAAATGTTAAATTAAACCAGTATTAATATTATTTGACATGAACACAACACTTTAACTGTTCTGATATTTGTATTCTTTTCTGTTTGACCTCCTTTTTATGCAACATTTTTTCATCTACTCCTTATATTAATAAAATGTATTTTCTTTGGAAACTCTATTATATGAATGCCCTACTTACAGGAGCAGAAGAAATTCTGTGTATTCTGCTCTGACATGTGTTAGGTGAATTCCTAACACATGTCAGAGCTCCTCTGAGGACACACTAGGAACAAGGAATGCTGTTTGTAGGATTTCAGGCATACTTTTCTCATTTTTGTGCAGCCATAACTGAGTAAAGGTGTAAACAGTGAAACTAACGCTTGCTGTTCTTGTACGTGCTGCTGCTGTAACACTATGGGATGTTTAATTACAACAAAACATTATTAATATGATCAGGAATGACTGCAATTATCCGACTATACCAACTAAAAATGAAGGAAAACCATCTTGTTTTTACAGAAGGGTGGTTCTTTTTTCTTTTTTTAATATATTCTCATACAGTTACAATTTACCTTTATATTATATAAAACAAAAGCAAAACAATTGTGTCCACTTCCTGCTTTGCTTTTGTTTCAACTATCAGTATGTTAGACCAGATACTACATGTGACTTTTCTATTTATTTTTGTGATAATTAAAAAAGAAGCAGCTCGACCGAATCAACCATAGAAATCAACAAACTATCGTCATCATGACCAGACCAGGAGCATGTGCAGAACTGTTTACATGTCAGAGGAATTATCCAATTTGGAATTAAGACCAGAATAAACCAGTGACTTTATTCAGAATTCATTTTAATTGGGATACCGTATTTTCTGGACTATAAGTTGCTCTGGACTATAAGCCGCATTTTGGGGGGAAATTTATTTGATAAAATCCAACACCAAAAACAGACATTTCATCTCGAAAGTCAATTCAAAATAAATAGAGATTAGAGAACAACAGGTTGAATCGGTGTACGGTATGCTAACGTAACACATTCAGCTAATGTTACATGATACATAAACAACGAACTGAGAATGTTCCTGGTATGTCAACGTAACATATTAACAGTTATTCCGATAACTATAGGGGATTCCCACTTGTCGTCACGTCATAGAGCGCCTCCATTTTGACGGTGCTAATGCTAACACCTGAACCTCCAGTAACATTAGTCTCCTCCAGAAACAACAGAAACCAACAGTACAGTCAGATGCAATCAAAAACGTGATCGTGCTAAGGGAATAGCCTTATATCGTATCCCAAAGAAAACAACACTGAGAAACAAGTGGTTGTCTGTAATTAACAGACAAAACGCCGATAACAGTGTTTGGTGGCCTTGAACGCACCACATGAGGCTTTGCAGTCTTCATTTTGGATCAGGTAAATTCCACTACTGACCGTAAGTAAATGAGTTCTGTGCAAATATAGTTTAGTGTTGGAGTAAAATGGACACATTTTCTGTCATCAAATAAATCCAGCAGGTTTATGTATGCTAGCTAACATTAGCATTAGCCTGATCCAGTCTAGTCAGTCTAGTGAAAGGAACCCTGGAACTGCTGTGAAAACTGCAGCACTGATTAATTACCTCATTAGGATTGGACCTAAAAACTACTAAAATATATATTTTCAAAAGTATTTCATAGTTAAAATGGATAAGCTATTTAGCATTGATGTTTGTAAAGTGTATTGTTATGAAAATTGATGCTAAAGTAGGGCAACATTTTTTTAATAAAATAAAACAAAACAAAATAACAAATCAAACAAAACTAAACCTGAACTAAAAAAACACAACAACAAAAAAACAAGCCTTCTTAGTTGTTATACATGTATATATTCATTTTGGTATTTTAATAGATTAAGGTGAATGAACACAAAAATTATCTTTTCAATAGTTTCTCCAGCCTGAAAACACAAACAACATAAGGTGAAGTCTTGTTTCCTCTCAGATCAGATCAGATTTGAATGACATTATGATGAAAGAATATTAAAAATGTTTGATCCAGTGATAAAAACTAAAAATATTGTCTCCTGCTGCTTCAGTTTGGGTGTCACTAAACTCATATCTGGGATGTGCTTCAGCATCCCTGTGACATTCTGGAGGATGAAGCCGTTCAGAAAATGGATGAATGGATGTCACTAAACTGTCTGTCCTGGTTCCCTGTCAGTGTTTTTAATATCACACCCAATATGTATCTGTAAAACACTTTGGAGATAGATGTCAGCGTCTAAATAAAGCTTCTTCCTGTGGTATTACAGCTGAATGTCTGGACTCCTTTTCCCATTTTACATCATTTAAGTCCTGTGAGAGGATACCTATTAAAACATGCTGGTATTTAGTTAGTAGTTGGAGTTCCATTAAAATAAAAACTCAATTAAGGCTGCACAATATTAGGAAAAAAAATGACATTGCAATTTTTTTTTTGTAAAACCTGTTTAATATGGGTTTCAGAACACAAGGATCCAAAAGCAGAGTCTAATACAGCAGTAGAATTAAACACATTGTGGTGTTTAACAGAGAAAATGTAACGTGTTGCTCTCTATGGGCTGATAACAGAGACTAGGGAAGAAGACAGAAGAAAAGTCAGGGGACGGAACCGGGTCAAAACCAGAAAACCAGCAGAGCAAAAACAGAGCAATTCAGATAATGTTACCACATACCAGAAAAGAGTCTGAGTCAGAGAGGTCCAAATGATGAAACAGGGTCCAGAACCAGGAGATCAGATGCAGCGACAGAACAGACAAAAAGACAGAACCAAATATCCAGAACCAGATCATACAAAAACAAATGACAAACGCTCAAGTGGAGGCAAATAATCTGGCATCTAATCCCCGAGAAAGAGCGACATTTATTCACCACACGCCAGGTGAGACAAGACACAGTCAACATGAACCAACAGGACAAAATAAAAGCCCAGACAGTAACAATGAAAGAAAGAACAGGAAGAAAAACTAACAAAATAAGACGTTTATAGTCAAACTATGACATGTTTGACATTAAAGGGACAGTTCACTATTTTTCAGATGAAAGTGTTTGTCATCAGTGTCTTTACTCTGGTGCACCCACAGTGACTCCGCCCCTCTCTTCTGACTCCGCCCCTTTACTCTGGTGCACTCACAGTGACTCTGCCCCTCTCTTCTGACTCTGCCCCTTTACTCTGGTGCACCCACAGTGACTCCGCCCCTCTCTTCTGACTACACCCCTTTACTCTGGTGCACCCACAGTGACTCCGCCCCTCTCTTCTGACTACACCCCTTTACTCTGGTGCACCCACAGTGACTCCGCCCCTCTCTTCTGACTCCGCCCCTTTATTCTGGTGCACCCACAGTGACTCCGCCCCTCTCTTCTTACTCCGCCCCTTTACTCTGGTGCACCCACAGTTACTTCACCCCTTTCTTCTTACTCCGCCCCTTTACTCTGGTGCACCCACAGTGACCCAGTCCCTCTCTTCTGACTCCGCCCCTTCACTCTGGTGCACCCACAGTGACCCAGTCCCTCTCTTCTGACTCCGCCCCTTCCCTCTGGTGCACCCACAGTGATTTACCCCCAACAGTGTCCTGTGAGCCCAGTTGTGCTTCAGTTTTGGTCAAAGCAAAAGTAGTCCCGAAAGGTTTCTTGGGGTCAACAAAATAAAATGTGTTCCTTCTCAAAACAGTATGTGTTTGAATTAATGATTTATTTACATAACAAAAACCGTCATAAAACAAAAACTCACACCTCGTAATTGCTTGGAGCTACTTTCTCTCAATAGCGATCAATGCGCAAAAAGTTTATTACTAAATAATTACCATTTTATTATACTTGAAATGAAAGCTTTTTGCATCACTATTACCTAGAAACTACATTGAAATTACTTGATAATAAGCGCTCTCAAAGGATTATTACCATGAAATTACATCAAAATGATCATAGTAATTACCACCTTAATGATGCATCACTATTAACTAATAACTGCAGAGTAATTACACTGGAAATTATGTGTAACAAGCAGTTACAAAGGCATTATTACCATGAAATGACATCAAAATTACCATAGAATTACCACCTTATTAGCGATCCGTAATGTAAAGCGTTAGCGATGATTCACTTATACGTGCTACTGTATATCCAGAGGGAAATGAATCAGGTGTCCATCAGGGAATGAATTTCATTTGTCTCCATGTCTACTGCACAGATTCTGTATCTAAAATACTCCAGTGATGTAACATACCATGGTGGTAAAATGTGAAATGTCTCTGAATTAATCAATGTAAAGTTTGTCATAGACTGACAGTATTTTCTGGAGTGGAACTGGGCTGTGAATGCTTCGCTCACTGTAAGTCAATGGTTGTAAATGCATGAAACATTTTTTTCTATATGACATGTAGTTTAGAAATGTCACAGTATTGATTATAAATTCATTACAAATGTCAGCAATGTGGAGTGCATGATGCCTGATAATAGTCTGGTTAAACATTTTTATATATATATATATATATATATATATATATATATATGTATATGTATGTATATGTATATAATATTTAATAGAAACTCCATCTTTAACTTGGACAGTTAATGTTGGTTTGTCATTTGTTTGAGTATTTTATTTATATTTGGCTTTGAAAACACCCTGTTTTGTTTTTTTTTAAATACTTTGGATGAAATGGAATAGCATTGTGTTTGTGTGTGCAACATGAGCGACGCTGTATTAAAGTCGAGGCCTCAATCTATTCAAGACCTTGGCTGAACTATCTTCACAATTGAGTTAGCTCGGTGCAATTGCTGTCTATTCAACGGCTGAGAAATTGAGTTTTGCGCCTGAAGCACTGCCAACATCATGGAATGGTGAGAGAGAGGGAGAGAGAGAGAGAGAGAGAGAGAGAGAGAGAAAATACTGAAAAGTAAATGAGTGTATCTTCATCCTCCCATTCCCACACAGTAACAAGCACACATACATTTATTTTAAATGTGACACTTGAGAAAGTTTTTGACAGCCATGTCCAAACCCAGAGGTTGTTCATCATCTGTCCAGTTCTGGTTTACAGTCATTAAGGCCGGGCATCAAAACCAAAGGCTTAAGCAGTCGCTCCCTCTTCTATATGCAAAACAGTGATTACTGGGCAGGTTATAAATTGTGTTATTTTCTCCATCTCACCAAGAACTGCTCATTCGTAGAAAGGTGATTTGAGCAGCCCACAATTACAGAGTCTGAGAGAGAAAATTGTGCACTTGACTCTGCCAGAGTCCAATTGGTTCCAACTTCTAGATGATGGGCAATCAAGCCTGTATTTATTTGGTCATGTTTGAATCCAGGACTTGATTGAATTTTGTTATCAATCCCTATCACTATTTTGTACTTGATTGTGTATGCAAACTATTTAGATTGAGTGCATGTGTTGTGTACAGACCTAATGTGGAGCAGCAGAATTATTCCTTCTGTATCGAGCAGAACCATTTGGTGTTTGAGCATCTACGTCACAGTGCACGTGTGCGCAACAGTCACATGACAGGCCCTGCAATTATTTTTATTATTTATTTATTTGTATATATTTGCATGAATTTTAATTATTATTTAGTTATTTCAGCTACAAGAAGGATGACACTGAAGGGTATGTTTTGTATCGACCACTAATATATTTGACCGTTTTATTCATTTATTTATATTTTTTATTTTACTTATTATTATAATTTTTGTAATTATTTTATTTATTTGTCTTTATTTATGTATTTTATTATTTATTAATTTATTTTCATTTTATTTATTTATTTATTTCTAAAAAAAGTTATTTATTTTTAATCATCATTTTTATTTAATAATTTCAGCTACATGAAGGATGATACTGAAGCATATGTTCAGTGTCGACCACTAATCACTTTGACTGTTTGCGTCGTCACCGCACAGCTGTTATTTACTCCTGAGTATTTTTTCATATCGCAAGATATATCGCAGGATAAAAAAAAATGTCATTGCAATGTCAGTTTTTTTTTCTAATATAGTGCATCCCGAGCATGTGTGTTAACTTGTCGTACGTGGAACACTTTCCTACTGTATGTATGTACCTGCTGCCTTCTGTGACTCACGTTTGTCATTGTTCTGTCACTTTGATCGCACCGAGTCAATCTACTTCCTGCTTTTCCTGCCAGCGACACTGTTCCACACGGAGCCAAATCCAGTCGGCCTCTCCTTCAGAAGCAAACGCACTCTGAAATGACCCTAAATTTGGTTGTGTTGTCATTATGTCTAGAATAACGACCATATGGGTCCATATGGCAGTGCTTGACTGAAGCACCATATGTTATCAGTGCAAGCAGGCTGTAGTACTCATTTGAATAATACTGGAATCCCACACCAGGCCGTATGCTGCTGAATTCCATCACGCTGCTAAAAAGGTTTCTTCATTCCCACAAAATTAGAAGAATTAACCAAGTCGAAAAAAATGTCATGATTGTTTGGGGGTTTTTTTGAGTAAAGAAAAGGCCTTTTACAATTAGTTTAAGGCTACATTTATATGTAAACGATGAAAACAGAAGACGCAAATGTGGCGTCTCGTCTTCAGTTTTTCATCCGTGTTTAGACGAGTGTATTAAGGAAGAAATCCTTGTTTATATGAAGATGCAACAGTAGGTGAAATACGATTGGATAGTCCCGCCAGGCCGCTATGTCCTTTTGTGTTTTTGACGTATGTAATTGTCCACCCGTCTGTGTTCATCTATTACATGTGTGTAATGTCTGTACAATAAGTGAAACAACTCCTGTACGTTTACTAGAGCTGCTAGTGCTACTGCTAATGCTAATGCTAATGCAGCTGGAAGGTTGTCCTACATGTTTGCTGCTTAAACTTCTCAGCATACACTGAAAAAATTTTAATATTGAATCAACTTAAAAATTCTTCTTCAATAGGTCACACATAAAAACATATACATGAGTGAATCAAATTAAATTAAATTAAATTAAAATAACCCTAACCCTATACAATTAAATTTGGGTCACTCAACTACATTTTTTTTCATGTATGACCATAAAAAGTCAAAATCACGAGATTAAAAAGTCTAAATTATGAGATAAAAACTAAAAAATCAAGAGATAAAATGACAAAATTGAAGAATTGTTGTTGATTCAAAGTTTTAAATTTTTTCAATGTATGAATGTAACATGAAAGTGTATGTGACCTGAACATAAAGACGCCCGCAACATTAACATGTGCGTTTCTTGACGTTTAGACGGAGACATGACCCAGCGTGTCTTCAGTACGTCCCACTCTGGACGGTGTCTTCATTATTTGTACGTATTCACATCCTGGTGGCGTCGTCTTCGTGTAAACGAAAGACACTTCTGATAAAATATGCTGTCGTATTTAGCCGCCATCGTCCCGGTGTAAACGAGCCCCATGTCTTTAAAGAGCCATATGTGGCATAAATGAGTTAATTGGTAAAAGGCTATAGTTACTTTGCTAAAGTTTATTTGACTGAATGGACACTCAAGCTCTGTCCAAACAGTACAGGCTGATGAAAATTACTTGCAGACCTGGGTTTTTCTAAACTGAACCCCACCCTTCCTGTCCCATCTTTGTCAGTTGGGGTTCAGGCCAGGGTACCTACTGAGGCCCCCACGTAAGAAAACAAGAGTCCGCTTAAAGGAAAAGGCTGAGGTACTTTCAACTCCCTCCAGGCAATAAAAAGGGACTCTGAGAACATTTTATATAGAGGTTGCAAGGTTGCACTTCATTACAATGTGGACAGGTAGACATGCCAATGGTGCGTTTGCACTTTATTTGCCTGTGTAGATCCCCTGAGATGGTAATAATAAAAAAAAGGAATGTATGCAGGATACTTGATTCAAGGTTTGTAAGACTGTGTTTAGGTACCAAACCCATGTACTTTACAACAGCATTTATTCCTCAGGTGATGAACTGTATATTCACACATTGAAGGAACCTAAAAATCCTTCTTCTTCAATGGGTCACACATAAAAATGAATGAACCAAATTATTACAGAGGGTTATTACCTCTGCCAAGGAGGTATTACATTCTGTCTGTCTGTCTGTCTGTCTGTCTGCCTGTCTGTCTGTCTGTGTCTGTCTGTCTGTCTGTCTGTCTGTCTGTCTGTCTGTCTGTCTGTCTGCCTGCCTGCCTGTCTGTCTGTCTGCCTGCCTGTCTGTCTGTCTGTCAGCAGGATTACGCAAAACAGTTCCGAACGGATTTTGATGAAACTTTCAGGAATGATAGATAATGGGTCAAGGAAGAACCCATTAGACTTTGAGCAATGAAGGTCAAAGGTCAAGGTCACACTAAAGGTCAACAGATAAAACACATCAGTCGTAATATCTGAGGATTCAGACAAGATAGAATCTGGTGTTTTTGTTTTTTTCATTCACATGGTCTGACCATCATCGTCAACACCGATGGCTCTAACCTTTGACCCCTGACCATCAGACATCAGATGGGTCAACACCTATGGCTCTAACCTTTGACCCCTGACCTTCTGCCATCAGATGGGTCAACACCTATGGCTCTAACCTTTGACCCCTGACCTTCTGACATCAGATGGGTCAACACCTGTGGCTCTAACCTTTGACCCCTGACCTTCTGACATCAGATGGGTCAACACCTGTGGCTCTAACCTTTGACCCTTGACCTTCAGACATCAGATGGGTCAACACCTATGGCTCTAACCTTTGACCCCTGACCTTCTGACATCAGATGGGTCAACACCTATGGCTCTAACCTTTGACCCCTGACCTTCTGCCATCAGATGGGTCAACACCTATGGCTCTAACCTTTGACCCCTGACCTTCTGCCATCAGATGGATCAACACCTATGGCTCTAACCTTTGACCCCTGACCTTCTGAAATCAGATGGATCAACACCTATGGCTCTAACCTTTGACCCCTGACCTTCTGCCATCAGATGGGTCAACACCTATGGCTCTAACCTTTGACCCCTGACCTTCTGCCATCAGATGGGTCAACACCTATGGCTCTAACCTTTGACCTCTGACCTTCTGACATCAGATGGGTCAACACCTATGGCTCTAACCTTTGACCCCTGACCTTCTGACATCAGATGGGTCAACACCTATGGCTCTAACCTTTGACCCCTGACCTTCTGACATCAGATGGATCAACACCTATGGCTCTAACCTTTGACCCCTGACCTTCTGCCATCAGATGGGTCAACACCTATGGCTCTAACCTTTGACCCCTGACCATCAGACATCAGATGGGTCAACACCTATGGCTCTAACCTTTGACCCCTGACCTTCTGCCATCAGGTGGGTCAACACCTATGGCTCCATCACGTCACATTTTGACGTCATATCAAGCCTTGGCGGGGGTCTGCTGTCTCTGACTGACTTGTTTAATTTAATTTGTCAGATACATGAAGTTACACAAATGTCAGATGAACAATATAAACATTAGTTTTTTTGTCCATACACACTTTGATCCAATTGCATTCAGTAGTTGTTGCGTAAACCTGCTAATAAATAAACACGTGCGGTAACTTTGCGAATCATATGAAATCTGCGATCTTGTTCAAGTTCATCATTATCAGTTATTATTATGTTAAATCACACATATATTATTATCAGTTATTATTATGTTAAATCACACATATATCATTATCAGTTTCCCAGATCTGAAATTTGTACACGCCAAATTTCAGAATGATTTGTCAAGAAGTGTTGACACTAGAGTGAGAAAAGTGGAAATGTTTACACACACACACACACACACACACTGACAGACAAACAAACCGTTAAACCAATTTAACTTTGCAAATGTGAGATTCATGAAGTTAAACATAGATAGTCAAACAAACAGACAACCAAACAAACAAGTAGTCAAACAAATAAACAAACAGTCAGACAGAAAAATAGTCAACTGTCCAACCAACCAAACAGACAAAGACGTTGTCAAACAAACAAACAGATAAACAAACAGATAAACTAACAAACAGATAAACAAACAGATAAACAAACAAACAGACAAACAAACAGATAAACAAACAAACAGATAAACAAACAGATAAACTAACAAACAGATAAACAAACAAACAAACAAACAGATAAACAAACAAACAAACAGATAAACAAACAGATAAACACTGACAAACTCTTTTGGGGCAGTCATTATTTTTCACCAGTTTTTTTGCAGGTATCGATGTATAAATCGTTAAATGTTTCAGATCAGCAGATGCTTTTGTTTATGGGCGGTTGTTTGGGTCTTTTATAGGTTAAAAGAGAAACGCTGTGTTCATACGTTTGCAGAAAATAAAAGTGAAAATCCATGTGCAGTGGCAGAAACATCTGTTCCTGCAGCAAATACATGAAGCTACACAAATGTAAGATGAAGTATATAAACATTAGAATTTAAATCCATTCTTTTGTCCAAACACACTGTGACTTTGACAAACGTCAGTGTATTTTCTGCCGTTCTTGTCACAGGTCAAGTGGTATAATATCATCTGTGTACGGAGGCAGACTCACAGCAAAGGTGAAATTAAAGGGCAAAGCAGCAGAGCATTAAAAGAAGAGCAGTGAAACTAACAGGCAGGATTGTTCCACAGCTGTCATGTGAAGGGACATTTGGTTCAAACTCTGCTGAAACTACAGTAAATAATTCACAAACTGTGGCCACGTTTACATTGCTACGATTCTTTTTTTTTTTTTTTTTTTGTTTCTGCCATGTCTCAAATAATATATGAAAAAGGAGAGAGAGAAAAAAAAGGTACCAAATTCTCTGTGGAGAATTGGATTTTTTTTTTTTTCTCCTTACAGAATTTGTAAACATAGCTGCAGAGTTTGATGAGGTTTTTCTGGGGTAAGAAGTGCACAGGCCTTGAGCTAAAATGGAAAAGAATGACAACATGGAGCCTGAACACAAGTGTTTTTTTTATTTTTTCACCCCCTCCTCTTACTGAGTGGAAGTAGCTTGTTGAGGCTTGGCTTTTATATCGACAGGTTATGATACAAATTGAAATGGTTTTTTTCAGTTTTCCTTGCATTTGATTTGTTTTGCTCTTAGAATCCACAGCTGTTCGATTGTTTGTTTTTCAAAATACAATGTGACATTAGAAAATATATGGGTAACACTTTATTGATACGGCTTCAGAACCCAAATGGACCCAACGACAAGACGTTTTTTAAAGGTTTTATTACAAAAACAGAATCAACCAGTCAGAACAGAAACTGAGGGCAAAGCAGGAGGGCAGGCAGGCAACGAGCAAGGGCAAAAAGGGCAAAAAGGGCAAAAAGGGCAAAATCCAAAGCTCATTAGTAGTGTCCAAGTGTGGGTCAGAACCAGAGGTGGAAAGTAACTCAGTAGAAGTACTTCGTTATTGTTTTAGGTATCTGTACTTTACTTGAGTATTTATTTTTCTGGCAACTTTTTACTTTTACTTCCTACATTTTAGTATAAATATATGCACTTTATACTCTTTATATTTATATAAATATATGTACTTTATATTCTTTACATTTATATAATTATATGTACTTTATATTCTTTACATTTATATAAATATATGTACTTTATACTCTTTACATTTATATAAATATATGTACTTTATACTCTTTACATTTATATAAATATATGTACTTTATACTCTTTACATTTATATAAATATATGTACTTTATACTCTTTACATTTATATAAATATATATACTTTATACTCTTTACATTCTCAGAATAGACTCGTTACTTTTACAAACTAAAGAGATGTGACAGGACGAAAAAACGCTTCAGAGACTTTATATATTCTAGTTATATGACTATTATCTCATGATTTTTACTTTTTATCTTATAATATAGACTTTTAAAATTATGCATTTTTATCTCATATTTATAACTTGTTTTAATGTCATGAGTTTTTATCTTAATTGTGACTTTTCTTCCCCCATTTTCCTAAATTTCCTGCCCATATCCACACTATATATATATATATATATATATATATATATATATATATATATATATATATATATATATATATATATATATAATAGAATAAGCAAAAAAATAAATATTGTGATTTTTGTTGTGTGACCAACAAAATGTTAAACTAGTTTTAGAAAACATTATATTTGCTTTTCAGAAATGTGCAGAGACCCTGTCAGTAACATAATGTGAAAGTCATCACTAAAAATAATGCAGATTTAAAAACAAAGTAACTCCTCCATTACGTCATTTATCAACATGATTTCTTATTCATATCAAGTTAAATGACATCAGCCAAATGGTTGTAAACAATAACTCCCATGATCCCACTCTGCTTCACAGTATTGTCACACTGCTCCTATATGTGTTTTATTGTTTTAATTGACATACTCTTTAGTTACAGAAATCACATGCTATAGCTATAATTGCTTTTAATGTTAGAATTCATAATTTGTTGACAATGTAACATTGGAAAACAAACATAAATAGTTTCTATGAAGCGATTTTCGGGACAGTATTAAACGTATTCACAGGAGAGTAATCTGTGCATATTTAGGATATAAATGCATCTTTGGTTGTAGTTTATTGAGTAAGATAACTGTCAATATATTCATGTCCACAGATTGGATACCCGTGTGTATTTGTCTGTAGTTGTGCATAAAATAAATATTTGTGAATTCTCTAATGAGTCCAGTCATGTATAAAATATAAATATATTTTATCCATCAGAATGCAGGGCCAGAGCCTTATGTTTGACAACTGTGTTTTAGAGTTTGCAAATATTCATTTTATGCTCAACTACACTTTCCTGTGAGTACACTTAATTTTATTGTAAAAAAGTCGCTCATGACGGTTGTTCTTTTACTGTTAAAACACATCATGTGTTGTGATAATGGTAGGTGGTAAAGGTAGCATCAAACACTGTTAGGTATTTTAGGAACACAGACTCCATCTCATCCTGCAGATCATGATAGCAGCAGCAGAGTCCAGGGTGACCTCTGTATGCAACAACTCTCCCGTTCCATTAGACCAAAAACACTTGAAACTACTCTGCTGAATCAAAATTGAATTTTCTCCACTCTCATACTCTCCATATCAGCAACAAAGCATTATCCCTGCAAGGTCAACGGGGTCACGCAGCTCAGGCCTGCATTACTTTCCATTACCTTTGTTTTGTCACTGGTGACTGCAGTGACTGACTAAATGTTAAACATTGAAAGCTATTAAACTCTTGTTAACGGGGCTTCTGCTTGTCCACCACTTTTTCCATTCCATTTGCTGGGTATTTAGCTGAATACACACTTTTACTCAAATAAATTTGGAGCCTGATTGGTTTAGAAACAATAGGAGTTACAGTGCAGCATTACTTCAACCCCCACTGACAGACAGTCTTAGCTTGCAGAAAATGTGCTCCTCACCATCTTTATATTTGGGTGAAATGACACAAATAAGGACATGTTCCCAATAATGATGGCAGAAAGATTTGGAATTTGGTGATGGTATAAATATTAAATGTGGGTGAGGGAGGTTCCTTTATATAAATATACATAAACCTATAGGAATATTTTCAATATGAATCTGGGAGGATGTACCTGCTTGGTTTATATATATATATATATATATATATATATATATATATATATATATATATATATATATATATATATATATATATATATATGAACATATACATATTGGGGCTGTCATGATTAATCAAGGTAATAGCAATGAACTATTTATTTTTTTATCGTGCTTATAGTTCCCAAGCATTTTGTCATTTTACAAATACATTATATTTTACACCACAGTATGAGAAGGTCAAAAAATATTTTATATCAGCCTATATTCAGGGGCTGCTTTTGATGCTTCATTATTAGTATTTTATGTTTTGCCCCTTTGTCATATCTTATTATGGCAGATGTTAGTGTCTATTTGTTTTTCTACATTGATGAGTATTACAATGAATTTCAATGACACAAAAATGTGTGACTATACTGAAATTAACTATTGTATTTATGTGGTTAATTGCTATTAAATATTGTAATTGATTGACAGCACTATTATATATATATATATATATATATATATATATATATATATATATATATATATATATATATATATATATATATATATCTCACATTGTAGTTGTGTGACCTTTACTGCCTTCATAAATAAATGGTCAGCTGACATAAAGGGAATGTCACTTAACAAAGGTGCATGGCTGCAACCATAAAAACATTATATCTGCCATTTTATATGAATTGTAGAACTAATGTACAACAAATTATTTCATGGAAATGATGCTCAGTTTATTCAAATGTATTCTTTATTTATGTATCTGACAATGAAATCATATTTATTTATTTGTTTCACAGAACCTTAACAGTCATAATTCATGTTCATCATTTATTCAGATTTAATGAGTCGATATCTATCAGTATAAAGTATTTTTAATATGTGCTTACTTTAATGTAAAGTAATTTGACAAAACTTGAGGGAAACCATTGTTAAATAAATAATGCCAAAATAAACTGAATGATGAATGACAGAGTGATGGATCCCCCCGTGGCTGGGGGGGAGGAGGGGGGGGGTCTTTTTCATGCTTGACCATGTGTTGACTGCAGCTCTTTAATTAGGCGTGGGTGGATTTAAGCGATAATGGTCATAGTGGGAAAAGACATGGGTGTCATTAGGACAATCACTGCTTTAAATGAGGTTTTGATGCGGTGTGTTCGACAGGTGTAGTGGCAAGATAGAGGAGGGAGAGGTTCCTGCGGCATGCTCCAGCTGTGTTTACACTCTTTGTGCCGAACAAAGGGGCCTTGTCATATCGGCCATGATTGATGCGGCTGCCGGAGAATAGTTAGAACATATTTACATGAAGCGCCGGTGGGAGGATCGACACCAGCAGTTTCACCACGACATTATTTGTCCTGGACGCTCTGAGGAGGAGCAACAGACAGACAGACAGACAGACAGACAGACAGACAGACTGACTGACTGACTGCAGCACAACACTAACACTACTTTAACACCAACACTAACACTAGGACCAACACGATATTAACACTAACACCACTTTAACACTAACACCAACATTATTTTATGCTATGAGTTTGCGTCTTCATTATCATATAAATAACAAATTATATTTTTCTTTATTTGTGTTACTATTATAATCATTAATTGTAATAGAGGTTAAGTTGGGTTTCACACTGAGGTTAAGTTATTATATTTAACTTCAAAGTCCCATTAACTCATTGTATTCTGATTATTTTTTTCTTATAAGTTCTAGAATAAGCCTTATGGCTTTTTTTCCAGCCTCCAGCACATTTATTATGTATACTGTAAGTCATTTACTTTCTATATTCTGTTTTATTCATGTATGTGATGAATAATATATATATATATATATATATATATATATATATATATATATATATATATATATATATATATGTATATTACCTTCTGTATACCGTTTATATGTGCAAATAAAACAAACAAACATTTGTGAGGATGATTCACCACAACAGCGGGACCTTGCGGACACAGCTCCAAACATATCTTTCACTATCAAACATCATCTCCAACCATCTTCTCTGCTCTGCCTGAGGGAAATCACACCGTTTAAAAGCGTCTCTGTCAGACATCTCCCCTACACTCATGTTCATGTCAATCCTGTATCACTCTGAACGGCTAATGACACATGATGTTTTAAGGAGAAATCGTGCAATTAGTCATATCGCAGATCCGGCAATTATTTTTGTTTTATTTATTTGTGTTTTTATTTATTTATTTTTATTTGATTACTTTTTTTTTTTTTTTTTTTTATAAAAAAAGTTTTTTGTATTTTATTAATTCATTCATTATATTTTTAAATAAAAGATTTTCATTTGTTTTTATTCATTATTTATCTATTGATTTTTAGTTTTTTATTTATTTAACCATTTTATTTTTTAATAATAAAAATAATTTGTTTTTATCCATGTAGTTATTTTTTTTTACATTTATTTTTTTTTATTTAATTATTTTTTATAATTTTTTAAAAAATTAATTAATTAATTAAACTGAACTTAAATGACACTGAAGCGTATGTTGTGTGTCGAACATTAATCTGTTTGACCGTTTTGTGTCGACACCACACAGCTGTTATTTATTCCTGAGTATTTTTTCATATCACAATATACTATACATATCGCGGGGTTAAAAAAAAAAAAAATCACAAATGTCAGGTTTTTTTTTTTTCCTAATATCGTGCAGCCCTAATCAACATACTTGACGACAGAGAGCGTTTTAAAAAGGCAATAACGCACCCTTGACTGATGGTTGTGGATATGTTGTCGGCAGCTCCTCTAAAACATAAAGCAGCTCTGTTCTATTCTGAGGACTGAGGATGAGCCCAGTGAGTTTGGGCTGATTTGAAGAACAATGAAGTGGATGTGCTGTTCTATAGACTGAATAATGAGGTTGTGTGCTTCACAGAACAGCCCTCCCCCTTCTCTCTCTCTCTCACAAAGACACCATCCCCCATCCTCCCCTCCTCTTTGATGGAGCTGATATATGCATAGGCAACACTTTCATGGGGTGCCAAGTATTGCTGGGTTAGAATCTCGCTGCCCTGTCTATGTCTAATACTGCATTTACCTACACTGTAAAAAAAAAAAAAAGTTTGTACATTTTACAATGAAAAATATACAAACTATAAAAGTGGAATTCTGTAAAGTCAGGAAAAACGGTTGGATACTGTTTATATGACACTGTGTTAGTGATGGAACAGTGGATGGACATTCCGGATTTGGACGTTCTGGCCTAGGATGTGCCAGACTAGGATGTTCCAGACTAGGATGTTTCGGCCTAGGATGTTTCAGACTAGGATGTTCCAGACTAGGATGTGCCAGACTAGGGTGTTCCAGACTAGGATGTTCCAGACTAGGATGTTTCGGCCTAGGATGTTTCAGACTAGGATGTTCCAGACTAGGATGTGCCAGACTAGGATGTTTCAGACTAGGATGTTTCAGACTAGGATGTTTCAGACTAGGATGTTCCAGACTAGGATGTTTCGGCCTAGGATGTTCCAGACTAGGATGTTTCAGACTAGGATGTTTCAGACTAGGATGTTTCAGACTAGGATGTTCCAGACTAGGATGTTCCAGACTAGGATGTTCCAGACTAGGATGTTCCAGACTAGGATGTGCCAGACTAGGATGTTTCAGACTAGGATGTTTCAGACTAGGATGTTCCAGACTAGGATGTTTCAGACTAGGATGTTCCAGACTAGGATGTTCCAGACTAGGATGTTTCAGACTAGGATGTTTCAGACTAGGATGTTCCAGACTAGGATGTTTCAGACTAGGATGTTCCAGACTAGGATGTTTCAGACTAGGATGTTCCAGACTAGGATGTTCCAGACTAGGATGTTTCGGCCTAGGATGTTTCAGACTAGGATGTTCCAGACTAGGATGTGCCAGACTAGGATGTTTCAGACTAGGATGTTTCAGACTAGGATGTTCCAGACTAGGATGTTTCGGCCTAGGATGTTTCGGACCACACTTTTTGTAGACTAGAAATCATATTTTCAAAAATCACCATGAATTCATGTTTATTTGCATATAATTGTATTATTCACTCAAACACATATTAAAAATGTCTGTTAACAGCTGAGGTGGGAATTTTCTGGCCACACTTTGGTGATTTGCTGAACCTTATGATGTGCTCAATGTTATCAGGTCTTATTTTGGACTCTTTCAAATAATGTGAGGTTATATACTTGAATAATTTTGATACTTTGACTCGAATGTATACATTTTTAATATGTGTTTGAGTGAATAATAAAATTCTATGTAAATAAACACACATTTATGGTGTTTGTTTCTGTAAAGTACAGTCCAAAACATCCTACATTCAACACATTCCCAGAATCCACATGTGAACACTCTCCTCTTTCATGAATATCTACTGCACTGACGCCTATGCTGAGCCAGACCTGGGATAGACTCTATGCTGCACGGTGTGTGTCTGTCTCTGTTTTGTCGACCATGTATCAAAGTATTCGAGAAGAGAAAAAAAACGAAACGTATTAATCCCAGAGAGCATTTGCACTTATTGTTCTGTATATTTCCTGTCGACCTGTAACTGCTAGTGATGCAGATCTATATTATGTCCTCTATTGTAAGTCGCTTTGGATAAAAGTGTCTGACAAATGTAATGTAATAAACATGTTCATTTCATATATATTCATATTTTTGCATATGTTTAGGATATTTTATCACATCTTTTTTTTCTATATTTTGGAAGAGTTTTTGAATATGTTTTGAATATTTCAGTATTTTTTGTGTTTATTTTGGGGTGAATTTTAGCATGTTTTGTCTATTTTTCTCTCTGCATTTTTTGTGTTGTAGTGTATTTTATTAGCCTAGGATCTAGTCTGTCCCCAGTGGCCACAAATGGTATTTGCTACGGGGAGACAGACTAGACAGCCTAGGATCTGAAAATCCAAAATGGGTCGGACCAATCAAATCGCGAGGGGCGGGATTGGAGCCCGCCCTGCCTCATGACGACACAAAAACGACACGTAATGTTGTAGTCACAGAGACGTAGCAGCTAGCACACCAAAGAGAAGAAGAAGGCGTAGCTGCTAGCTAGCACACATTGCCGTAACACCAGTTGCTAGCTGCTAGACAACATGGCTCATCACCAGGAATTCGAGCTGGCTTTGGCAGCAACGCTAGGTGATTTAAAATTACAGTTTTCCCTGCGAGAGGAGCAGAAAACGGCACTTAAGCTGTTTTTGGAAAAAAGGGACGTTGTCGGAGTTTTGCCCACCGGGTATGGCAAAAGTTTGATTTATCAGCTGGCTCCGCTAGTGGGACGACGCATGGGTCTGCACAACCCGCTGGTGATCGTTGTGTCACCCCTTTTAGCCCTAATGGATGACCAGTTACAAGAGGCTGAAAAGCTGGGAATACGAGCAGCACAACTCGGCAAAGGCGACCCGGAGGAGATCCGAAGCGGCCGGTGCCAAATAGTGTACGGGAGTCCGGAATCATGTTCATCGCTCTGATTGGTTGGCTCTGACTGGTTACCCATCCAATAGCGTGGCGTTGTGTAAAGAGAAAACTTGACAGACAGCGGTTATCCCGCCCACAAATTTGCCTAGACTTTCTAGACTCTCCCCGTAGCAAATGCAGTTTGCAGCCA
>CM035785.1:57309312-57341812 GCA_020466265.1 Siphamia tubifer | reverse complement strand
ATGGGTCAACACCTATAACCCTAACCTTTGACCCCTAACGGAGGATGGGTCAACACCTATAACCCTAACCTTTGACCCCTAACGGAGGATGGGTCCACACCTATGGCTCCATATGAAGCCTTGGTGCAGGTCTGACTCTGACTGACTTGTCTTTTGTCTTTGACACTTGATCAACTACCTGGGATTCTTTCTACGAAAGAAAATCTATCAACGGGTACAAATAAAGTAACCTCCAACCTTCATAAATTGTGATTAGAACATATATATTAATTTCTGTCGCTCCGTTTCTTTTTTTTTTCTTTTCTGCCACAGAACGAATCCTCCATAAATTAAACATTTCAAATAGCCTTGCCAATTTCTTTTTTTTTTTTTTTCTTCCTTTTTTTCCCCCTGTATGCACATGAATACTGTATGAGCGTGTTTTACTTGAAGAGCACAGAGAGAATGAATCTGTGATTAATAGAAGAATAATGGAAGTGTAATAGAAATTACACTTTGAACATTCATAATCTGCTTCCCTCTCTTTGTTCAAATACAAATGCTTCAGGCTCCAATTTTCATTTTCACTTTGAATAATGAGACGTTAAATTGAAGTGCATGGCAGGCTAAGAGAGGGAGAACTTTCAAGTTCAACTGAAATATATTCTGACCTTGGCTCTTTTTTTTTTTTTTTCTCCCCCCCTGTCAGAAATTCATCTGATGCAATCAAAGAGTGATTCAAATGTAAATCAAAAACATAGGATGATCAAAGTTAAATTGCCAGTTGACTTGTGTAAGCCGTTGCATCTCTGTCATTGGTAAAGTGATATGCACGCTACATACATATATACTGTTGCTGGGAAGATAAGGAGGAAATACACATGTGATCCATCATCTTCTGCAAATAATAATAAGGTACTTTTCTCCTCCCGCTCAGCGCTGACGCATGCAGATGATGACTTTGCTCAGTATCTTGTCTGTACAGTACGTTATCAAAATTATTATTATGATAAAACAAGTCACTGAATCAAATTAGGGCTGGGCGATGGGGACTAAAATTAAAATCTAATTCTTTTTCACAAAAAATTCAATTTACTATTTTTTCCACCCCCCCCCCCCCCACACACACACACACACACACACACACAAATTGTTAAAGAAAATGATGTCAGAGAAAGCTCAAAACACATTTTGCTTTCATTATATCAAAACTTGAACAAAAGTCACGTCTATTTCCCTCCTTGAATTGAAAGTTCAGCTGTTATTATAGTTTTAACACATACCTGGGGTCGATAGTTTTCAGCAGGTGAATAAACCGTCTTTTCCACCGTTTATATAAAATGAGTGAATTGATGATATGTCAATAATCAACTATCATTTGTCCCGCACTCCTCTGTGCACACACCTCCTGCATGAATTGTGTGTTTTCAGAGCCTAAGGTCTTGTAGAAGAAATGAAGCTAATGCTAGGCTAGTTATATTAGCTCTAGTACAGGAAAAAAGCTAAAGCTAGGCTACGTATATTAGCTCTAGTACAGGAAAAAAACTAAAGCTAGGCTAGTTATATTAGCTCTTCCACAGGAAAAGAAGCTAAAGCTAGGCTAGTTATATTAGCTCTAGTACAGGAAAAGAAGCTAAAGCTAGGCTAGTTATATTAGCTCTTGCACAGGAAGGGAAGCTAAAGCTAGGCTAGTTATATCAGCTCTAGTACAGGAAAAGAAGCTAAAGCTAGGCTAGTTATATTATCTCTTGCACAGGAAGGGAAGCTAAAGCTAGGCTAGTTATATTAGCTCTAGTACAGGAAAAGAAGCTAAAGCTAGGCTAGTTATATTAGCTCTTCCACAGGAAAAGAAGCTAAAGCTAGGCTAGGTATATTAGCTCTTGCACAGGAAGGGAAGCTAAAGCTAGGCTAGTTATATTAGCTCTTGCACAGGAAGGGAAGCTAAAGCTAGGCTAGTTATATAAGCTCTAGTACAGGAAAAAAGCTAAAGCTAGGCTAGGTATATTAGCTCTAGTACAGGAAAAAAGCTAAAGCTAGGCTAGGTATATTAGCTCTTGCACAGGAAGGGAAGCTAAAGCTAGGCTAGTTATATTAGCTCTAGTACAGGAAAAAAGCTAAAGCTAGGCTAGTTATATTAGCTCTAGTACAGGAAAAAAGCTAAAGCTAGGCTAGTTATATTAGCTCTAGTACAGGAAAAAAGCTAAAGCTAGGCTAGTTATATTAGCTCTAGTACAGGAAAAAAGCTAAAGCTAGGCTAGTTATATTAGCTCTACTACAGGAAAAAAGCTAAAGTTAGGCTAGTTATATTAGCTCTAGTACAGGAAAAAAGCTAAAGCTAGGCTAGGTATATAAATCAAAACCATAGGATGATCTAAGTTAAATTGCCAGTTGACTTGTGTAAGCCGTTGCATCTCTGTCGTTGGTAAAGTCATTTACACGCTACATACATATATACTGTTGGTGGGAAGATAAGGAGGAAATACACATGTGATCCATCATCTTCTGCAAATAATAATAAGGTACTTTTCTCCTCCCGTTGAGCGCAGACGCATGCAGACGATGACTTTGCTCAGTATCTTTTAAAGGGAATTTGTCGTCAGATGTAGGTTTGAATGTCAGCCGTGTCACATGTGATGGTTTTTAGAACTAACTTCCACAACACAGACTGGAACTTAGATTGAATTTAAATGGAGGAGTCCATTTCAGTGAGCGGAGTAGAGATCTGTGATGACATAGCGATCACCACCTGTGATATATACACACTAACCCCCTCGCCCTTTACCGTCCAAATGTATCCCATAAGCGACTGCGTTTAATTCGACTTTTCCAGGCGTCGTCTGACAGTGAACGTTTTTGACATTGAACATAATCTGGAACACTATTGAAGGAGAATTCCACTATTCCAGGAGACATTTACATAACTTCCAGACCCTCTGCTGCCCTACGCTTACATGTGTAGTAAGGTTTCATTTGATATTATACACACACACACACACACACACACACACACGTTTCCATGTCTCATGAGGACCAAGTTTGTAATAATGAAGTAGAAATTTGGGTAATGAGTCTAAACTTTTCTATATTATTATTTTATATATATATATATATATATATATATATATATATATATATATATACACACATTAAAATAATATTTATATATACATATATATTATATATACATTAAAATAATATTTATAAAAAATTTAAATGTATTTAAGGGTTAGGGTGGTGTGACTGCATGAACATATCAATCCTCATAAAGATAGGAATACAAGCACACACACACACACACACTTATCTAATGGTCTCATGAGGACCTGGTTTTCATCACTTGGAGGTAAAGTAACTGTTAGGTAGTGTATGTAAATATCTTCTTTTTAAAAATAAATAAATTTAAAAAAAAATTCAATTGAATTTTTAAATTACAATAAATAAAGATTTTTTTAAAATTAAGTATTTGGTTAATTAATTTTTAAAAAGTAAACACATCTTCAAACCATTGACAAAATACATGTTTCACTTTGCACCTGTTTCCCCCCAGGCTTTATAGAGTTACAGACTTTTTTCCACAGATGTATATTTTACTAGTGGGCACCTACAGTTATATTTAAGCCTTGTGGGGACCTGAGTTTTGGTCCCCATGGTGTGACTGTGTGTAAACATATCAATGTCCTCATAAAGATAGGAATAAAAGTTCGCACACACACACACACAAGGTAAAAAAGCTATACTGTGGTACTGTATTGACTGTGTAATTTATAGAACACATTACTAAATTATCCTTTGTCCCCATAAGACACACTGAGATTGTACTGCGTTGGTGTCTGGTTAATACTTAAACGTTCATTCTCATCTATCTATTGAATTTTGTCTCAGTTGAGGAAAGTACATACAGGTGTAGAGTTCAATAAATATTAAAAAAGGGCCGGAAATGTGCATTTTTATACTATAACTTTACAGCAGAGGTGTCAAACATGTGGCCCGGGGGCTAGATCCGGCCCTCCAAAGGGTCCAGTCTGGTCCCTGGGCTGAGTTTGTAAAATGTAAAAATGAAACTGAAGATAGAAATAATTTTATTTCATGTTCTACATACAGACCAATTTAATCTCCAGTGGGTCCGATCAGTAAAATACTCTCATAATAACGTATAAAAACTCTCTTCTCTTTGTAAATGTAAACATGTTCATATAATTTTATTGTATTTACACTAAAATTAATATTTCACAAAAATACAAGTAACTTGAATGAACATTTTTAAAATGTCTGAAAGGCAAGTTTATCAATATTCTGCCTGTTATTAAAGGTGTCATTCCATGGTTATTTCATTCATATTATTCTGTTCTCCATTTTTAATGAATTCATTGTGTGTTGGTTCTATTTAAAAAAAACATCCAGATTGTTTTGTTTCCAGTTGTTTTTTCACGTTAGAAAAATGTCTTTAGGTGGAACAACAGAGTTTACGGTACTTCCTCATACATGTCCATGACACGGTGCCGAGGCGTCTCTGATTGGCTCAGAATATGTGAAGGAACACTCCCCCCTCCCCTCTGGTTCTGTGTGTGTTTACCTTTACCAGAGTAGCATCCAGCTGGGTTTCGAGCTGTCGCTTGTTCTGAAAACGTGCAGTAAAAAACAGTCTTTATTTCCACATGAACCAGTTTGATCCAACAGTTTTTTCCAGTTTGTGCAGCAGCTACTGTGGCGCCGTCTGCTCTTTCAGATGCTAATGCTAATGCTACTCCAGATTTGCTGCAATGGGGGAGGGGCTTAACCCCACGTGCGTGACACTAAAGTCCATCTGACGTCAGACGGACCGTCTTTTTCTGGGTCCCTGGTTCCTGTTGTTGTTTAGTGTGAATGCAGTATGAACCACTGTTAAAGAGCATGTGTTGTAAGTCTGGGTGAGCCGTCACCATGGTAACGCTGGGTGAACCATCAGATTCCAAAAGGACAAAAGTGGAAAAGTGGTTTTCAGCCGAATGACACCTTTCAATGATTTATGTATGTTTTGTTCTGTAGATTGTGTAAATGATAAACTGAGACATAATATTATTAAAAATACACATAGTTTTCTTCAGAAATGTCAGTTTGTTCATATTATTCACATTGTTTTGAAGGATGTAAATATTTTTAATCACATAATTTTACTTTTTCAATCAAAGACATAGTTTGGAGTTGACATTATTTTTAATATGTTCTTATTTCACTGGTCCAGCCCTCTGCAGGTCATAGTGTGACAGCCCTGCTTTACAGGAACAACTGAACATATACATGCAGCAAAATAACTGTTTGCAAATGGCCTAATGCTTTAAAGTAGCAGTGTTGGTGGTGGTGTTTATATTTCCAGTTGTAATGGTGTTTCACAAACTTAATTTGAGTAGTGAAATGGTAATATCTGCAGAAGTTATTATGGATAAAACACATAATTTAACTATCTCCCATGGCTGCACTCAGTAATTTGCCTGCTTCAGAATAGTATAAATCCACATAAGTCGTTTTTATTTTGATTCTTTGCTGATATAAATGGCCTCTACTGACATATTCATATTTTATTGTGAGATGTATTTTTCAGATAAACTAAATCAAGCAACAAAAGAGCTCTCGGCTACAGAACATTGGATTTACTGATCTGGTAATAGCTACCATAAATTCTGAGTTACATGCAGCAGTGACAAATGGTACATCAGATATGAAATTTCCTTTGGGACTTTCATCCTTTTCCAGAAATGGCTTCTACATGAAATAAGTATTTATCCTGCTAAGTGAAAAGGTAGGCTGACAGTGAAAGGATATACCGCAGTGCATTCTTTATATTGCAAACCGTGTTATTAAAGTCACAAACCTATGATGGGGTAGATCTACACATGAAACGTGTTTGTGATGGGAGGCTAAAATAACAAAAGCTCTAACAGGAGCCAAAGCGCTCATTGATTTTTCTAACGTAAAATCTATATTTCAGACATGTATATAATACTCTGTTCATTCAGACCCAGTTTGCTTTACATGAACGGGAATATTAATGTGTAAAAACTGTCAGACAGCTATTCAGTCAGTGCCAATTATTTTCCTCAACGTAACCTCAGTCAACTCCATCTCACAGGAAAAAATATAATTAAACTAAATTGCAAATTCAATTTATCAAAATCATGAGATAAAACGTTCAAATTATGAGATAAAAAATCAAAATCCTGAGATAAAAAGTCAAAATTATTGCATAAAAAGACAAAATTATTGCATAAAAAGCCAAAATTATTTGATAAAAAGTCAAAATCCTGAGATAAAAAGTCAAAATTATTGCATAAAAAGCCAAAATTATTTGATAAAAAGTCAAAATCCTAAGATAAAAAGTCAAAATTATTGCATAAAAAGCCAAAATTATTTGATAAAAAGTCAAAATCCTGAGATAAAAAGTCAAAATTATTGCATAAAAAGTCAAAATTATTGCATAAAAAGCCAAAATTAGGAGATAAAAAGTCAAAATTATTGCATAAAAAGACAAAATTATTCGATAAAAAGTCAAAATCCTGAGATAAAAAGTCAAAATTATTGCATAAAAAGACAAAATTATTAGATAAAAAGTCAAAATTATTAGATAAAATAGAAAATTATGGGATAGAAATGATGGGAGGCTAAAATAACAAAAGCTCTAACAGCGTTGGGGTGTTGTTCAGCCCCGTCAGGAAATATTTTTCTGATAGTAATGCATGTGTAATACATTAACCCTTAACTAAATGTTCAGTTATGAATTTGTCTTAAAAGCTGCTGTGGAGGAAAATCACAACAAAAGTGTAAACTATAGTAAAAACAAACAAATCCCAAAGTGTGTTTTAGTTTTAGTTTCACTCACTGCTTTGTTTTGTTCCATTGTTTGTTCAGAATTATGAATATTTAGAATAAATAATACATATAGAAAACACTCACCAATGATGCATCAGAAGTTAAAAGGTTTTAAAAAAATGGAATTCATATGATTACTCAATTAATCGATGGGAAAAAAAATCAACAGAATACTCGATTGCAAAAATATTTCATAGTTTCATCTACAGCTGTAACTATTCATACCTAGATGAAAGGTACGGACATTTAAATTTACTTCTGTGATCGGCAGTGATCGATATCGGTGATCGGGCCAAAAAATGCTGATCGTTGCATCAATAATTTTTGCTCAAACACACATAGAAACCTTTGGAGTTTCCATAATTTATACATTTTTATCCTATTATTTCTATTATTTTACTGGTGCGGTTCATTTTATACCATATTAAACTGTGGTTTTAACAGCCCTGGTATAGATGGTCTGAAACAACACAACAGGAACTCATCTTATTAGCATGTCTTTTTGGTCTTTGCACAAACTACTAGCGCATGGCGAAAGCATATTAGCATGAAAGATGACTTAATGAGGGGTTTCTATTCTGTTATATTAAGAATAACATTTCCATACTCAAACCAAATGAATGCACAGAAAACATACAAACACTAGTGCAGAGAACCAATTAAAAATATTTTTACACCACAAAGTTATGTTGAATATGTGTTTGCTAGTTTGCACTCTGCACATGCTATAGTGACCCCCCCACCCCACCCAATGCAGTAAAATGTAAAAAAAAAAAAAAAAAAATCAATTTTCAACAAATAATATTCTCTGCATTAAGGGACAGATAGGGTTTGGACAGATTTCTGCCCAGATTTTGGGGTGTTTTAGTAATGAACAGAACATCATCTTGTTAAAAGAAGTGGAGGAAAAATTGGGGGAAAATGTAAATGAGCTGCTGACTGTGCAAAAGAATCCCTAGAGTAAAAGAGAGAGAGAGAGAGAAAGACAGAGATGAAAGAAGTGGATAACCTCTAGACTGCTGTAGGTTCAAAATGTATTAAAAAATACATCCCAGTTTTGATCGAGTCACATTTATATTTTACATATGTTTTTCTAATAACTAATGCAGAACAAAATCAAAGGAAATTCCATATATATTTACCACTGGAATGACATTAATGATGTTTTAATATCCAACACATTACACTAAATAACATATAAAGATAGAGACTCTTAATGCTGATGTTACCCCTTAATATATGGTAATATAATGACAAATATAATGCATTATATTCTTAAATATATTCCCATATATGGAAAAGTAGTGCATATATTATCCAATATACTGCAATATATGATTTATATGATTCATATGTGTCTGTCCATCATTAAAGCAGTGGTTCAGTCACAACAGTATTTTTAACTTTAGCCTCAAACACATTATATGGGTTTGAAGTTTATGCATAAAATCCATTTAAAATGTCTTGTGAACATTTCTAACTATATGTTTTTGTTAAATTCTTACTGTAAATGTTTCAGATCATGCCTTTTAGGAAGAACAACAACTGACAGAATATGATAAATAATAAATAGATGTAAAAAAAAAAATTAGGGGTTCGTCAAATTCCAATGACAGCGAAAATCCACAACTCAACGTTTTTAAAATTTCAATCCAAGATGGCGGACTTCCTGTTGGTTTATGGGCGTGGCCATTATAAGGTTTTTTTTTTGTTCATCATCATATGATGAACGTGTGTAAAGATTTTCACTATGGTGTGATCTGGCCTAATACAAACTATTTCACCTTTTCTAGGGGGCGCTGTAGACACATTTCTTGACCGACTTTTACGAGACCCATAAATACTCGCAATTTTTCACACTTCTGAAGTGTGTGAAAAATTTGGTGAGTTTTCATACATGTTCAGGGGGTCAAATTAGAGGTCGAAGAGCAGAATCAGAACAAACTGCAGCAGTATCAATAGACCTTTAGGCCCTGTCCCATTTCTCCCCTAACCCTAAAATTTCCCCTAACCCTAGATTTTGCGCGTTCATGTGTAGGGGTAGGGTGTCCCATTACCTAGGGGAGCAAGTGGGAGTGCGATTTTGCCCTTAAAATCCACCCTCAAAATGTAGTGAGGTTGGTTGCGGACTTCGTTTTGAGTGGAAGATGAAATTACCCATGTTACCTTGTCAAGCTAGCGGTAATGCTAACGTTAATGTTATAAATCGCCAACTATTGAAGAAAAAATACATCAAAATATTGAAATAAATCAACATACCTGAGACAAGACTGAAAGGCAAAGTAGACGGCGAATGCGTCTTCTGTTTGCCGCATTTCTTCTCTGCGCATCCCGAAGGTAAATAAACAGAACCAACACAACAGGTAACACAGCTGGGACCGCCATTTGTCCTCCGTGTAAATAGTAGTCAGCTGATGTCAGTCTCGCGGAGGGGTGGTTTCATATTTGGCGGGGTAGACTTGTCAGCGTGTGACGTGAGCACGTTTGTTACGTTCACTTGGCGAGTGGTGTCCCATTTTCAGGGGGAATTATTTCTCCTTGATGAGTGGAATTTACTTTTTAGGGCACTTAAAACCAAGTGGAAGTTTTAAGGGGGAGAAATGGGACGGGGCCTTAGTCTGACGTGGGATGAAGGCGAAGACCTAAAAAACAATCAGTCAATCATATGCAGACTTAAGGCCCTGTCCCATTTCTCTCCCTAACCCTAAAATTTCCCCTAACCCTAGATTTTGCGCGTTCATGTGTAGGGGTAGGGTGTCCCATTACCTAGGGGAGCAAGTGGGAGTGCGATTTTGCCCTTAAAATCAACCCTCAAATTGTAGTGAGGTTGGTTGCGGACTTCGTTTTGAGTGGAAGATAAAATTACCCATGATGCACTGCGAGCTCAGCGAGCCGACTGATTTCTAGCTAGCGGTAATGCTAACGTTAATGTTATAAATCGCCAACTATTGAAGAAAAAATACATCAAAATATTTAAATAAATCAACATACCTGAGACAAGACTGAAAGGCAAAGTAGACGGCGAATGCGTCTTCTGTTTGCCGCATTTCTTCTCTGCGCATCCCGAAGGTAAATAAACAGAGCCAACACAACAGGTAACACAACTGGGACGGACATTTGTCCTCCGTGTAAATAGTAGTCAGCTGCTGTCAGTCTGGCGGAGGGGTGGTTTCATATTTCGCGGGGTAGACTTGTCAGCGTGTGACGTGAGCACGTTTGTTACGTTCACTTGGCGAGTGGTGTCCCATTTTCAGGGGGAATTATTTCCCCTTGAGTGGAATTTACTTTTTAGGGCACTTAAAACCAAGTGGAAGTTTTAAGGGGGAGAAATGGGACGGGGCCTAAATCTCACATTTACTGCTTCACGTATGAATCCATTTCCTTTTTTCATGGAATGTGTTTTGTTTGAATCCAGCACAGACGTGTTGGACATCACATGACCAGATCATCCTTTAAAAAAAATCTAAAACACCCGTAGGTGAAACTCTGGCCTCGTCGTCGTCACACTGGAGGATGTGACAAAGAAAGGGGAGTTAAACACCACCCAGCTTTATTTTTGGGGTGGGGGGATTTCTTTATCATTTCTCCTGAGCGCAGAAAGTTTGGGTGTGGGAGTGATGCCTAAAGAGACGTGAGACGAGTGCTCCGCCCCCCTCCCACAGTCAGGATCAGCCCCCCCCCCCAAACCAGGGCCAGGATCAGGCCTAATGAGGCATTAATCGGAGGTGTGGGATGTTGCTCTTTAGAAAAGCACCGGGTCAGCAAAACACAATGAAGATGACAACAAAGAGTGGGGAGGCAGTGTCCCAAATGAGCATTTCTGTGAACTGTACGCTCAGCAGTCACTTCAAAAGCCGCTGACAGAATATTCACCACATTTCAATGGAAAACATATGAAAGAGCCTTTCAACGCTTTTGTTTGTAGGTTTTTCTGTTTTTCACAAGCGTGATTAACACCCCTGTTCTGACCACCCTCCATGCACACACACACACACACACACACACACACACACACACACATGAGAACCAAGTTTGTAATCAAGTAGGCATTGGGTAGGGAGTGTAAACTTTTGTCTTCTTTTTTTGTAAAATAAAAATAATAATTATAAATGTAATAATACAATTAAATTTTTTTTTTAAAAAGGAAAAATGAATGAATACAAAAACAATAATTAAAAAATAAAATAAAATTTTAAAATGATAATAAATGAATAAAAATGTAAAATAATTTTTTAAAAATACATAAAAATTAAGACTTTTTTTCATTTTTAAAGTAAACACATCTTCAAACCTTCGAAAAAATACATATTACACTTTACACCTGTTTCCCTCATGCTTTATGGGGACCTGAATTTTGGTCCCCATGGTGTGACTATGTAAACATATCCATGTCCCCATAAAGATAGGAATGCACACACACACACACACACATACATATTAAACCTCGTGAGCCCTGAAAACAACTATGATCATCCTTTGTATAAGCCAAATGATTATAATACGTCACACTTCTGTCCTATTATTATAATATATAAAACTTCTGTGACATGTCCATCAGAGTGTCCTTTAACATCTGTCAACAATTTGTGTCAATCGGATACAAATTATTATGCGTTGCTAAGGACTTCCTACCCCAAAACAGTCCAAAATTTTAACGGACAATATCTAAAAATATGCAAATTGTAAAATATGTCCAAATGTGGATATTAAAATGACCATAACTTTGGTTCTACTTGTGATAGAAACATCATTTTTTCACCATCTTAAACCTTAGTTTCCACTCTACCAAGATACACACATAACTCTGTTTGGATTTACACACACTTATGACTGGTTTACTGGTGGTGGGTTACAAATGGTCTATATCTACAGAGTGTAAAATTAGAGTTAGATGTCCAGAGTTAATATTTGACACTATATAAAGATAACCAGTCGTCTCTAACTGCTAAAGTTATCGTATGTTTCCAGTCACCCATCATTTCCACCACTCCTATCTACCCATTCACCCATTCATAAACTTCTATATTAAATCCAAAATATAAAAGAGTGCGTTCATGTGCCTGACCTACAGCATGAGAACCCTGAATTTGGTGGAAATCCGTCCACCGGGTCAAAGGTTATGGGTCATCTTTAAAGTGTTGACCTCAGGTCATGTATGTATCGTACAGCATTAACACATTCAGGACAAATCTGTCCAGTCATTATCACATTAACATGAAAGAATGTACGATGGCAGCGGCGAACGCAAAACCATTACACCCCCAATGCTCCATGTTTGGTGAATATAATGACTCTGAAAAGCCCCGCCCACTAACGCCTGTGCTCAAAGTGAGTGAGAATTTGAACATTGAAAAACTGCGGCAAGTTTTTCTAAATAAATGATTGCTTTTGTTTTTTAATTCAAACAGAATCTGTGTGAGAATAAAGTTACGGTGTCAATGTTGAGTTTTGTGTTTTCAAGTAGCCAGAAATTAACACTCTTTGGAGTAATTTATTCATGAACATGTTGTGTTGAGTAGGTTAAAAGTCTTTTTTTTGTTAACACTAAACTCTTCAGTATTGAATGTGAATAACACTATGGGTGTTACTTCTCACATAGTGTAAAACATCATTGACACTAATTAGTGTAAAATGTTAACTTTTTACTAGTGTAAAGTTGACTCTGGAAATGTAACTGTAGATAAGGACCATATGTTGACGTTAAAATGAAGTCTTTAACACTGGTGTTTTTACTGTGTGCATAAATCCCTGGTCAGTCTGGAACAGTTTCTCTGATAATAACTAGAACGATGGAGAATGAAGTTGATTGTTTTTTGGTTTTTCATCAGAACAGGAGAGTGTTTGATATTCATTCTATTGCTCTGCACTTTGATTGTCTCTTGAGCTGGTTTCAAGCTATAATTTGTTTTCATTGTTCTTGGCTTAGGAAAATAAAACAACAGGTTTATGGGAATATAGTGTATATATATATATATATATATATATATATATATATATATATATATATATATATATATAGCCAAAGCAAATGAATTTCCAATCTATTTCTTTTTATAAAGCAGAAGGAGGTTGACATCATTTTTTATCTATTTATTTTTTGCACTGTTTCATTTAAAGAACATGTCAAAAACAGAACATATCGATGCCATCTGTCTGAAATTAAATTTTAGGTATTGTATGTTGGGCTTGGGGTCAGTGATCATAAACTGGTCTTATGTTTTTTTATCATGTGATTCACCACAGATGGCCGGTAGACCGAGCCATCTGGATGTGAAAGTCCAGCCCAGAATGCTTATGTCCCAGAGGAAACCTACTATTCCCAGATACACTCCAGGGGCTGTGGAGGACTAAAAGTGCCAAAATTTAAGAAATAAATACATTGTTAAATATGTAATTAATTAATTTTAAATTTAATTAAATGCATAATGTGTTATTAAATGTGTCATTAATTCATTAAAATACCAATCATAAAATAAAATACCAATACTATTCAGTTATGTATATTTATACTGTAATACTTACTTTGTTTTTCACCTCATTGTTTGTTTGTTTTACACTGAAAAAGCTACACATTGAATCATCTTCAAAATTCTTCTTCAATCGGTTACATATAAAAACATGTAATTAAGTGAATTAAATTCAATTACATTTAATTAAAATAACCCTAGCCCTATCTAATTCAATGTAGGTCACTCAACTACATGTTTATATGTGACCATAAAAACTCTAAATTATGAGATAAAAAGTCAAAACTGCTGAAAACCACTTTTCCACTTTTCTCTTTTTGGAATCTGATGGGTCACCCAAGGTTACCATGGTGATGGGTCACCCAGAGTTACCAACACACTGCGTGGTGTGTCCCCCTCCACTGTCTGCGTGGTGTGTCTCTTCCACTGTCTGCGTTGTGTGTCCCCTCCACTCTCTGCATGGTGTGTCCCCTCCACTCTCTGCGTGGTGTGTCCCCTCCACTGTCTATGTGGTGTGTCCCCTCTACTGTCTGCGTGGTGTGTCCCCTCTACTGTCTGCGTGGTGTGTCCCCTCTACTGTCTGCGTGGTGTGTCCCCTCTACTGTCTGTGTGGTGTGTCCCATCCACTGTCTGCGTGGTGTGTCCCCTCCACTGTCTGCGTGGTGTTTCCCCTCCACTGTCTATGTGGTGTGTCCCCTCTACTGTCTGTGTGGTGTGTCCCCTCCACTGTCTATGTGGTGTGTCCCCTCTACTGTCTATGTGGTGTGTCCCCTCTACTGTCTGCGTGGTGTGTCCCCTCCACTATTTGCGTGGTGTGTCCCCTCCACTGTCTGCGTGGTGTGTCCCCCTACTGTCTGTGTGGTGTGTCCCCTCTACTGTCTGCGTGGTGTGTCCCCTCTACTGTCTGCGTGGTGTGTCCCCTCTACTGTCTGTGTGGTGTGTCCCATCCACTGTCTGCGTGGTGTGTCCCCTCCACTGTCTGCGTGGTGTTTCCCCTCCACTGTCTATGTGGTGTGTCCCCTCTACTGTCTGTGTGGTGTGTCCCCTCCACTGTCTATGTGGTGTGTCCCCTCTACTGTCTATGTGGTGTGTCCCCTCTACTGTCTGCGTGGTGTGTCCCCTCCACTATTTGCGTGGTGTGTCCCCTCCACTGTCTGCGTGGTGTGTCCCCCTACTGTCTGTGTGGTGTGTCCCCTCTACTGTCTGCGTGGTGTGTCCCCTCTACTGTCTGCGTGGTGTGTCCCCTCCACTGTCTATGTGGTGTGTCCCCTCTACTGTCTATGTGGTGTGTCCCCTCTACTGTCTATGTGGTGTGTCCCCTCTACTGTCTATGTGGTGTGTCCCCTCTACTGTCTATGTGGTGTGTCCCCTCTTCTGGATGGATTTACCATCATTCATAGAAAACAACAGACAAACCAGACCACTACACGTCACCAGGACATTGGCCTCACCCATGTGGGGTTAGGCCCCTCCCCCATTGCAGTGAATCTGAAGTAGCATTAGCATCTTCAAGAGAAGATAGCGCCACAGTAGCTGCTGCACAAACAGTAAAATAATGTTTATGTGTCTCTGTGGAAATAAAGACTGTTTGTTTTTCGTGGACGTTTTCAAAACTAGCGACTATGACTTTTTTAAAACATCATTCATATGAAAAAAATGTTTTTGGTGAGTCTTGATCAAGTCCCCCTCCATTTGTGATTATTTTCCTTAGTTAATAAAACTCAATCATGTTTAACATAAAGCACATAATGTTAATGTTGCTTCAGGCCTCGTACATGAAAGACGCCAATCATGGATATAATTGTTAAACGAGGTCATAATATGTCAAACACACTATAAATACTCATCTGTGGATTGAATTATACTTTGAAGAAGAGGAAAGGCTAAATAATGTAATGACCAAATGGGAATATAGTTCAGAGTCTTTATTACAGCCGGCAGGAAGAGCACTTTAAAGTTATTGAAACACTGAATAAGATGCGATAGAAATGGAACTAGACAACACAATAAACTGGAGAAGTCAAATGTATTTATTGGCTCTTTTCTCATAATATAATAGTGACTCTAATGCAGAATATTTTAGGTTAATTAAAACTGTAGCTGTCGGCAGTGCAGACAGGTTGGAAGCTGTGTTCTAATAAAAAAACCTGATCCCAACGCCAGCAAACAAAGATCTAAGTAATGTCAAAATATGTTCAATCTTCCCCCAAACTTAATGAGAAGCAGTTCTGCAATCACAAATATCATATTTACTGCACTTTCACTGATGTTTAAGGTTATTTTATTCAATCCTTTCTTCCTTTCACAAGCCATCGCACTGTTTAATAAATCATAATCATATTTTATTTCTGTTTTTCACTATGTGCTTTCTGTAAATAATAAATAATAAATAATACTGTACTATATTCTTCACTAGTTTACTTTGCACTGTTCACATATTACCTATTGACACTTTAATATGTCATTTTATCTTACTTACTGTTGAATGCTGCTGTTATGAAGCATTTTACCAATTGTGGAATCAATAAAGTCATTCTATTCTATTCTATTCTATTATTTTAATGCCGAAGTATGATTCCAATGGTGACAATTTGCAGATATTTTTCATTAGACTTTGACACCAGCTAGTATGGACGACTAAAAGTGCCAAAAGTAAATGAATACATCATTAAATAATTAATTAAATGTCATTAATTCATTAAAATTGGAATTATATAGATAAATGTGTTATTAAATATGTGGTTTATTCATAAAAATACCAATTTGTTGTCGGTAAAAACAAAACAAAAAACATATAGAATTGTAGGAATTAATTCATTATTTTATGGCCCTTGTGTTGCAGTGGATGATACATTTATTTTATCTGTCAACCTCAGCCATCAAAGTTGGGAGGCGGGGCTAATGGGCGTATCAGACCGAGGGTCTAGATTTTTAGCAGCTGCTAATAAAGTTTAGTTTCTTAAAGTATCTAAACCAGGGGTGTCAAACTTGTTTTAGTTCAGGGGCCAGATTCAGCCTAATATGGTATAAAGTGGGCCGTACCCATAAAATAATATAAATACTAGGATAAAAATGTATAGAATAAAGTCAACTCCAAAAACTTCTGTTTTTGAGTGAAAAAAACTAAATTCTCCAATAAAAATGTTTACATCTGTGAACTGTACGTGAACATAACATGAACAAATATGAACAACCTGTAAATTCATAAGAAAAATAAGTGCAATGTTGACGATATTATGCTTTAGTTTTTCATTTATACACGTGCATCACAACTTATGGATCACTGTAGATCTACAAATATACACAACATTTAGTAACAGGCTGAATATCGGTACAAGTCCACATTTTATTGTGAAAGGATAGTCTTTTTTGTACACCAAAATAGAAAGGAAAATTTGTTGAAGGCTTGTTTTGATTATTTCTAAGTTATTATGACAGTATTTTACTGGCACTACCACTTTAGATTAGTTGACCTGAAATGATTATTAACATCTTTGGTGTAATTTTTGGATTTCACATATTCATCCCAGGGGCCAGATTGGACAGATTTGGTCCCCGGGCCTTATGTTTGACACCTGTGATCTAAACAAACGTAGAGGTTAATACCCAGTGTATGAGAATGTGTTCACAAACTCTGCATCAACCATCATCAGGAATCACTGATGCACGGGTTGACCCGAAGTGAGCAGGTGTCAGAGGTCACACACAGTTACAGATGAGTGAAAAATATTTTTAATGATATTCGGGTTGCGGTCGGTCGAGTCATTTGCGATAAACATTAAAATAACCTGGTAAATAAACTTTATTAAGTGAATGTTGGTGAAGGTGTCGTCCATCGTGGTCAGTTTCCTACAGTATGGAGGAAACAAGAGAGGAAATAAACAAACATCCGAACAAAAACACTAAGGTTTGGGACACGTTGGCTGAGTTTTTTAAAGGTGATGAGCAGCTCCCAGTGTTTTCGTTTCCATGGAAACCAGGTTCAAATGTGTCTTTGTGTGTTACAGGTTGTCGACCCCTGGTTTAGATGCTGCGTTAGCAGCGATAACTTTTAATGATGAAGAACAAACATATTTATAAACATATTAACTTACAAACAATGACATGGAATTTAAACAGAAATAACTGCAGGTATAGTTATGTTAGTAAGGTCAAAGGTCATGTGATGTTCAGGTATGTGAGTAAGGTCAAAGGTCATGTGATGTTCAGGTATGTGGGTAAGGTCAAAGGTCATGTGATGTTCAGGTATGTGAGTAAGGTCAAAGGTCATGTGATGTTCATGTATGTGAGTAAGGTCAAAGGTTATGTGATGTTCAGGTATGTGAGTAAGGTCAAAGGTCATATGATGTTCAGTATGTGAGTAAGGTCAAAGGTCATGTGATGTTCAGGTATGTGAGTAAGGTCAAAGGTCATATGATGTTCAGTATATGAGTAAGGTCAAAGGTCATGTGATGTTCAGGTATGTGAGTAAGGTCAAAGGTCATGTGATGTTCAGTATGTGAGTAAGGTCAAAGGTCATGTGATGTTCAGGTATGTGAGTAAGGTCAAAGGTCATATGATGTTCAGTATATGAGTAAGGTCAAAGGTCATGTGATGTTCAGGTATGTGAGTAAGGTCAAAGGTAATATTTCTGTTCATTATGTGAGTAAGGTCAAAGGTCATGTGATGTTCATAAAGACCATTGACCACTTTTTAAAACTGTGGGTCGAGAAGTTTATACATCGACCCGCGTATCACTGTCTGGATCCATTTGACTGGACTTGATGTGCAGGGGAACCAATCAGATGTTAAGGCCCGCCCACTGACTTTGATGAATGAGGTTGATAGATAAAATGAAATAAAATGATTACTGAAATAATAATAATAATAATAATAATGGTTGTTTTTTGTTTAGTTTTTTTTTTTTTACCTCAAATTAATTCTTTTAATGCATTTATGACACATTTAATGACATATTTATGTATTTAATTCCAATTGTGATGAATTAATGACACATTTAATTAATTTTTGAATTATGTATTTATTTATTTATTAAATGTAGTCACTTTCAGTCCTCCGTTCTAAACCTATGAATTCCTAAATCCAGAGGTTTAGCTAATGTTGCCATTCAACCAAAATTAGGTTTTATTTCTAATCAATATGAGCTGATTGACAGCAGCAAAGTGTACAGACACATAGATTAGAAGAAGCAGATGAAGGTCAGGTGTTTTCTGAGAGCTCTCTTCAGTCCATGAGAAGTAGATCTGATGCTGAACAATTCTGCAGCAAAGGAAGGATACAGTATATTGACCTTCAGTTGTTAGCAGTTTCAGCTCTGGGTGGAAGTGATCATATAACCTGCTGCTCATCTTATGAATGAACTCATCATCATAGATTACACACAATTGGATAATATTAAAGGTTATTTCACAACAAGAAAAGGAAGTTCATGTGATTCTTTCTACTCAGTCTGTGCACAGGAAGGTGTCAGTAAGCTGGACTGTGATTATTGAAAACAGGAAAAGATAGACAGGCGTGTGTTCAATGGTTATAATTGAAGAGGCTGAGCAGAACAAATGACACAGGTTAATTTGTCAAGAAGTGGGTTAAAGTGTTGTACGAATGCAAAGAAGCTTCTGGCAGAAACAGAAAGTAATGCTGGTACATGAGCAGAGGTGTTCAAAGTACAGCTACTCGTTTGGAAAAAATACTATAAAATAAAAGTAGAAGTATTGATTCAACTCATTTACTGAAGTAAAAGTAAAAAAAAAAGTATCTAATAATTCTAATAATCCTAATAATTATAATATATAAAGTCACAGTTTCTATCCTCCACTGATTTTCCCTCTAAAGTGACATCTGTTTATTTTGAAAAAGTAATGAGTTTATTCTGAGAATGTAAAGAGTATAAAGTACACATATTTATATAAATGTAAAGAGTATAAAGTACACATATTTATATAAATGTAAAGAGTATAAAGTACACATATTTATATAAATGTAAAGAGTATAAAGTACACATATTTATATAAATGTAAAGAGTATAAAGTACATATATTTATATAAATGTAAAGAGTATAAAGTACACATATTTATATAAATGTAAAGAGTATAAAGTACATATATTTATATAAATGTAAAGAGTATAAAGTACATATATTTATATAAATGTAAAGAGTATAAAGTACACATTTATATAAATGTAAAGAGTATAAAGTACATATATTTATATAAATGTAAAGAGTATAAAGTACATATATTTATATAAATATAAAGAGTATAAAGTACATATATTTATATAAATGTAAAGAGTATAAAGTACATATATTTATATCAATGTAAAGAGCATAAAGTACATATATTTATATCAATGTATAAAGTACAGGTATTTATATAAATGTAAAGAGTATAAAGTACATATATTTATGAACAAATGTAGGGAGTAAAACTACAAATTTTCCAGAAAAATAAATATTCCAATAAATTATAGATGCCTAAAAAATCTTCTTAAATACAGTAATAAAATACTTATACTTAGTTACTTCCCTTGGGCACTTGGGTAAGTGTGCTTTGTTTGGTACCATGAAGTAATGGTACTAATGTAAAGATGTTCAAAGGGATCATGTGGATGTAGACAGGACTCCGGATCAGAACTTATGTTGGTATAATGTTCTAAAATAAATGTTCCTTTTACATTACATGTGTTTTTTGGGAGGTTTACAGATGACCACAGACCCAGCATAGACGTCATTATATGAAGGGATAGGCAGGTCAAAGTTCACATAGTTTAAGACCTTCCCATGTATTTATAAATATGGTACTTCATTAACCTAAGGGTCCGTTTACACCAGGATGATTGCGGCGAAATACGACAGCATATTTTATCAGAAGTTTTTTTCATTTATACGAAGCTGACGCGCTGGGTCACTTCTTCTTTGTCTAAATGGCAACAAATGTACATGTTAACGTTGTGTGTGTCTTTACGTCACATAAGTTCACGTTACGCTGAGCAGGTAAAACAACAAACATGTCGGACAACCTGGATCCCACAGATCTTCAAGCTGCACTAGCATTAGCATTAGCATTAGCTGCTCTAGTAGTCGTTTAAGCTATTAAACACATACCTGAACAGAGACAGATGGACAATTACGTACGTCAAAAAAAGAAAAGGACATATCGTGGTCTATCACAGTAACACCTAGCGGCCTGGCAGGACTATCCAATCGTATTCCACCTACTGTTGCGTCTTCGTATAAACAAGGATTTCCTCCTGAATACACTCGTCTAAACGTGGATGAAAAACTGAAGACGAAACGCCACTTTTGCGTCTTCTGTTTCCATTGTCTCTGTATAAATGTAGCATAAAATTTCTCTAAAGGATTAAAGTGCATTTTGTTCAATACAAGTAAATAAGGGCCGGTGAAATTGGTGGCATGTCTGTGTGTTTTTATTCTTATTCTGTTTTATCTGTTTTTATGAATTTGGTTTTTATGATTGACACACTGATCATTGCTTGGCACTTTTAAATTTCGTTGTTTATATAACAATGACAATAAAGAAACTGTCTCTCTAAATAAAGTAAATATACTAAATGTCCACTCATATTCAATTAGAGACTAAAGCACGGACAATTATGAGTGAAAACGACAAAATATTTGATCAGAAGTGTCTTTTGCTTACATGGCAGATGCACCATCAGGGTCTGAAAATGCAAAAATCTGAAGACCCCTTCCAGAGTGGGGGAGTTTTGAAGACGGCCGTGTCTCCCTCGAAACGGAAAGAAAGGTTTAACATGTTCATGTCGCATACACCTTTATGTCACATTGACTAAAACAACAGGTAGTGCATGCTCACAGACGTCCTATCACAGTCCCACCTACCGACCCTGCATCTATATTCAAATGAATTTCACCCATTGTTGCATCTTCATATAAAACACTCGTCTAAAGGCTGAGACTTTTTGTCTTCTGTTATAAACGTATCCTGACTGAAGGAGTCTTTACAGTTAATGACTGGAACAGGTTATTTATTTGGTGCTTCTGAATTTACTACACATCTAATGCACTGTTCATTCATTCATCAGACAAATCAATAATGAAATTATTTCACTGGATCTATTAAATAAACGTGTTGCAATATTACCTTCTGGCATCACGTTGCTACTATGGGATGTAGAACATGGTTTCCATAGTTTTATGAAGCAAATTAGATGAGTTTCAAGAGGTGTCTGCCACTTACTCTTGATCTCTTGCTGCAAATGCAAATGAGTTCAGTCTCTAAGTGCACTGTGGATCCTTTGAAAAAGCGAAATAAATGTCTCAGAGAAAGACACAGGATGTAGAGACAGAGCAAAGACATAATGAATCACCCACTGTTGTTGATTCTCACTGATTTTTCATATCTTTTTTTTTAATAAAAATCATTTCCTCTCACTTTCACTGAATTTTAACAATTGACCTTGTATGATTATTGCTTGGAGAAAACAAGCCTTCAATACCAGAGGGTACCGAACAGTTGATTTTGACACAGACCATCAAATATCGTTGCTGTAGCAACATGGGCACAATGTGGGCTTGCTCGCTGTTGCCTGTTGTGTTCAAACAATAAATCAGAAAAGCATTTGAGTGGAAGGTCATGCCCTGCGTCATTAATTGCTTCATCTCAAACAGTGCACTGATGTATTGGCCATGAGGATAGTGTCATTAAAAGCCCCATTTACTACTTTTTCAAATTAGAAAACTATTTGTTCTCTCCATTTATCAAAAATAGTCTCTCTGTGTGACTCACTTTTTTTTTTTAGTTCTAATATTGTAATGGATGTTTATTTGATTTGCACAGATTTCTTTGAAAAGCATTTTCATAACACTAATAATGTTACAAGTGCATTGGTCTGTAATATCACTCAAATGCACAAAAGCTCTTAGATACTTAATAAGTGGTCATGAACTGTCTATTTTTCCAGAAAAATGCAATCATAATAATAGTTTTTCCGATTTAAAGGATACGTACAGAGGATTTAGTATCATGTTGACAAAGGTATTAAAGCAATCAGCCGGCATTCAAATGTATTAGAACTGGAAATTTAATAATCAATTCCTCTGAATCACAATGTTGGGATGTTCGTATGGACGGACGGACGGACGGACGGACGGACGGACGACGGACGGACAGACAGTCTGTGTTTAACAGTACCAGTGCACATACATGACAAAAGGTGTTTGGCATAATATAAAATCATGCATAGGTTTTTCAGTGTCACTTACAGGAGGAAACAGTAAAAGCTCGTGGATAGTTTTGAGGCAATAATAATCCTCACATGAGACTTAAAGTTAATATCTGAGCCAAAGGACACACCAAGGTTTTTATTGCCTGGGGGTAAATTAAAGGAAATTTAATTTTAGCAACCAATGTCTCTCTCATCTTTCCAACTGCCGACTATAATTTGAGTTTTACTTTGGTTGAATTGAATAGAGCTGTGCAATTGCAGTAAAATAAAACATGTTTTTAAAGTGAATCAATCGGTCATGAGGAGTCACAGGCTCATATAATTGGTTGTCATCTGCATAAAAAGAGACGACGTGACTCCCAAAAGGTAAAAAAAAAGAGCGCTTGGGGTAAGTTAGTTAAGAATTATATTATTGTTATTATCAATTACACTACATTTCAACTCATATGACAAACACATAAAAGTGAAAAATATTTTAGAATGAATTCCTTAGTCTGTTTAGAGCAAGGATTTTCAAAGTTTGGGATAATCCGTATGTTAACTTGATGTTTTTTAATTCCAAATGATTTATTCTGAATAAAGTCATTTAGAATTAAAGCTATTTCTTTCATGTTTACATGGACATGTTAATTCTGAATAAAGGTTTACATGGGAAACAGGTTAATTCTGTTCTAGTTAATTGTGCTTTAAGAGCCGGGGGTACGGAGGGTTCTGATTGGACAGGACGCCCATGTGACCAGAAGAAAACAATTCCGTCCACTTCCTGTTTGTTGAGCACTCTTTCCATTATATTTAATTCTTCAGTCAAATACTTAACTTTGCCGTGACTCCAACACTTGCTTCGTAAAACAATCTGAGAAAATGTTCCTACACTAATGTCGGCAGCACGGAATATGTACGTCATCGTGACAAGACCAGGAGCAAAACAACAGGAATAATGTTCAAGTGGAATTAACTGTTTACATGGAACAGGAATTATCTTATTCAGAATTAACATCACAATAAACCAATTATTTTATTCAGGATTAAGTTTAATTTGGAATTAACATTTTTAACTGGAATTAGGTTTTTACATGGTTCATCTTAAAGCAGAATTAACTTTTATTCAGAATTAAACAGGAATAAAACCTCCCATATAAACAGGCCTAGTGAGCCACCTCTAAAATAACTCCCCTCGCCCCAAAAATATATATATTTTTCATACACTGTGAACGACAAAACAGTCGTCAGAGTTCCTGATGTTCAGGAAGTGTTTAGTTGGCTGCTAGGATAAATTATACTGAAGACACACACACACACACATTTTTATATTTGTATATGTATATATACGTATATATATATATATATTAGGGGTGTGAATAGTTTGGAAATCTGTGGGTGAATATAAAGTATTAGTAATAGTAATAGTATTAGTATTAGTATTAGTAATAGTATTAGTATTAGTAATAGTATTAGTATTAGTAATAGTAATACTGTTCGTATTAGTCTCACATGTCTGAACATTTTAATTTAAAGCAGGTTCAAACTGTTTTCATCTTCAGTTGGTTTGACATCATGTAGACAGATGTCAGACCTGATGTTGACCTTTCCTTTCAGAGGTCACCTCATTCTTCATATTTGATGGACATCATCATCGTATGAAAATCCTCAGTGCTTTATAATATAAGAGTTTATTTTGTATTTATAACATTCTTCCTGCTGCTGTGGTTCAACTGTAAGTGTCTCCTGGCTGCTGAAAAGTCTCTGTCAGTTGTTAAATAAATTCAATCCGTACAACAATTTGAAGCCAGCCGGAAATATTGTGTTTCATCTAAAACATCAATTTAATTTGAACAAAACACCGGCATCTTTTCAAATTAGATCAACACAACAGATCAGTCATTGTGTTGCGTTAGTGACCTCACATCTGTAAAACACATGGTATCAATATACACTGCAATACTTGATATCACTCTATGCTATTTTTTGCTGGATGTAAACACATAAATAAAGTTTACTATCCTTATTATATTCTCACAGACATCAGACACTCCATCAGCCACAAATTGCAGCATTGTTTTTTTTTTTTTTTTCCTGGCTAATGCAGAAAGCAGTTCAGTTCAGAAAAGCATTTGATAATGTGATTTACAAGAGCGGAAATCTGCAATTGAGGCCAGTAATGTAAACATCTTCACCATGCATAATTAAAATCACATGTAAATGCAATTACTTTCATTACAATAATAACTCAGTCATGATTAATGCAACATTTTTCCTTCTAAATTTTAAAGCATGTACTGTTACTAATGTTTATGGATGGTCCTTATGTACATAAACATAATATGACATTAAATGCCAAACCATTTGCATGTGACAAGACATTTGTGGTGCTTTACATTCATGCCTTGCCAGGATGCTCTTGTTTTTTGTTTTTTTTTAATAGAAGAAGAAGATTGGTTTGTTGAGCAAATGTCACCCGTGTTACTGTGATTGGTACAGCTGGATGAAATTGGTGAATGAAAACACCCTCATTATCCCCCAAATTCACTGCACAGCACTTTACATGGGTCATGACAATGTTTAGTTTGACATGAACACATTGCTTAATGCATAATTAAATGAAATAAAACAGATTCTCAATTATTGCTTTTGTCACAGTATATTAACAGTCACTGTAGGAGCACTAAAATTATTTTACAGACATTATTTTTGTATGCATGTCCAACCACAGCCCGCAGTCAGAATATATACGGCCCTGCAGCTTCAGTTTTATAATGTATTATTTATGTTCCGCTCAGACTGTCCAACACAATAGATAAAAAAAAAAACCTTAAAGTTTCAAAATGTAATTCCTCCTTTGACCTGATGGTGGCAGCACCACTCTAAGGGCACTGTCCCATTTCTCCCCCTAACCCAAAAATTTCCCCTAACCCTAGATTTTGCGCGTTCATGTGTAGGGGTAGGGTGTCCCATTACCTAGGGGAGCAAGTAGGAGTGCGATTTTGCCCTTAAAATCAACCCTCAAAATGTAGTGAGGTTGGTTGTTTTGAGTGGAAGATGAAATTACCCATGATGCACTGCGAGCTCAGCGAGCCGACTGATTTCTGACAACAAAAATGGCGGCCGCAGCTGGAGGAACTGGAGATGAACAATTTCGTTGTAAGTATATTTTGGCACAGAGGCTATGACCGGTAATGTTACCTTGTCAAGCTAGCGGTAATGCTAACGTTAATGTTATAAATCGCCAACTATTGAAGAAAAAATACATCAAAATATTTAAATAAATCAACATACCTGAGACAAGACTGAAAGGCAAAGTAGACGGCGAATGTGTCTTCTGTTTGCCGCATTTCTTCTCTGCGCATCCCGAAGGTAAATAAACAGAACCAACACAACAGGTAACACAGCTGGGACCCGCATTTGTCCTCCGTGTAAATAGTAGTCAGCTGCTGTCAGTCTCGCGGAGGGGTGGTTTCATATTTGGCGGGGTAGACTTGTCAGCGTGTGACGTGAGCACGTTTGTTACGTTCACTTTGCGAGTGGTGTCCCATTTTCAGGGGGAATTATTTCCCCATTGATGAGTGGAATTTACTTTTTAGGGCACTTAAAACCAAGTGGAAGTTTTAAGGGGAGAAATGGGACGGGGCCTAACTCTATCGGACTTTGCCGTGAACCCTTCTGGCTAATGGCGCCTGTAAATAAAAAGGAAAATTGACAGTGAAGGCCGTCGTTTCCAGGACAAAAAATAATTACAATATTTTTTATCTGAAAATCAAGACACTGTTGTTTGTCTAATTTGTCCAGAGACTGATGTTTTATTTAATAAATCCAATGTAAAGAGACATGACCAGACAAAACATGCTAACATACGACAAGCTAACAGGGAGTGAGCGCGAGCCTGTGAGTTAAATGAATCCATCACCGTGGCAACTGATGACATTTCCAAGTTAGACTACGTTCACACAGCAGGTCTTAATGCAATTCAGATTTTTTGGTGATTTCTTTGTGTGTTCGTTCATATGACAGATTAAATCAGATTTTTATCAAGCTTGAGTGTGAACAGAATGTGTCTGTGAAGTGACCTCACATGTGTAAGGGGCTCCGGCATAATGACGAAAGAGGAAATATGGCATAATACATGACATATGTGGAAGGTTAAGACACTAGCGGTTGCTATGGCAACAGCATAGTATCGACATGCAGGAAAGAGTCAAGATTTAAGATGGAAAAAAATGTATAAGGCAGAGGTTCATATGGAGAGAAGATGAATGTGATGAGATCTGGACATCAGAGACTGAAAACACTGTAGTGCTAAAGGTCAAAGGTCAACAGAAATATAAATAATAATAATAATAATAATAATAATAATAATAATGAATATAAATATCTATACTTTATACGCCTTACATTCTCTGAATATTGTCATTACTTTTTCAAACAGGACAGAACATTAAAATCTGAGCAAAACTGTGACTCAATCATTATTATGATTTTTTATATCAATTTTATCTATTTTATCTCATAATTTTGCCTTTTTTTCAATTGTGAATCCCCCCCCCATTTTTCCTAAATTTCCTGTCCAGACCCACAGAACTGAGTAACTGTGATCCCGATCAAACACATTTTCTACTCAGTAATTCATTTTAAAGGACTTTATTTTTGGACACTTATGACACTTTTTTGATCTTTCCTGCTTAAATTATTATTCCATCCATGGTAAAAAAAAAAAAAAAAATGCAGTCTTACTTTTTACTTCATTAAGTTAAGAAGTTCTACTTCTTAACTTTTACTTCAGTAAAGCAGTTAAATCAGTACTTCTACTTTTAACAGAGTATTTTTTCACACAAGTATCTGTACTTCTACTTAAGTACAGAATGGGAGTACTTTTACCACCTCTGAGCAAGAGTCATATATTTTAATGTTAAATGTGAACAGACATTGCATTATTGAGTAATATATGAGTAATGATTCCTCATATAAATCATGTTTAATATGAACATGTGGTTCAGATTTTTACACAGTTACTGAAGGCAAAGAAAGACAGAACTATTTTTTTTAAATTTGTTCACACCTGAATGGCTTAAAATTGGTTCCATTGCCATTTTTAACAATTATATAGTGACAATGAAGATAAAACTGTTGTAGAACAGTGGATGTATATGTCATTTTTACTGTTTAAAATGTCATCAATCACCACCGGTCCACAGTAATCTCCACATTATCAAATCTGACCCTCTAAAAAAAATGTTTGGGCACCCCTGCTATAAACCAAAGAAAAGTTTTAAAACCACAAATGAAGTTGCTTCTTGTTAATTGTGAGTTGTAATGTTAGAGACATAACAACTTAACATGACTAAATGGAGCTTTTCTACATAAAACAGTGGAAAGCTGGCGCCATAGAATAAGAGAGTTATAAATATCTGCAAGAACAAAAGAGCACTTGACTGGTGCAGTGGAGGTGTTACACCATGTGTTAGGAAAACATTCTGGATTCTTTATATTCACAGAGCATATTTATGTACCTCTGCTCCATACGTGCACTTACTTCTGTGATAAAGAGAGACGTAAACTTTAACATTTGATTCAGAGAATACAGATAAATGGAAATAAATTGTGTGTTTGAAAGGCGTCAGTTCACAAATGTCAGCAGGAACTTTTTAAACACATGGTTTGGACTCAAAAGTTGAAAAAGTCAGTTCACATGAAGCTTAAAAAATAAATAAATAAATAAATAAATAAATAAAAAAAAAAATATATATATATATATATATATATATATTTTTTTTTTTTTTTTTTTTTTTTTTTTTTTTTTTTGGCTAATATTTCACTACTCTTCCATATATGGGCATATATTTTTGAATATAATGTAGGGGTGTCAAACTCATTTTAGTTCAGGGGCCACATTCAGCTAAATTTGTTCTAAAGTGGGCCGGACCAGTAAAGAAAAAAATAACATAATATATAAATAATGTCAACTTCAAACTTTTCTCTCTGTTTCAGAGCGAAAAAAAATCTAATTTACGTTATGAATCCCCACAATATTAGGCTTTAGTTTATCATTTACACATATACATTCTAACTTACAGATCCCACTGGATCTACAGATACACAGAATACTTAGTAATATAAGTGGAATATCATTAAAATTATACTTACTTCTCTTAAGATATTTCCAATTTTTCATATTTATTCTGATTATTGTGATATTTCTTTGTGTGAAATTACCCTTTTAGTGTCACTAAATTTAAAAAATTTCCATTTACAAAGATAATTTTTTTTTTTACTTGTGAATATGTGTCTGTAATTATGAGACTGAATTGGTCTAAATATAAACCACGAACTAAAATTATTTATATCTTAGTGTAATTTAATCTGTTGCATTTCATAAATTCATCCAACGGGCCGGATTGGACCCCCTAGGGGCACGTGGCGCATGTCCAGGGGGTACGCGAAATTATTCACGATTTTAATTTTTTGTTTTTGTTTTCTTTTTGCTGTTTTATTTTGAAATGCGGAAGTTTTATTTTGTAGCGAGCGGGCGGAAGTAACAGCGCTGTTTGACGCCAGCTTGACTAAATTGAGACGGAGCGAGTCACAGGCTATTTTTAGCCACCCTGCAGCGAACATGGATCGATTTTTGTGTCCGCCAAGTTCCTCAAGAAGTGGTAAAAGAAATGACAATGAAAATGACAATGACAAAAACAAACGTCCTAACCCTAAAAAGAGAAAGTACATTGATAGTTATACTGAGTTTGACAAGATCATCCCTCTCATTAAGTTTCTGTCTGTCTGTCTGTCTGTCTGTCTGTCTGTCTGTCTGTCTGTCTGTCTGTCTGTCAGTCACACACACACACACGGTTTTGTGTGTCTTTTGTTCCGTTTATTATTTTAAAATTATTTAAAATTGTTGTTTCTGAAGCACTATTAAAAAAGGTTATCATTGTTTCATAATAATAATAATAATAATCATTTTTTCAGTATCGCGAGGATGAGGGGGGACATGGAAAAATTTCACCCCTCCAAGGGGGACCTGGGCCAAAAAAGTTTGAGAACCCCTGCTTTAGGCGGGCCAGATTTGGCCCCCGGGCCGCATGTTTGCCACCTCTGATATAATGCATTATATTTTTCAGTATATTAGATATGTTTAACAGTTTGTCCATAAAGTCTTTAGCAGGTCTTTACTTTTAAGTATTTCTTAGTTTGGTCTGGTTCATGTCTAAAATGTAGAACACAGAAGAACAGATGGAAGATCTGGCAGAGCTAGTGGATGCTTCGCGCTCAAACACAGGTGTCTAATTAGACTGATGTAGGTCGTGTCCACGTGGATTTAAGTAATTTCCAATAACATCAGAAACATTCTCTTATTCATACGCTTCATATTCCCCAGTAAAAGGCATAAAGGGCATCATATCCACAGCACAGGATTGACATTAGCAGCATCATGGTGCATTGACACCCTCAGGGATGATGTTTGCCCTTGACCACTCTGAGGCTGAAACCTGTGTGTTTTTCTTACCTTCAGCAAATCACAACCCACATGAGCCTTTTTTCATTTGAAAATAACCTTGTTTTCTTTTTCTTGATGACCGTTTGGGTAAAACAAGCGTACGTCATACTTTCCCCTGTGCAAATAATTTTCTGAAAGTGGGAAAAAAAATATGTTCATTAAGATAAATAATTCAAAAATATATTAAATAAGAAAAACCAACAGTAGAGACATATGAGATTTTTTTGTGGTTTAGGATCATGTAAGGCTAAGTAAGTAATTAAAGTAGCACTGGCCTCGTTTACATGAGAGTTTTTATTATTTAATTCAGAATAAAGGTTAATTCCACTTTAAGATGCACCATGTAAACAGATAATTCCAGTTGAAAATGATAATTCCAAATTAAACTTAATTCTGAACTAGTATTCAGAGAATGACTAATCTCACCCCTATTTCCTAATTTCAGTTTGCCCCAATCTTAAGTTTCTATGGCAACCGTTATTGAATTCGAGCCAATAATGTGATTTTGACATTTCTACTAAATGTGACATTGACCTTTGACCTTTTGCAATATTGATAATTTTGTTATATGTATATATGCGTCAGTGTGTGTAATATTATGATAATATATCCAGTATTGATTAAGTTATAGTGTGATATGTCTATGTTTGACACAAACAGTGTTACTGAAGTTAATTTTGTGATATGTAACCTTTGACCTCCAGAGATCTCAAAAACTATTGGTCGTAGGTGATAACACCAATCATACGGATTTGATCTGCATCATTTGGTAAGTTCTGTGACCCTCTGTTCTGGAGTTATAACCCATAATGTGATTTTGACCTTTTAGTTAATTGTGACCCTAACCTTCCAAAACATAAAAAGCCTTAAACACCATCACTAACATTGGTTATATTTTACCCAATATAATGATATTATCCAGGATAAAATACAGTTTTCATCAACTTTATTGAAGAGTACAACACTGTCTGCCAAATTCTACTTCTCTTCTTTAATTTCCCAATATACAATATCACATAAATATTTTAAAAAAGGTACCATGGGAGGCTTTAATAAAGCAGCAACACAATGAAATCACATGACACACATTGTGTGGGTGAAAATGACCCCATGTTAGTGTTCTAGGGTTAAAGCTGAATGAAGCAGAATACAGCCCCGTTTCCATGGAAACCTTTATTCAGAATTAACATGTCCATGTAAACATGAAAGAAATAACTTTAATTCCAAATGATTTTAATCCGAATAAATAATTCATAATGAAAACACCATCATGTAGACGTAGCCATTGTGAAGATAGTGTATATTCACTTTATATCATGTCCTGATGCTTTATTGTTACAGGAATGCAGACAATTATCAGCCATTTCATTGCAAATTCAATGGTTCTTTTATAATGATACGCTTCCATGATGGCGGCTGTTTCTTTATATAATGCCCTGATAATGACCTGTATATATAACCCTGTGTTGTGTGAATTGTCGAGCTTTTTAGGATGCAGCGAGGGGCAGAGAGAAGCATGTACTTCATTAGCTTTCAAGTTTAGAGCTGGTAATTGAAACCCATTAGGATGATCCAAAATGGATCTGATGGTAAACATAAGTGAATTTTTGTGGGGGCTGGAACAGGCTCTCAAAGCAAAATGTAAATTTGTATGTGCCAGCCTGTGTGTGTGTGTGTGTTTGTATTCCTATCTTTATGGGGACATTGATATGTTTACACAGTCACACCATGGGGACAAAAATTCAGGTCCCCATGAAGGTTAGATATAAATAAAGGTCCCCACTTGTAAAATAGAAATAATGTGGCCCAATAAATACATTAATTTAGTTTCTCTGGAAGTCCCCATAAAGCATGAGGTACAAAGTGAAACGTGTTTTTCAAAGGTTTGAAGATGTGTGTACTTTTTAAAAAAAGAAATTTATATTTATTTATTTATTAAAAAAATAAATATATAAATATATATATTATAATATTTAGAAAATAAAAACAATATTCTTTTATTCATTGATTATTTTAGAAATTTTTTAAAATTTATTTTGTATGTTTTATTTTTCAAAGTATTATTTTGTATTTATTAATTAATTTTTATTTATCAAATTTTTACATTTTATTTAAAAAATATTTTATTTTGTTTTATTAAAAAAAAAAAAGATATTTACCCTCATTACCCAATGTCTACTTGATTACAAATTTGGTCCTCATGAGACATGTAAATGAGTGTGCGTGTGTGTGTGTGTGTGTGTGTGTGTGTGTGCGTGTGTGTGTGCGTGTGTGTGTGCATTTGTGTGTGCGTGTGTGCGTGCGTGTGTGTGTGTGTGTGTGTGTGTGTGTGTGTGTGTGTGTGTGTGTGCGTGTGTGTGTGCGTGTGTGTGTGCGTTTGTGTGTGTGCGTGTGTGCGTGTGTGTGTGTGTGTGTGTGTGTGTGTGTGTGTGTGTGTGCGTGTGTGCGTGTGTGTGTGTGTGTGGATGCTCGCAGCAGCTAGACAGAATAAAATGGGTAGAACAGGTAAAAGGGGGAGAG